>CAJZBQ010000035.1:600000-1026051 GCA_914767885.1 Blepharisma stoltei | reverse complement strand
TAACACCCTAACACGCTAACACCCTAACACCCTAACACCAAACACCCTAAACACCCTAACACCCCTAACACCCTAACCCACCCTAACACCCCCTACACCCTAAACCACACACCCTAACACCCTAACACCCTAACACCACTAACACCCTAACACCCTAACACCCCTAACACTCACACCCTAACACCCTAACACCCTAACACCCTAACACCCTAACACCCTAACACCCTAACACCCTAACACCCTAACACCCTAACACCCTAACACCCTAACACCCTAACACCCTAACACCCTAACACCCTAACACCCTAACACCCTAACACCCTAACACCCTAACACCCTAACACCCTAACACCCTAACACCCTAACACCCTAACACCCTAACACCCTAACACCCTAACACCCTAACACCCTAACACCCTAACACCCCCTAACACCCTAACACCCTAACACCCTAACACCCTAACACCCTAACACCCTAACACCCTAACACCCTAACACCCTAACACCCTAACACCCTAACACCCTAACACCCTAACACCCTAACACCCTAACACCCTAACACCCTAACACCCTAACACCCTAACACCCTAACACCCTAACACCCTAACACCCTAACACCCTAACACCCCTAACACCCTAACACCCTAACACCCTAACACCCTAACACCCTAACACCCTAACACCCTAACACCCTAACACCCTAACACCCTAACACCCTAACACCCTAACACCCTAACACCCTAACACCCTAACACCCTAACACCCTAACACCCTAACACCCTAACACCCTAACACCCTAACACCCTAACACCCTAACACCCTAACACCCTAACACCCTAACACCCTAACACCCTAACACCCTAACACCCTAACACCCTAACACCCTAACACCCTAACACCCTAACACCCTAACACCCTAACACCCTAACACCCTAACACCCTAACACCCTAACACCCTAACACCCTAACACCCTAACACCCTAACACCCTAACACCCTAACACCCTAACACCCTAACACCCTAACACCCTAACACCCTAACACCCTAACACCCTAACACCCTAACACCCTAACACCCTAACACCCTAACACCCTAACACCCTAACACCCTAACACCCTAAACACCCTAACACCCTAACACCCTAACACCCTAACACCCTAACACCCTAACACCCTAACACCCTAACACCCTAACACCCTAACACCCTAACACCCTAACACCCTAACACCCTAACACCCTAACACCCTAACACCCTAACACCCTAACACCCTAACACCCTAACACCCTAACACCCTAACACCCTAACACCCTAACACCCTAACACCCTAACACCCTAACACCTAACACCCTAACACCCTAACACCCTAACACCCTAACACCCTAACACCCTAACACCCTAACACCCTAACACCCTAACACCCTAACACCCTAACACCCCTAACACCCCTAACACCCTAACACCCTAACACCCTAACACCCTAACACCCTAACACCCTAACACCCTAACACCCTAACACCCTAACACCCTAACACCCTAACACCCTAACACCCTAACACCCTAACACCCTAACACCCTAACACCCTAACACCCTAACACCCTAACACCCTAACACCCTAACACCCTAACACCCTAACACCCTAACACCCTAACACCCTAACACCCTAACACCCTAACACCCTAACACCCTAACACCCTAACACCCTAACACCCTAACACCCTAACACCCTAACACCCTAACACCCTAACACCCTAACACCCTAACACCCTAACACCCTAACACCCTAACACCCTAACACCCTAACACCCTAACACCCTAACACCCTAACACCCTAACACCCTAACACCCTAACACCCTAACACCCTAACACCCTAACACCCTAACACCCTAACACCCTAACACCCTAACACCCTAACACCCTAACACCCTAACACCCTAACACCCTAACACCCTAACACCCTAACACCCTAACACCCTAACACCCTAACACCCTAACACCCTAACACCCTAACACCCTAACACCCTAACACCCTAACACCCTAACACCCTAACACCTAACACCCTAACACCCTAACACCCTAACACCCTAACACCCTAACACCCTAACACCCTAACACCTACCCTAACACCCTAACACCCTAACACCCTAACACCCTAACACCCTAAACACCCTAACACCCTAACACCCTAACACCCTAACACCCTAACACCCTAACACCCTAACACCCTAACACCCTAACACCCTAACACCCCTAACACCCTAACACCCTAACACCCTAACACCCTAACACCCTAACACCCCTAACACCCTAACACCCTAACACCCTAACACCCTAACACCCTAACACCCTAACACCCTAACACCCTAACACCCTAACACCCTAACACCCTAACACCCTAACACCCTAACACCCTAAATAAGCATCATTTTGGTCAAAGGTTTTAATTCCAACAATATTGTCATTATAATTGTTCCATTGGTCTCCATCCCTTGTAAATGCTGTATAGTGCCCTCCATTTCCATTCTTATAATAGCAAATAACTCCATACAAGCAGTAAGTTTGGCTATTTAATGTTAAAGTCTCTTCTAAAAAATTATAAGGCCTTGGGTTTCCATTTTCTGACCTAGACAAGTAGAAAATTAAGTAATGTGGAGACTCAATACTAGTGATTTCTGTTTTAAAAATTGAAAATTGATTGCATGATTCACATTTCAGTCCTTGACCTTGAATGCTTTTTGGTTCTGTTATTTTATTAAGAAAAGATGTAATACTTGTTTCATGGCTTGGAATAAGAAGTAAATTTTCCTCCCTTATTAGAAGTGATACTTTTCCGCAGTTATCGCAAGGCAGCTTCTCATGGTAGCAAAAAGAGAATAATGATTTTGCTCTTGCATCTAAAGTATGATCAAATAGTGTTACGAGTAGTTCTTTTGCATCCTGTTGCTCTCCATGCAAGAACATCGGAAAGACTGCGTCAATCTCTGATTTTAATGATCTTACTAATGCTTCAAAGCTTCCCATTCGAATAGCTAAAAGAACATTATATAAGGCTATTGACAAGCTATCCTCTTTTGTACCAATAAATTCAAAAAGCGTATTTGTGCTTGCGAAGATTTGCAAAACTGAGTTCAAATAGCAAGTGTTTCCGAGATTGGGAATTCCCTGTTTAATATTAGGAAATATAGAAGTTTTTGATTCTTTCAAATGAGAACTTGCTGAAAGGTCATACTGTTTGAGGGTGTGATCTTTACGAACTAGTTCAGCTTCTGGACAATGAATTGTTGAGATTATGCCTTGATTAAGTTCATCACAGGCTTGATTTATCTTGCTATAAAACTTTTCAAGCTCGGATTGCACTTGCTCTTTGTTTTTCGAAGATAAATTATTATTATACTGCATTAACTTATCATATTCACTTTGGAGCGAGTTATTGCTTTGCTTTTGCTTGTTGAGCTCAGATTCCAATGCTTTATTAGCTTTTTCTAGATTTTCTGCTTCTCTTTCTTTATTATTTAATAGCTGTTTTAAATTAGAAATTTCATTTTTAAGTTTTTCAATTTCAGATTTTTGTTTTGACATTGCACCTGAAGCTTCATTTACTGATTTGTTAAGAGTTTCATTCTCAGCAGTCAATCTTTCTATATCTCTTTCTTGATTCTCAAGTCTCTCCGAATATTTATGTGCTTCTTTATTGAGCGATTTTTTAAGAATATCATTTTCGTTAGTCAATGTCTCTATGTCTCTTGATTTCTCATATCGCTCAGAATAATATGAATGTTCCAATTTTGAAAAAATTGATAGGTTATCCATGCTATTCAAAATCAAAAATTGTTCAGCGTAATTAATATCTTCGTGAAATTGACAATCTTCCGTTCTTATGTACAATAAATACATATCAGGGAGAAAAGTTACCATGCTTTCTTCTCTATTCCCTAACGCAAATCATGAATTTTTCTTAAAATAATACATAATTTTTTCAGAATTAGAAAATGCTAACACCAGCAAGAATTTACCATAGCTATTTTCTAATAAGACTTTAGGCTTATCTGTACTGCTGATACAAGCTAAGTAAGCAGACTTATTTTTCATATATTCCCCTCAGGCTAACTTTCAATAATTTAATGAAGAAATATAAGTTGTATTTTCTTCTCGATAAAAAAGCAAATTTCATAGATAACAACCATCCAAAATAATGTTGAGCCAGCTTCAAATGCTATCTTTTTTCGTTTCAGTATGATCTCACAGCTGTTTTATTGATTCTTCTTTCAAGTTAAATTTTTGAGAATCTTTTAGAGCTTGCTCTATTTGCATTAAACTGCTAATTTGATCTTCATCATTATGAAGATATTCTGATATAGTATTAATTAAGCAAATAGATGCGCATAAATCTCAGTATTTCTGATCCTCAGGAATTTTCATTTCAAATCTACAATTAATTAATAAAATTAACTCCCGTCCATCATTAATTGAATGATCCGATGTCTAATCAAAAATAGAGTCAAAATTTCTAAAAAAAAATGTGTGTAACTTAATTATTTTTAAAAAATTTTTCAATATGAAAATTTTACTCTGCAATAATAAGTGATATACTTGGAATATATAGCAAATATGCTAGAAATCGAATTAAAATACTCATAACTCTACTATTCATTATTATCAATAATAGCAGCTGGGCTCGAAGCGAGGCAGAGTAGTGGGTTTGTACTGACCACACGAAGATTGCTTGATCAGGATTCGTTCCATTAGGATGGGATTAAGTAAAAATGGAAAATAAATGATCTAATTTTCTATCTTTATAAATTGTTAAATATTTAAACTAATAATAAGCGAAATAATACTTCGATATATGCTTTGTTACATTAAGTACTAAAAAGGATACTTAAGCTTTTGTGAAGCTTAAGTTATAAGAATATAGTGCTGCTTTGAAAATTTAACAATCATGCTTATATTAAATAACTTTATTTTAATTAAATGTTAATGACTGAAAATATACTTCAAAGGTGGAAGCATCATTTGAGCTTTATCTTCAACTGAGACTGCAAATAATATGAGACCAACCGACGTTTTACCCTCTGTTTTGTCTCCACTAATTTCTTTGTATAGCTCATAAACTTCTCTTTTAAGTAGCTCATCTTTATTATTATGTACAGATTATTTTGATAAATTCCTTCTGCATGTAAATTCTTTTCACACACATGACTAAAGAAACAAAGCCTAAAATCCTCATCAAAATTTGACAAGCGGAAGGGTGGTACCAAAGCAGTCAATCCTACTTATCTCTTGAATATTGATTAAACAAGCAGAACTTTCCACAGGCAATCTGCAATGGGGAAACCTTGTATTTTTCTTTCAAAGTGTCAACTAGCTCTCCCATTGTGCAAGGCCCATCAATGACAATATCGTCCCATTTGGTAAAGCCGTCATTATATGCCCTCTTGGGAGCAGCTAAAATTTCATCATATTCAACAGATTTAATCACTATTGCAGGCCGAGGTTCTGGGAAAAGGATAAACGGACTCGCCAAGTTCATAAAGCTATCCCTCATTTTTTCTAATTCTAACTCAAGAGTATATTTAATAAATTCAGCTACCCCGATTCCCGCAATAACTGCAGTTGTAGTTGCAAGAGCTGGGATGATTTTTCCAGCAATAACCTTGGTTTTGTGCCTTTCTATAGTTGAAATTTTGTAATTATTTGCCCTCAAATTTGAAGCAGTGTGGATAAAATCAATGTGGAAATTAGTATCATCATCTTTTTCAAATGCAATTGGTGTCATAGGCTTGGCATTTTCTAATGAAAATCCTTCAGTCCAGCTCAGCAATTCTTCTCTTAATTTTATGTCAGTTTCTCCTGTTGGTTGCGGCTGCTGATCCTCGCTATTTTCTAATTGTATATAGACTTTTCTTGGGACAAACTCCCTAACTTGGACCTTAGACACCACTTCTTTTATGTAATTCCTGTCTCTATTCTGTGGAATGTTAAGGTTAAAGGCTACCAAATTTGCATAAGCTTCTATAAATCCTATATGATCTTCTTTTTCTGTGTCAAAAATGCAAGGCTCAGGTAATCTCCTGGTTCCTGACCAAAAATCGCCACCTTCTGACCATTTTGCATCAGGGGGAAATTGATGTAATAATGATCTAATTTCTTCATTAAATAGCTCATTAAGTTTTTGTCTTGCGACAGCAATACAATCGTCAAAGCTGCTTATTTTAGAAAGCTCTAAATATTCTTTTAGCTGCTTTAGCTGGGTAACTTGCATTGCAGCGTTCCTCATGCTTCGTAGTTTTTGCATATAAGCCTCAGGGTTTTCCAAGTACTTATTTAGCTCTCCAGGGCCAGAAGTAAAGTAATCTGACAATTTTTCTCGAGACCACTCAATACAGTGAGAAATTGCATATGGAAAAGACTTTAAAGTACACTCAGGGATTTTCTCTTCAGACATTTGTGGAATATCTGAATATGTTTGAGTTAAAAACGGAATGATTACTTGAGAATTCGCTTTTGTCCCTTCTGTTCCGCTTTCAAAGAGTGGCTTTTTATACCAAACACATTTAGAATCTACATAAACTCGTGCATGTACATTATCCACAGCCCCAAAAACTGCATTTAATTTCCCCCAAAACCTATCGTTAAACAAGTTTTCTGTTTCTGGGCAAACTCTGTTTTTCAAAGCAGTGACGTTAATTTCTGGGTTCATAATTTTCGCTATCCTTGTGGCGCATTCACTTTTGGATTGTCCCACATTAGTCATGTTGAATAAAAACTGTCTCGTCAGATTGGAGACTTCTATGTTATCGTCGTCAGTGACAGTAAGTTCTCCAGACCCACAGCAAATTCCAGACAATGCAAAAAGCTTTAGCAATTCACATCCCAAAGCCCCAGACCCGACCATAAATAAATTGACTGATTTAAGCTTATTGACTCCTTCTTCTCCAATAATGGCTTGGAGATCATGATACCTTGAGTCAACAATGCTTGCAGTTGGCTGGATTAGCTCAAACCAGTCTATATGAAACCACTGCTGGATTGGAGTAAATTTTCCAGTGAATTTTATGACTTCTTGAGCCGCAATTCCTCCAAATATTGAAGTAACTGGAGGAATTTGCAGTCTTGCATACTTCGCGACGTTTTTGATGATGGATTCATCAATTGCATCTATGCCAAACTCTTGTGAAGAAACCTCTCTGATTTCCCTTGCATAAATCACACAGAGATTTGCGTGGTCTTCATTGTGGACTTCAGGGAGAAATCCATGAACTTCTTGGAATTTTCTGATAGCAAGCATAGCTAAATGTAGATGAGGAGGCCTGTTTTCTTTTGAGTAATCAGACTGTATGAAAGGCTTTAATTCTTCAGGATTTTTAATAGAAACTTCATAAGGCCGAAAATCATAATGGAAAGGTTTTCTGACCTCTTCAACGATTCCATATTTTACATAATCTGGGTATTCTGTGGTATCTTCATCTATTGAAAAGCTGTGCTGGTCTATATAAGTCACCATTCGTTCTCTGCCATCATTAAGAGGAGTCATTCCTTCCACTTCTTTGAACCTTACATATTCTCCATTCTGAAGCATTTGCCTTTGCTTCTCATCTATCATTACTACTCCAGGATTGCTTTTGCTTATATTGGTAATCAAATAACTCTTCAGGTCTGTCCCATTTCTATCAGAAACTTCGAAATTGTCCCCAAAATCCACAAAAATGTGCCCAGCTACTCCTCAGGCTTCAACAGACACAAAACCTACTTGAGGACTTAGCTCTCTGCAAATGGAATTCACCCTTCTGAGCGTGGCGCCATCACTTTCTGTAAGAAGCACCAATGAGTGTTGAGAAATAACTTCTTGGGTAATTTCTCCTTTATGGATGTTTACTGAGACGTTTGGGTTGAGTTCTTGGAGTTTGGAGACAACTGATTCAGCTCGGTTTTGGTTTATATGAGACTCGCTTATGTAAAAGTTGGTCCCTAAGTCATAAAGCGAAATTATAGAATCATCATGCAAAGTTACTGTATTGAGACCAGCTAAGATCAAGTTTTTAGCGATTTCTAGACCGACTCCTCGGAGACCAGAAATCAAGACTCGGATGGTGAAAAGCTTTTTTTGAGTCGTCATACCAATAGCAGCGATTGAGCGCGAATAGAGATGATCTTGACTTGACATTATTAACAAAAATGTAGAATCCTTAGTTCTCAGTTAAAAGTGTGAATAAAGATGAAAATATGAGCAACGAGGTAAAGTAAGGATGGGTTTATGGGAAAATCAGCTTACCCCCCTTGTGAGCAAAAAAAAAATTTTGTTCTCTATATAAATTTATTGTAATTTTTTTCGAAATAAAATCCCAATTCTCAAAAACCGGAAAGCAAATATTAATTTAATTTATTAAATTTGTATTTTAAAATGCAAGCTGTTAATTAAATGGAATTAACTAGAGATTTTATTTTACTAATTATCACTTATATATCACCATTTTTTCATAAAAATAATTTTCAATTAAAAAATTTTTTGTTGGGTGGGTTTTTGGTCAAATAATAGGGATTTTTCTAATGGTTTGTTTACTCACGGGAGGGGGAGTTAGGCAAAATTCCTGAGTCCAGAAATATTAAGGGACTTAAGACTAATTTAGCAATTTCTGGATAAATAGAAAAATAGTTAGCGAAAGACATGAAGACTCTATCATATAAGAATGAAGCAATAAAAACACAAGATGCATTTCCTAATTCATTTATTTTAAACTTTTTAATTTCTTTATGGCCCTAATGCAAAAAATTATTATTTATAATTCTACATATATGCAAAAGCTCCAGGCCGATTTCGCAAAATTTTGTGAAGATCCAACTGACGGTTTATTAGTTTATTTAATCAACAATGATTTCTATCACTGAGGTGGGGTACTAATAGGCCCACCAGAAACTCCTTTTGAAGGCGGAAGATTCCAATTTGAGATTCTTTTCCCTCAAGATTTCCCTCAAAGTCCTCCAGAGTTTTACTTCAAAACGATTATTTTCCATCCAAACGTGGACTCGAACGGCAAAGCTTGCACAATGCTGCTTAATTACAAGTGGCAAAGCACAACAACAGTAAAATCGATCCTTGATAGCATTTGTGTGCTGATGAGTGAACCTAGCACTGAGGATGGATACCTTAATGATGCAACTGCAGTCAGAAGCGCTGATAAAGAGGAATATGAAAGAATAGCTAGGATGTGGACGCATATGTATGCAGTTTAATTTATTCTAAAATAATTATTATAGAAAGTAATGCGAAATATACGCTAGAATCATTTCTCCTTTTTTTTAACTTAACTTAAATTTGGTGATTAAGCTGTTCGGATTTCATTCCCTTTTAACAAGGATTATGAAGAACTAGTTACGTCATGGGCCATTCCACCATATAAAAATACCGTAACACATGGGAGGCCTTCCTTGGCATGCTCCTACCATTTCAAAGCGAAACTTCTCACCCGTTGCTCTTGCCAAAATCAGTTCCTGCGCATATTCCTCTTAAGAATTGCCTTCTCCGGTGTGCTGATTGGAAAAAACCCAAAGCCTCTTGAATGCGCTAAGGAGCAGTTTCTCTAGCTTGAATGCGCTAAGGAGCACTTCCTCTAGCCCTATGCGACTAAAGTTAAACCTTTGTTGCTGTGCAGAAGTTCTCCAGCTAAAACCAAATCCCACAAATAAAATTCATGAGGAGAGAAAAACTAGTAAAGCTTATTTCTCTAGAACTGAATGCCATTTTATTTATTCAAATTTTTTAACAGATGTAGGGATGGGAGCAGCCTTTGTACCAGGAATTGATGGAGGTGCTTTAGAATAAAATGCTAAAAATACTAGGGATGGGTTTATGCTTTTAGCTTCAACGTGCTCATCATTATACTCATTTCAATCAACTCCATCTTTAGTTAATGCAGTATAATGAAAGCTTTCTTCTTGATAATAGCAAATAGCTCCATATAATTCATATCAATTGTTTTTATTAAAATGAATATAAGGTTTTAGAGCCTGAGGAGAAGCTGGAAAATAAAAGATAAGATGTTGTGGGTAGACGGGTAGAGTCGCAGAAATGCTAATATCAGCTTCTTTTTTGCATGGACTGCAAAATGATTTAATCTTTGAAGGATTATTAATTTTGCTGAGGATAAAATTCTCTGGGTATTCTTTATATTGTGGAGGAATTACTAAAAATGAGCTGACATCTGAATAAGCTGATTTGTGCTTTTTACTGCATATTAGGTTTTGCTCAAAAACAATTGAAAAAATATCAAAATTCCTTTGTTCTTCTCCTAATTTGCTTAAAATCATATTCAAAACTTCTTTAGGATCTTGCTGAGTGTAAGCTACAAGCTAAATAACTTTTACAAACGGATAATTTTGCACCAGATTTGATAAAAATAACTTTGTCAAGCCTCCAATAGTCCGAGGGCTGTTGTCCTTTTTCATATTGAGCAAAAGGTCTTTAAGAGATTTTGAAAATGGCTGGGTTAAACTTTGAAGTGCAGCCTCAAAGGCAGGAGTACTCGAAAATATTTGTAAAAGAGAATTCAAATAGCAGGTGTTTCCTAAATTAGGAAGGCCGTGCTTACGATTGGGAGGTAGCTCAATTATTTGACTTTCTTTAAGTTTTCTGCATTCTTCTCTTAATGATTCATTCTCATAAACTAAATCGTGATTTAATTTTTCCAATTGGACTAGTTGGAAATTATGGCCCGCGCTCATTTGTTGTCCTTGATTATGAAGGAGCTGAATGGTGTCATGCATTTCTTTCTTTTCTTTTTCAAGGTTAGCGATTTCCGATTCATATTTATTTTTTATATCTTCTGAGGCTTTTCTTTGCTCCTTAAGCTCATGAATTTCATGTTTCAAAGAATTTATTAGGTTTTGCGATTTCTGATTTGAACCTTCGAGTTTTTTTACATTTTGCTGTAAATTTTTAATTGATAGCTTAAGTTTGCAGACTTGCTCATTGTCAATTTCAGTTTGTAATTCTTGATTTTTTGTATCTTTTACCCCTTTTTCAATAATTTCATTGCTTTCTTTACTTTCATCTATGCTAGCTCTTTGGTTTATTTCAGATGCTTCACTAATATCTAGTAGAGACTCATTTTCGGTATGCGAGTCTCTAAGCAGCGAATATATTTTTTCATAGCATTTAGAGTTTAAAATCCGCTCTATATCATGTAGAGGAGCCTCGCAAAAGTAAAAATAATGCGGTTCATCAGGCATGGACTTATCAAACCCAATTTTGTATCAATCTTCATCTTTCCAATGATAAAGTGCTTTGCCATTTTCTAAAAGCGCTGCGACAAGAAAATAGCTATTTTCATTTTCTTTTATTTTAATTGAGCAAATTCTCGATGGAAGATCTTTTAAAATCATTATTTTATCAGCAGCACAGAAGATCTTTTGTTGTAATGGTAAATCAATAAGATCTTTTTCAATGCATGAAATAGTTCAGCTATTATCTATTAAAACTTGGTCTAGCTCATCTCGTAAAAAGGCTAGCTCCCTTTGATTTTGTTCATCTCATTGTAAGGAATTTAGTACCTGATTTAAGGTTTCAGACAGCAACAGATTGGTTTCGAAATTGATAAATTGTTTAAGGGAATAAGTGAGATTGACTGCGATGCAAAATTTTCAAACTCGTGCGTCAGACATTTTCTATACTTTATTGGATGTCCGATTTAAGAGTTTTTTTTAATTATAGTAAAAGCAATGCCTTATTTTCTGGAATTTACTCTTTTGCAATGCAAATATGATGGCACTAATTTAATTCAATTTATTTACCCTTTTTTTCAATAAATATTCACAAATATAAAACCAATATATAAAGAAAATTGATTAGTGGTCTAAAGTCTAAATATGATAAGGAAATAATTATGATTCTATAATTTATTTTAGCATAATATTGCTTTGATTTATGCTTATATTTACATTAAGATTCACTGTCAAATCTGATTTTCTGAAAAGACTTTCTGAACTCTACAAATTTCATTTTAGATAACTTCTCTTGACTAAAGCCCTCAAGAAGCACAGGATTTCTTTCTAAGTCTAAGCTATGGATGCATTTTAAGTGGCTTGCCAATCAGCTTTGATTGATAAAAATTATATATTTTTGAATGATATAGAATCAGTAATTAAATTTAGAATTAGGGTTTAGTTTAGAAATTGTGCCCTTTATAGCATATACAATTATTTGACTTTAGCTGTGCCTGAGAATTGGCTTTAACTTTTAGCTGATGAACGATAGACAATATGAAAATTCCAAATATAGTAGGCATTCGCAAACTTAAGGGACCCAGTATTTGCAACTCCAATTTCTCTAGCTGATTTCAAATTATTAGATTATGCCTAACAAAATAAGAACTTAATCAATATACGGTTTTCTAAAGCAATATATTAAGGAGTAAAAATCTAAATAAGTTTTATTCATTCTTATTATATAGGCCAATTCTAATTACCTTTATCATTGATATAATTAAATTTTGAATATATGATTAAAGATCAGATGCTCATATTTAATATCTTATCCGACCAAGACAAGCAATGCTCTTGCAGAAATATATGTAAATCTTACTATCTGTGCTGGACTCTTTTACTCTAATTTTATAAGTTTAATGCTTTTAGTTAATCACTTATCGTCTTTCAAAACAGTGATACGTTTTGCACTGTATTCGTATTTTGCAATTTATATAACCTTAAGACCTCTTACTAAACATTTTAAAATGATAATTAAAAATTCTTAAGATTTACTAGAATTTATTATCTTAATTGTCCTTTTACCCCATTGCATGCTCAAAAGTCCATCTTCTTGCTTCCCTATTAAAATCTTCTCGATTCTTCAAGCATAATTCTGTGGCAGGTCCTTGGTATCCTGCTCTTGGTTCAGGCTCATTTAATAATCCTACTGCATACGAAATGATGTTTCTAACAGGGACTTTTGGGTTTCAGGCATTTGAAAAGATTTCACAACAAACGTGCCCATCAGATCTAATGTTTGGATGAAAAATTGGCGTCTTAAAAAGAAATTCAGGAGGACTTGTTGGGAAATTTGGTGGAAATGTAATTTCGAACTCGAATAGGCCACCTTCGTATGGGGTTCCATCAGGGCCATTAAGTGTTCCTTTTCAGTTGTAAAATGAGTGATTTATTATGTTTATAGTGATATAAGGTTCTGGTCTGTCTTGCAGATTGATAAACTCGTCCATAAGTCGTTGCATTTTGATTTCTATAAATTTTAATAATGGAACTAGATTTCAATAAATAGTTATATGCTAAACCTTGCGCATGAGTATTTATTTTTCTAATTCGCAAAGGATATATCCTGTTAATTTAAGTTAATTCTTTTATAATTGAAATAAAAGAAAATTTACATTATACGATACAAAATTAACTGAAATTATTTATGGATTTTTTAAGTCCTCGACTTATTTAATAAATAAAAAACTAAATAGCTATTTCCTGCATCATAGCTTTTATCACTTACAGTTGAGTCATTATATAATCTCCAAACATTCCCATCTTTAATATAATTTTCTGAATTAAGCAGTCATAAAAGCCTAAAATGATAATTTCTCTAAAATAGCCACTAATAAACCTCTTTATCACATCATATGTGTTTAAATTAACCAAAAACAATATATGAGTTGTATAATGCCCAATATTTCCAGAGCCATAGCTTCATATAAAACCATAGAGACTGAATTCATACTCTTCTAACTTCAGTTTTCCCTCAATTTTGGCATTAGGAAAATTTTTATAAGCTGGCAGATAAAAAATTAGCATTTCAGAATAAAATTCTCTTAGTTTTAATACTTATATTCCTCAGAGATTCACAAAATTGACAATGGAGTATATTATCTCCTCTAAAATTCTATACCTTGCATTGAAGTCTCTTAAATGCATCTGATTTGATTTTTGGTTATTTGGAATCGTAAAAAAGCTTTGATTTTCTTGATTATGGTAGGGACTTTATACAACTCATGCATATAGACTCTTGAATTGGAGTGATATTTGACAAACTTACGCTAGAAAGCTCTTCTAATGTTGATAAAAGGCACACTAAAAACTCTTTTGAATCTTGGTGGCCAAATGTATCAAGCTGCATAGAGCTTACGAATGAAAATTTTTGGTTAGCTTGATCTTTAAAAATCCTTAAATTCTGCTCGATATCTCTTTTTCTCTCATAATATTATAAACTCCATATAAAGCCACTGCAAAAGAGTGGCTGTCTATGCTCCTCACGAAATTTGTAAACCTATCATTGCTTTCTAAGGCTTGCGTCGTTAAAATACCCTGCATCAGGTTAGGGCTCTCTTACTCCCCGAGATCGAACAAAAAAATTTGTTCTTTAAATAGGTTTTCTTTTTAAAATATAATTAAATTATATTGTAAATTCTTTTTTCAGAAATCGGGAAAAATTAATTTAATTTTTAAAATTTATCTTTAAAATGCAAATTTGTTTATAATTCAACAGAATTAACTGATATCTCATTATATAAATTATTACCTATATAGCAAAAATATTTTCCCATGAAAAATGTTTATAATTCAACAGAATTAACTGATATCTCATTATATAAATTATTACCTATATAGCAAAAATATTTTTCCCATGAAAAATGTTTATAAAAAAAATTTTGTTCACTCGGATTGTGTTTTTATCAAAATTTAGGGATTTTTTTTCAATGGTTTTGCTCGCTCACATGGGGTTAGCTAGCAAAACGCATATAGAATTCAAGATGCTGCTTATTGATATATTTGGCCTCAAAGTGAATTTGAGAACTTGTGTGCATGCTTTCCCGTCAGAGTCCACATTTGGGTGGAAAGTTCTTGTTTTGAAGAAAAATTCGGAAGAGAAGTTGGAGAATTGGAATAGAAAATTAGCTTGAATCGAAATTTGCCAACTTCAAAGGAGTTTCTAAGGCCTATCAGCAGTCCATTCCAATGGAAAAACACTTGTCCTATGCCATAATAATAAGATGGCATCGTTGGAATTCTTTCCAAGAAAATCTCTATTCTTGAGAATTTATTATTTTTACCCTAAGAACCTTTGTCCAGCTATATCATGAAAGTCCCGACACATAGGCTGGAACTCCAAATTTTAGGAGACATCGGGCTTTCTGGCTGTGACTTCCGAGGAGGGAGAAGCTTATGCAGGAAACAGGTAGCATCAGCACAACCCAATGAAGACTCTTTGGCCAGCTGGTGGTGCCTTGGATAGAAAGTCTATAGCTTTAGCTTATATATAGGGTGGCGTAGGAGATGGCTTGTAGAGTCACTATTTTTGAATTAGATTATAGGCCCAGACATGCCTGGACAGCTCTAAAAGAAAAATGCTTTAAATCTTAATTAGTAAACTAACTAAGGAAGTGTTGTCCTATATTAACTCGATTCCTTTATGTAGTTCGTTTGAGCTTATTAAATTCTTGCGCTATATGAATCATTTTATTAAGGATATTTTTATACATTCTACAATTATCACTTTATTTTAAAATAATAAATAGGTAAAGATTTGAAGAAAGTTTGTAGTGTTTAAATGAGAAATTTAGCTAAAATAAAATAATATCTATTTTATTAGGGGGCATTTAAGTTAGTAGCATGCCAAATTGCATACAAGGTAAAAAGTTTAAATACATTATATATTTAGCTTGCTATGTCTTTTTGTAAAATAACATATAAGCATGCTCAAAATCAGGTGATGAGTAGCTAATATGGTCATCATTATATTGCATTCACTCTGCATTATCTAATGTATATGCAATATAATGCCTACACCCACTATTATAATAGCATATTACCCCATATAGCTCAAATTTATCACCACAATAAAAGAAATTATAAGCTCCTTGAGCTCTTTTGCCCAACACATTCCCAATATAAAATACAAAAATGTTTGGTATATTTATGCCAAAGGTGCTCATTACCATTTCCCTGTTTGCCGAGCAATTTTCACAATACAATAAATTTCCCCCTTTATACTCTTTTTCTTCTTCGAGATTTTTTAATTTCTCTTCAATTTCTTTTTTTGATGGATTTTTTAGAATGCAAAAGAGAGATGGCTCTTCTAAATTTGAAAAATTGTGGCATAGTTTGCATAGAATTTTCTTATATAAAATTATAGAGAAATCGCTTGAATCTGGCAAAAGGCCCATTAATGATAAGTAAAGCTCTTTTGGGTCATTTTCTGAGTGCTCGTTAAACTACGTATTTATTACCATGCGGAATTCTTGAAATAAATATAGCTGAAGCTTTTTTATTTCAGCGAAAATTGAAAGTCTGCCTTTCTGTTGGACTCATGATATAACTCTTGACAGTGAAACACATATTTTTGAATTTGAAGGTAATTTTTGAACAAAATCTGGAGTGCTTGATAATACTTGTAGAAGAGCATTTAAATAACAGGTATTCCCAACATTAGGGAGTCCCTGTTTATGAGATTTTATGCCATCTGGCTGGGATGCTCAAATAGGAAATACTAGCTTTTTTTCAGGAACAATACTTAGAGTTGGTAAATTTTGTATACTTATTATAGGCCTTGGAGAATCGAAAAAGTAGCCAAAAATCTTCCTAAGAAAATTTAATATCATCATTCTCTATGTTTTTCATACTTGAATTTGTAGAATTAAATTTTAAATATTTTATGCTTGAGGCCAACAAATATCTAGAATAAATTTTATATTTTCTTTTAATAATTGCAAAGAAAGTTATTACTTTATTCTGATGCATATTTACAGTAGCTTAATCTATAAAAGATCATCAGTATTTGCTTTTATCAAGATGAATTTGAAATAGAGGACGAATTTTCTTAGCATATTCAGTTTAAGACTTGGAAGATCAAAAATTCTTCTAAAATCTTTCTAAACATTTAAACTATCTTTTAGCGTTGAAAAATATGTTAAATTTATAGAATCAAATTTACTACTGATTAAATCACTGACAATAGATATGATCTTAGCTGGTGTAACCTCAAACTAATGAAAAAGAATTTGAATTAATCAGTTATGCTAAAGTTGAGCATAATCTAAAAAAATTATCAGCAGTTTCTATATTAAAATTTAGGTAGAATAGCACATCAAATTACTTGAAGCTCAGAGTTCCTTTATACCTTGATCCCTTGTATTGGCAGCACAGATAGTCTAAGTGAATTTTAGGCTATCATATTAAAAGAGCACATTTGTATTAGAAGGATATTTATTTAGCTAAAAGCATAAAGCTAGTGATCAATTATATAATAATTCATATTAATGACTTGGAGATATTTAAATCTATAATTTTATTTTGAAAAGCAAAGTTGAAATTTGATTTGATAAATATTCACAAAGTAATTTTAGACTTAGTTTACTAGATATAATTTTTTATCTTATTGATATAAGCCTAATTACAATAAATAGAAACATTCATACTGGTTAGTCGTTATCATATTTTATATGTTAAATAAATAACAGTTATCATTAGGTATGTTTTATTCAGTATAATAAGGCATAAAATAATTGCTTCAATAGTTATAGGAATTATTCTAATTAAATCTTGTAACTTATTTTTCCGGTAACCTTAATTTATAGAAATGAGAAAATTTCCAGGTCCGGTCAAAGGCAATCATAATTATTTGAATGCTGATATTCCAAGAAGACCAATTAATCCAAAAACCCAATCTATAACAGAGAAAAAAATAAATGAAGGTGAAGCAAGAAGTATCTCATATAGCAACAAATTGTCAACTAATGCAAACTTAAGAAATTCAAGCAATACTGGTTTAGGCAAGCCTGAAAGTCGAAGTGGAAATTTAAGTAAAAGTTTAATTTTAAATGAATTACTCTTGGATGCAGTCTCCTCGCTTGAGGTCCAACTTGTTTAACAGCTCTGAACAACGGTAGGTGGACGGCCTAGCCGTTGAACAGTTAAAGTTAGCAAGTCCGTTAAGACTTCTCTAGTCAGTGTCAGACTCAGCACTGACCTCTCCACTCTCTTAAAAGAGACTAAAGAGGTACGGCCTCTATCACTAAGCTCGAAAATAGGTCCCTACCTGCGGAGGTGTCTAGGACCTATCTCTAACTGACATTTTTAATATTGTGTGAAGTGGAAATAACAGAGTTTTAAGCACGCCACCAAAACCGCAAGAACTAAGTCAAAGTTCAGGGAAAAAAGGAAATGAAGATAAAGCAAGAAGTATCATCTATAGCAATAAATTGTCATCTAATGCAAACTCAAGAAATTCTAGCAATGCTGGCGTAAGCAAGCCTGAAAGTCGAAGTGGAATTAGCAAAGTTGTAAGCACGCCATCAAAGCCACAAGAACCAAAACAAAGTTCTGGATCTTCAAAGACTATTCAAGCACCTCAACAAAAGCCAAACCAGAACGAAGAAAAATTAAAAATTACAAACCAAAATATTAAGATCAATTCAAGGGTCACCCGAGATGTAGCGCTAAAAGATACTAATTTAAATGTTCATTATACAGAATCATATTGCTTAATTAAGCTGAGCTTCAAAGCGCAGGTCGACTTGATGCCTTTTGTTGTTATTGCACGTAGATCGAGCCTCCAATTATTATTCGATCCAGTTAGTTTCCATGAAGCCATTCGTCTTGTACTTAAATAGGATTATTGAAAAGCTCCCTGTGATACCTCTTAAGGGTATTTATCTCCACCTTGCTTCGCAACTGCCTGCCGTCTATCTATTAGCTATGCTCCTCCAGGAAATGCTAGAGGCTTGGCTCATTGTATCACTCTACCTGACTCCTCCAGCGCCTGCTAAGCTTAAGGGTCTTGATTTTATATCAGCTGAAGCATTTAAAACGTGATACACAAAGGATGCGAAATTAGAATAATCCTTGTTATTTTCTATCTATTGTGCAGAAGTCCAGTTATAAAACTACCCTATAAAAATAATGGTTGGGCGAGAAAAGGGAATCATAAACAGAATTGCTTTTAGCCAAATCCTTTTTATAATTTATAAATTCTTATTATACAGATAAAAGACATTATGACGTAAGTTATACATTTGGAAATAAAACCCAAGATCAAGATGAGAGACAAAGCCGTAATCTTAATAGAGTACCAAAGAGCGAAAATCAAAACTTCGATCATGTAAAGAATCCTCAGAATTCTCAGTATGATGCTATCTATAGTATTTACAAAAGTCCTAGCCCAGTTCAAGATAATTGGGGAAGAAATAAGGACCTGCATTACCGAGAAGACAAATATCAGAACTCTCAAGCAAATCCTGTGCCTGCTTGAAGTTTACAAAATTTCCAAGCTTCAAAAGAGAATAAGACGGAGAGTATTGTCCAAAAGTCGATTGGGAGCAATATTGAAGAGATTAAAAATGGTTATTTATATAATGACCCTACCAAAATTGCAGGCTATCAGCCAAACGGGAACGATTTCAAGTCAAATTCTTATCAAAATAACGCAGCCAAAGGAAGCGACATAAAAATCCTTCCAAATCAAAGGAATGCGAGCTCAATTGATAACTCAAATTATAGACAAACTAAAGAAAATAATTCAGAGAATAAGTATGATCTCCAAAGTAGATACAATACTTCTGAAAAGCAGTCCATAAGCAACTCAAGTGCCAGCATGCAAGCTTCATTGCCGAGCAATATTAGCGAAATCGGAAATGAGAGAAGTCGAAGAAATCGCTTTGAAGATGATAGAAAAAACATAGTTCACCCCTATAATGCGGCATATGATATCAAAAGAACTGATAATTCTTACGCATATGGCATCGTGTGTACCCCAAAACCTAAATCTCTGGCGAACTGCAATAGCGGCCTACCTAATATTGGAAATACTTGCTATATGAATTCTGTATTGCAAATTCTAGTTAGCACTGAAGGTTTTGAAGGTATAGTAGCCTGGATAAATCAACCTTTTTTCACATATCTTTCTAATATCTTTAAGCTAATGAAATCAAAATCAGGCAATTTAGCCTCTGCTATTTCCCAATTCAAAAATGAATTAAGCTCAGAATTCTCAATGGTAGCCTTTATTTAGTTCCAAGGATGCACCCAAAATGACTCTAAAGAGCTTTTCCAAATTATCATCTCAAAAGTCGCTGACGAAAAGCCTAATTTCGACTTGTTTTTGATAAAAAGAGTTAAAAGGTTTATTTGTAGAGGGCATGATGCAGGCTCTCCAGAAGAAAGCTCCTCGTTTTTTGTGGTACCTACAAATAGGATAAGGAGTATCCAAAGCTATATAGATGGATTAAAGAATCCAGAGAGATTTCAAGGTGCGAATGCTCTTTATTGTGACAAATGTGACTGCTTGAGAGATATGACAATTGAGACAACTTCTATTGAGACCCGAGCTAATTTAGTTTTCTATTTGACTCCGGCACCAACCTCTTTTATTCCAGAAGACAATATAACAATTGAAAACAACAATTATAGACTTTATGGAGTTATCTGTCATATTGGGACCAATTTGTCTGGGCACTATTTTGCTTATACTTATTGTGAGGCTGAAAATTCATGAGTTGAGTATAACGATTCGATGGTTTCTTTTGCTGATAAGCCGAATTTTAGATGCGCTTATATGCTTTTCTATAAAAATAAAAATTAATTTTGGATTTTTAAATTGGATTTGGTTAGGAAATTTATCATTAAGCAAATAATGAATTATTATGTCTTTGCAAAGTTTGTTTAAATTCTTGGAAAATGATTATTGAGTTTAAGATAAAACTTCAGCAGGAAAATATTACAATTTCTAAAAATGCAATGTAGTCCTATTTAGAAAATTTTTTTATTATTAAAAATAATTTTTATAAAATCCTTAAAAATATACTTCTATTATAAGCTTTTTCTTCTTAAGATAAGGAGGATCGAACACTCAGTAGCCATAGATGTATATCCTGGCCTATTATACAAATAAGCATGAGTTGAATCTTGGACATACCCTGCATCAGAATTAGGATTGGCCAGCAGATCAAATACATAAGCAATAATAATTCTAGCTGGGATATTTCTATTATAAGAAATATTTAGAACCCTCACACAAGTTTCTCCGTTGACTTCGTATATATTGGGATGAAAAATCTTTGTTTTGAAAAAAATCAGGAGGTGATGCAGGGTAATTTTGAGGAAAACAATTTCGAACCTAAATTTTCCATTTTGGTAAGGAGTGTCTTGAGGCCCTTGAAGAGTGCCTTTCCAGTGGAAAAAATTGTTATTAACTATTTCAAAGAGTATTCTGAATGACTTTCCAATTGAATTGCGTTAAGCTCAGCTTGAAGTCTTTCCATTTCTACAGATGTTATTAAATTATTAAAATATCTAATTTTGAGATTTTATTATATTTTCTTAATAAGCTTACAATGAGAACCCAAAATTTCATTGAAGATCTATCTTTTATTTCCAAAATATTTATATAAAGTGATAAAATACATATAAGATTATATGGATATGAAAGGTAATTTCTATAAAGAAAAAATTTATATTCATTGCTGCTTTAAGCAATTTATAAATTTTAGGCATTTTCTAATCTAGCTTTTTATTTGAATTTTGTAATTAAATAATAATCATGAAGAAATTATTCTTGTTTTATGAAATAAGTATTTAAATCTGATGCATCATATACTTGCAGTAGTTTAAAAAATTAAGTCGAAAATATGAAATATTTTATTTCTCTAATAAAGAAATTTATTCAGGTTAAAAATATGATATTTTGAAGATATTTTTAGCCATAAATGATAATGCTGAAGAGCTTAGATTATAAATTATAGCTAACTCCCCCCTCCGTGAGTGAACAAAAAAATTTTGTTCACTCACGGAGGGGGGTTAATTTTTTTTTTAAAAAATTAACATATATAAATTTTATAAACATTATTTTTTTCCGAAATTTAAAAAAATCCTAATTCGCAAAAATTGGAAAGCAAATATTGCAAAATTTATGTTTTAAAAATCAATTTGTTTAAAATTAAACAGATTTAGCTCTATATTTCATTATACTAATTATCATTTATATATTAAAATTTTTTTTCCATAAAAAAATTTTTGTTCACTCACGGAGGGTGGGTTTTTTAGGCAAAAAATAGCGATTTTTCTAATGGTTTTTTTTCACTCATGGAGGGTGGGAGTAAGCCACTATAAACTCAATCATTTACCAAAACTTGAATTAGCAGTTGATAGCGAGCTATATCGTATGCTAATTATATTATTTGAAATTTAAACCTGCAAGAGTAATTTGGCAAATTCTCTATATTTATTTATTCAAGACAAATTGTTCTCTGCACTCTACAGGTTATGCGAAAAGATAAATATTTCCACTTAAAGTAGAAGAAATAATCAAGATAGCAAATAAAAATCCCTCATTCAGGATATAATATATATAAAAATTCATTACATCTCTTGAGATAGCAAAATTTAACAAGAAATTAGATATAAATTACTACATTCTCTTCCAGTTTGTGATCTTTGCAAGCTGCTATAAAATTCTAATTAACAGATCTCCTTATTAGGTCTAAAATTTTTATAATAAAATATATAAAAAGCAAAATTTCATATTTAATAAAAATTTATAGATTTAGCGATAAAATGTCCATAAGGATTAGAATTCATGTAATTGGAGGAGAAAACTTTGTAGTTAAAGCCTCAGCCAGTATGATATTTTTTGAGCTCTATTACAATATACAAGCTGCCCTTTCCCTGACTAATGATCTCAAAATCCTCACTAATCTCAAAAATGCAACCTACCTCAATTTCAACCTTGATGGCGAAAAATCTCTCTTTGATTTAAAATCATGAACAGCAGCTGCTTAGAGGTCAAAATTATCCCTGATTTGCATATCTCTGTAGTATATGGAGATAGAAGAAATTTCTTGAAATAAGAAGTAGCAATATGAAGCTTTCTGAGTTCACTAATTTAATGAAAACTAAATTTAAAATTAACCAAGACATCGAATTTAGAAAGAAGAAACTATCAGAGATTACAAAAAGAGACTAGATTTGGCAACACAAGGAAATTTTTCTTTAAAAGCTTTAGATTTACTAGTTCGGCTACTCTGAGAGTGCTTAAGGATGAAATAAGAATTATGTTTGATTTAATGAAGAAGTTCGTGTTTTTGATACCAAAAAGACTGATACTTTTTAAAAGTTAGAGAGAGGCATTCGTAATAAGCTTGGAATAAGAAAAATAGACTGTATGCTTGGGTCAAAAATTTCTTAATACATGAAATTAAATAAGAAAACAATTAAAATATATGTTTTTGGCATATTTTTGAGACTCAGCATGAATTTTATAAGAAATATATCAGAAAATTACTAAAAGTTTAATCATTATTCAATTCGACTCTCTTTTCATTTAATTTGGTGCTTTATAATAATTGATTCGTTTTGCACAATAAAGACCTCCACGCTCAAATTTCAAGATATTCAAACTTTCATTGTGCTTTATTTTTAAATCTCTCAGCGTTTTATAATAATTGTTTTCAAAATTCAAATAAACGGATTTCACCATAACAGAAGCTTCTCTATTATTTAATAGACGTAATCCAGTCCTGGTTTCAAGCATTTGGCAGACATCAAAACATTTTGATAAAGGGTTTACCATAACACTAAATTTTGATGAGTTTATCAAATTTTCAACGCGAACTGATATATCTGGACAGCCTTTTTTTGCATGCATTATTTTTACTACTTTTTCGCCCTCAAATCCTAAGTCACGAAGTTTTTCGCTTTGATGATCTACCAACCTTAAAAGTGTTCCATTATTCAGAGCGAGACTTTGATTATCTGCTTCATATTCGTTTAATAGAGGTCTTGCCAATAAAGAGAAGGTTCAATTAAGATTTATCTCTTTTTCTGCTGGCCGACCATCGATGTCGATTAAAGTTATAGTTACCATTGAGTTGTCGTTGCCCTGCATATTCTATAAATTATAGATGGATAATATGTCATAAATAAATTTTTGATTTAATTGAATAAATAATTTTTAATTTCATTAAAGGTTTTATTTGTTATTATTTAATTTGCATTTATAAAGTAATATCTCGCATTTTGTAATTTTTATAAATTCTCAATTATTTATATCATTTCAACAGCTGAATCAAAATTTTAAAAGCTTTTTCTTCTTGCTGCATTTTTATATATTCAATAGGGCGAAATTTATAGAATTATGAATTTTAACTAATTATTTGTGTCTCTATAGACAGAGGGAGCTGCTATTGAATAGCTCTGTCATTCGATCACAGAAATAACCAAAATTTCCAGAAAATTAATAAAGAAGAAAATAAGAAGTCTCAAGGTTTTCTTCATAATCGTTCATGCTGCATATTATTTTTTGGTATTTAGCAATCCTAAAGAAATTCTCTGCATCTGAATTTTCTTCTGCAAGAGTTTCAATCAAAGAATTGCTAGATATCTATAATTTATATAATGAAATAAAATAAAATCAATCTATCATAGCACAAAACCTCAAAAAATTATAGAATCTTAATAATTAAAAATGGACAGCGCAACCGAAAGACTTATGAGAGACTTGAATGAGATGAGATCTGATCCTTTACCTTATGCGACAGCTGATATTGATGGAAACAATTTCAGACTTTGGAAGGGAACTCTCAATGGCCCGCCTGGAACTCCATATGAAGGAGGACTTTTCGAATTTCAGCTAAATTTCCCTGCTGATTATCCAACTAACCCTCCTACGTGCAAATTTATTACTCCTATTTTTCATCCAAATGTTTATTCAGACAGTGGAAATGGAAATGGAAATGTTTGCTTGCCGATTTTTCGTGGTGGCGTGGGCGGTGGGTGGAATAGTAGATTTACTCCAAAGACCATTATAAGCTATATAATTGCTTTATTAAATGACCCAAATGCAGCTGGTGGGTATGCCCATGACCCAACCACTGTCCTTAAAAGAAGTAAAGATGAATTTATAGCGAAGGCAAGAGAGCATACGTATAGACACGCTATGGGATAAACTTATAAATCTATTGAATGCAAATTGACTTATAAATAAAATTTTGATTAGTTGTAGCCAAGCTTAGAGTTATTAGGGCTAAGTTAATGATATACAAATGGGCCTTTAATCCAGAATAAACTATAAAATAAACTTTAAATTTAGCCATAATACGTAGTTGCTATATTGATATTTAAAAGTTGGATAAAATCGCCATGCTTTTCTATGGTGACAACTTATAAATAAGAGTTCAGGCTTGTGTAATCATGATTATTACTTTTACTAAGAGATTCTATAGAATGGATATATGCAAGGAGGAAAAATGATATAGCATTTTTCTTTTAATTGATCAGAATAATATAAACCATACCTGAACTAAGTTTTTGGAAGGTAATCCTAAGCTTCTTGCCTGTGAGCATACATCAAGGAAATAACTATCTATAAGCAGAAATTTTTAAGCTATAAAATATACTTTAGAGCAAGGAATGGGGTAATTTATAATTATAGTTTAACGAAAATTTAAAAGATTACTTTTTTACTTCTTTAAAGCTATTAACTTTTGTAGAATTACAATTTATAAGCTTGATATGGCAGCGTTGCAACGACTTATGACTGAACTGAATGATTTGCAAGCAAATCCTCAGCCTTTTGTTTCTGTGAATACTCACCAGGGAGACTACTATGAATGACTCGGAAATCTCAATGGGCCTGAAGGCACTGCTTTTGAAGGCGGTCTTTTTGAATTTTTAATAAAATTTTCCAAAAAATACCCAAGCAAGCCTCCCAAAGTATATTTTCAGACACCCATATTCCATCCAAATATTTTCCCTAGCAATGGAAGAGTTTGTCATTCTCTGCTTAACCATATGTGAAACCCAAACTGCCATCCCAGGGTTATCATTGACTATCTCATCGAATTACTGAACAGGCCTGAGCCAGAGCATGGATTTATGTGTGAGGCAGCTGATATTTGCTTAATAAGCAGAGAAGAATGATTCAATATAGCAAGAGAAAGAACATTTAGAGATGCATTTGGATAAAAACATTTAGGAAACAAGATTTACTATTAATAATTAATAAAGCTCCAATATTTGGACAATGCTCGCTTAAATATACATATGCAGCAGTGCTTTTAGTAAGAAACCAAAGAATTCAGCAAATAAAAAACTAAATAAACCCTAGGAATTCCATTCTGAAAATCAATATTTGCATATGCTTATCATTATAATGTATTGATGAGTAATTTTCTTTTGTGTATGTTGTATAATGCCCAGAAGACCCATGAACTGTATAAGACACAACTCAAACAGAGAGCACCGATTTCTTCAAAATCCAAACTTTTAGGAAGTCTGACTATAGCATCTATGCCTTGAAATGACAATATCAAGTAAGTTGGCTTGTTTATAAGGACTCATTCATCATGGAAATCGAATTTGAGCCGCATAAGTTACATTTTAATAAATCATTGCTTCTGAATATTGCTGGGTTTTGTAGCTTCGAAGGTATTCTTCAATATTGCTATAAAAATTTGGAGGGATTACTAAAAATTTGTCTGAGTCATTAAGTATGCTGCAGTGGTGAAGCGTTCAGATATAATATATTTGGAGCGATATTCTATTATGGAAACCATTTTATAGCGTTTGCTAAAGATGATAAAAAAGGCTTATGGTAGGAATTTAACGATTAAGTGGTCAATTGATGAAGTCCTGATTGGAATCTCCTTTATTTGGTGTCTTACAGAAATATAAACTAATTTTTAATAATAATTTTTGATTAGATAGAAACACATTTATTCCTATGAATTGAAATTTGGCTTAGTTTCTATATTTCAGTAACGAGTTTATTACAATTGAACTTTAAGCAGCTGAGTAGTTAAAATATGCTATTAGTAAAACTAGCCAAATTCGCTTATAAGTTACTAATTTTTTTGAAATTCCGCAAATAGCTTTCTTAAAACTCTTAAATTTATGAATTTTATTAATTTTCCATTGTGCATGTTTCTATAAAATATGTCAAATCTTACTTTAAGAATCGAAGATGCTACCGGAACAACAAAAATTCTGCAAGGCAAGAGTGATTGGCAATATTCTGAGCTTCTTAGACATCTGCAGACTATGTTTGGTGGAACCGAACTCACAGTCATGTATGGAAATAAATACATCGGTCCGAACTCCCAAAACCTCACACTGCAGCAACTAAATATCACCAATAATTCAGTTATCCGCGTTGTTAGTGTTCAAAGGCCTCAAAACCCCAACCCACCTGCTCCTGAACAGCCTCCAGTGCAAGCTCCTCAGCAAATTTCTATAGTCATTGAAGACAATGAAGGAACTAAAAGGACAATTCAAGTTCCTCCAAATCTGCAATTTAAGCACCTCTATGAAAGATTCTTGCAGATTTTTGGAAACCAAGAATTGACAATTATAAAAGGAAATAAGTACCTTTCTCTAACCAGCAATGGTGAAATAGACCTGCAAACATTAGGAATTGGTAATAACTCTACCATTAAAGTTATGAAGCAAATGGTTGGAGGTTTTATAAAATCCGAAAATTAACTAAAATATAAATTTCTTTATAATTCATATCAAAAGAGCTTTTGCTAACTTAAGCTATTAAAAGTTTTGAATCTACAAATAAAAATGAAAGCACATAACGATCAATATTGGAATTTTAAGTCTAATCTCTACTTTTTCCACAATTTAAACAAGGAATACTCATTTTTACAAAAAATTTCATCAACCTGTAATTGGATGATTGCTTTGCAAAATTTATTTAAGGAATTAGATGAGGGAAATCAGGATAATGAAATTTTTAAGAAAATGTTTTTTAAATATTTTAACTTGCGATTGTTTGATTGATTTAGCTATTTGAAGCATTTTATAAAGATTTTTTTTACGAGCAGCGGACAGATTGAAGATATTGCTAAATTATGAGTTTGCCTCCCTGATGATTCTTATAAGCAAGAGGAAGAAATAAAGAAAGACATCAATAAAAAATATGATCTCTTATTCATCTCATCTAAAAAATCCCAGCTAAGCATCAAAAATGAAATCACTATTCAGAATTATCAATATTCTTTGGTGTCTGCAATATCATTTCCTTCAAAAAAGCTTTTTTTCAAAGACAAGGGCAACTGATCTCAATTAAATTGTTCACTTAACATAAGTAAACTTGAAAAATTTCCCCCAGAACTTCAAGTGTCGTTTTTATGTTTTAAGTATGAGAGCGAAATCAAAGAAAAAGTACCAAAAAAACGAGCTAATGAAGAATATTCTTCAGAAGAAAAAATTAGAAAAAGAAGACCATTAGGATATTTTTCAAAAATTGGAATCCCGAATATCGGAAACACTTGCTACTTGAATTCTGTTCTACAAATTTTAGCTTCAACTCCAGGGTTTTCAGAAAATCTTTCACTGCAAACCTCTCTAGAAATATCTCTCAACAAATTATTAAATTCAATAAAATACCGTTCAGCCAATAGCGTTGAGAGAAATGCAGAAACTTTTAAAACTGATCTTGGGCAGAATTTTCCTATGGTAATTTATATGCAGTTTTTAGGATACGGGCAAAATGATGCAAAGGAGCTATTCGTCCAAATTATTTCATTTTGTAATGAATTAAACCCTCAAAATCATTTTTTTGAAGTCTATATTGATCAAATGTTCGAATGCCATAACACTCATCTTCATAAGAGCTATAATTGCGAAACAGAGCTGTTTATGACTGTTCCTCCGCATTATTTAAACATTAAAAAATACTTTGATGATAAAAGGTTGCCTAAGAAATATATCAATCAAAATCAGCTTTACTGCCAAAACTGTGAGAGATTAGCAGATACGACATTAAATGTTTTGGAGATAAAATGCCACTTAAATTTAGCATTTTATATGCCAAAAAGAACTAGCAGCTTGATGAGCATAAGGAGGGAATTTAAGGAATTTAGGGAAATAGAGCTCAATAATGTAAGTTATTGCTTGTATGGCATAATTTGCTATTATGGAGTGAGCACTTATGGCCATTATATTGCATATACAATAAATACAGAAGGAGAATGAGAAAAATATAATGATATATCAGTATCATATGAAGACCCTGACTTTGATAACGCTTATATGCTATTTTATAAAAGAAATTAGGTAATAATAACTCTATAAATTTAACTACTTATATTGAATTCACAGGTTTTCCGTCCCAATGCTTTTTTAAATAATATATTAACTTTTTTTATCAGATTTTAAAATTCTCAGAATAGATTAATTATTATTTGAATTAATCAGCTAGCAGAAAGGTGGCTTTATAAAACAACAGGTAAGCAAAATCAAGCCTTGGCGCTTCATAAGTAACAGTTTCATCATCGAATTTTATCCAGTTATTTTCGATCAAAACATAACTAAAATAATGAAGAATATAAGGATTGTACGCAATGACTCCATAAAGGAGATATAGATTATCTTCTTGAATAAAACTCGTCTTAATATTTTCATTCCTCGATTCTGATGGCGGCACATAAATTGCCAAATTCGATGGAAAGTCTATTTTATTAGTCGAAATTCTAGCTCTTTTTAAGGTATTTGAGCGTTTACACCTTAAAGAATTTTCCCCTTCAAATCATTGATCTTCTCCTAGCCTTATAAAATAGCTTTCAACATCACCATATGGTACACATAAAAACAGGAATTTCTCGGTTATTTCTTCTGCATGGTCAATGCTATATCTCTCATTATGATGGCAATGCAGAGTTTTATGCACTACTATACAAAAGAGATTTGTGATATTTTCTTCTATTTCGCCAATAAGAACTGTAAATAACTCTTTAGCATCATGGTTTTTTTTTATATGAAACTATTTAAAAATTACATCTTTAAAGGTTTTGTTTAAGCTGGAAATTAAAGTTCTCAAGGGATTCTCTATGCCTTGAGTGGTGTTCATAATAGACAGAACAGCAAATAATTGTGGAATTGGGGGGGTTCTAGATAATTGAATCAATGACGCGAACCCTTCTGTTCATTTTAGGATATGAACTTGCCGAAATGAGTTTGGGGGCTTTTTTATTAATCCTAATTGACTCTATTATTTATTTATTAAATAGTATTCTTCTCAGGTTCTGATGAGGAAGAAGAAACTAAAATTGACGATCGGCCAGGACTTGCAATTACTCAGCCTATCCCAGATGAGAAAAAAAAATGATTTTACAGCTAAGTAATGAAGCTGTCAAAGCTATGTTAGAAGCAGAAAAACTAGCAGCTGATAGTGAAGGCTGGGAAGAAATAAAATTAAAAGTCAAAACTGTTAAAGCTTCAAGAAGAAAAGCTGCAGGTGACCTTTACATTGTAAGAGTTGAAGGAGATATGAATAGGCCAGCCATTGAAATAATGAAATATATTAAAGATATCAACCGCAAAGTAGAATATGATGACATTTTTGAATCAGGCTACATCATTGGCATATTAAATGATGAAATGGAAATTGCATAACAAAAATATAAACAAACTGGCCCAGTATCATCTCGAGATCTATGCTTTATTCAAAGAAGGTTAACTTAGAAGGCGGCAAAATAGTTGCCATTGCAATGTCAACAACCCATCCGAACTGCCCAGAAACCAATTTTGTAAGAGCTCATCTTTATTTAGGCTGTTTTATGCTAATGCCAGTATCTCCTAGAGTAGCGCATATGGTTTACATGATAAATATTGACTTTAAAGGATCAATACCTAAGTTCATTCTAAACTCTATCCGATCTGATCAAGCTTTGGTCGTCGAAAAGATCAGAAAGAACTTATCAGCTTAATTTACTATTTCCTTCATATTAATATAATTGAATTAAAAATAGAATATATCAAAATTATCTATTTGAAATATTAAAAATTATCCCCAAATAACTAAATTCTTAAAAATCTTCCAAAAGAGATTGAGGATCAAGAATCTGAGCTTCAATTGCTTTGATTGCTTCTTACTTATTATCTTTAAGTTAACGTATATTTTCACCCACACTGTATAATGGGCATATCTTCCGAGCTAGAATTAATAAATATTGCCATTATTTATAAGAATTACATACAAATTAACCAAATCTCTACAGCCTTTCCTTTAAATTTTATTCTTGCACTATAAAAATATGTCCGCCGGGTTTGAATTTCTAACTTATGGCCGATGCGTCAACCCATCGCCAGACTTAGACTTTGGCTTCATGTTTCGGCACCCTGACTAAAAAATTGGCTGTGTGGCACCTCAAAAAATTATTTATGAACAAAAATTCGAGGATTTTTTAAAAACCAAGCTGCAAGCCCAAATAGAGAAAATGAAATACCTGATATAATAAAGTTCCTAAAAGAAGAGTTTTTAAGGCTGACTCGAAAAACAGCTTCGAGACTGGAAAAAGGCGTTTTTATAGCTGAGCTCAAGAAAAATCCTCTTTTGGCTGAAGTTTTTGGGTTTGATGAAAATAGTAAAGAAAAGGAAATTGAGGAACAAGTGGAAAATATTGGGACTGAAGAATGAATTAATATGGACGAGTTCCTGCTGTTTTACCAAGTTTCCAAGAGCAACTTGCTGAACCGATTCATTCAAAAGCAGAGACCCAGTCAAGTGCGACTAATGATTCCTTTATGGAGCAGAACAAACAGAGAACTGACGATATGAGCAGGATTATTGAAGGCTGCAAGCTAAAAATCAGAAAAATTTATAAAAAAAAACGTTGAAATCATGCTGGAAGGAGAAGTGAAAAGCCAGCCTATCGTAGAAAAAATAAAAGAAAACCAAGTTATAATGGACGATCTTCAAGAAATAATCGCAGAGCTTTCAAGCAGTGCTGTAAAAGCTGATACTTTGCTAGAAGAAATAGTTTCCCAAGCCTGAAGAATGATTTACTCTGCTTATCTTTTTGACCATTTTGCCTTTATCCTCACTTTTGCCAGAATTCAGCTTGAATCTTATCTCCAAGAAACCTTCTTGAGGAGAGCATTTAGCCTTATTTGAAGAAATTTTCAATAGCATGCCTTAAAACAACAACGGCAGCATCGTTACTTTGATTTTTTCGAAATGCTCAGCAAAAACGACAATGTGACAAGAATCCTTGATGAGCCTTCACGAGAGCCTAAAGAAGTTTCTGAAATCCCAAAAGAAACAATCGGCCAGACATTAGAGAGAATTTATTTAGAAAGCCCCAGAAATGATTTCCTGGGAAGAGTTCAAAGCTTATTTCACTGTAAAAGGCCGGCCAGATAAAGAGACAGAAGTAGAATATGTTAATAAAAAAAAGAAGAAGCCAAATCAAAAAATCAAGCCAAGCCTAAAGCAACAAAATACGCAATAACGGTTCCTGAACCTTTTAAATTTGACAGAAGAGAAAAAAGAAAAGGAATGTCTATAAAGGAAAGAAGGCCAAAAGAGATGCTTGAGCGAAAAGAAAAAGAAATCAAAGAATCCATAAAATCTATAAAGCGACACCAGTGCCTCCTGAAGTAAAAATCCCGCTTTATGAACGATTATGAAAGAACAAGAGAACGCAGGTAAAGCAAAATTCAATTGCAATTACAAAAGCAAATGAAAAGCGGTTTAGTTTTTATTATAGGGATTTGGCTAAAACAAAGGCAGAGCCAGCGGAAATGCCAAAACACGTTTTTACAGCGAATCCAGTGTCATGGACTACAAGGTCCCACTGTATGATAAAATTGTAAGCGAAAGAGAACTGGCTAGAAAAGAAAGAATCGGCAAAGCTGCAATCGAGTCATTAAACCTAGCCATGATGCCTCCCAGAATGGAATTATACTACAGACAGCTGCAAAAAGCTTCAAAAATTCCTAAACCAAAGCCGAAAACTAAAAAGTTCAAAGCCAAAGCAGTCCCAGACTTCCGCAGACTCCAAGCTGATTTCCAAAGCACCTTAGACGCCTGCAAGCAGTCTTTCAACCCTACAAAGCCTGAGCATTTTGCGTTCAACGAAACCAGTCTTCTTTCAACTACCTCAAACTCCTTGACAAAGAAGCTGACGCCAATAAAAATGGGGCCAGCCTTCCAAGGCAAAAAGATCTAAATCCTTATCAATCCTAAACAAACCCAAAATAATCCCTAGTAAAATTGAAAAAACCAAGGCTATGATTGAATACAAGCTTGCCCAGAAAAGAGAAGCCAAGATGAAAGAAGCCCTCAAAATGCAAGAAGAAGAGCGACGGATGAAGCATGAAATGATGTGAGGGGTCGTGCAGAATTTTTCCCTCATAAAAGACAATACTGCTGAGTTTAAAAGAAGAAGAGAAGAGTCCATTAAAAAGAGACGTAAAGAGCTGGAAGAAAATAAAGAGAATAATATGAGCAAAAAAGCTGATATAATTGTAAAATGGCTGATAAGAAATCTTCAGACATTACCGATGAATTGTTTCAAGAAAGCAATGAGGAGAGGAAAGGAAATAATGAAATAAAATTCAATTTCTTCAGCCCAAAAAAATCAAATATTCAGTCAGGAAATAGAGCTAATACTAGCCCAAGCTCTTCTGTTGATGAATTCGGAGGAAATGAAAATCCAATGATTGTAACACAACTTCTCAAAACTCAGCAGGAATTAGGATTGACGAAAATCAGGATTCTTGAATTTCAGAGTATCCTATAATAAGGAATTTATTTTATATTATAGCAAATGGGGGATTTTTAATATAGAAAAATAATGATATATATACATTTTCAACAGTTACTGACATTTAGTCCTGATATCTCCCGAGATGATCGAAGGGCTGGGCTAGCCAACTTTTTTGGTGGAAAACAACCTTTTAATTAAAAAATTTGCATTATTGGGTGGATTTATTGGTTTATTAACAAGAGTTGGCAAAACCAACCTCGATCATGTTAACAGAAATCGGTACCAAGGGTGTCAGAAAGTGTGGAGACGCTATATTTATAGGATCTTTTAATATTTGCTTAATGACTCAGCATTTAATAAATTATATACAGCCTAATTCTTAGATGGATATAATTTTGGGCTGATAAATAATTTCTCCATCTCGAAGCATTTAATTACCTAGCCAAATATCTATACTTTAAAATAATGTACAAAAGCTTGGGCTTGATGAAAGCCATTTTGAAATTGCAAATAGCCAAACTATGACTACTGCACTAATAGAAGCCTTAAATAAATATAGAAATCCCGGAGCCCAAGCTATAGAGGAAAACTTTTTAACAAAAAACATTTATTATTAATTGCTACTTAAACAGTCTGCTTCTCCAGCCAAAATGACAAGGGCAGCTACTTTTGGAAAAGAATCAGACGAAAAATTCGAAATCGAGCCATCGTCAAGCCCTAAAAAAGAGCCATGAATTTATCAAAAGAATAATTCATTTGGCTACTGCTCAATACAAATGCAATAGAAACTGCCAATAGAAACTGCCAATAAGCAAGACCTGCTTAAATCCATAGTGGACGCTATAGCCAAAAACGCCAATTCTGATGCATCACAAAGAAATTTTTTAATCGAAAAATATTGGCAATATGCATATAGCCACTTATTGTCACTTTCTTCTAAAGAATTTACCAAACCTGCAGAGTTTGCAAATGATTTAAATACCATCATCCAAAAAGCCAAAAATCAGGCAATATTGCAAATTTAAGCCAATTTATCCCTAACGATTTTGAAGAAGAATATGAGATTTTGTCATCAGAAGCCCCAAAAAGGACGTCGCTGAAAGACAAAAGGAAAAAACCAAAAAATCATAATTTTATGAAGCCTTCAGGAGTTGAAGGAGAAGCTGTTATAGCTGAGCAGCCCAATGAAGATTTTGAAATAAAAAATGAACTGCAAAAATCACAAGAAACTAAAACTGAAGATTTAGACCAGAAATATAATGCAATTATAGAGGATCTCAAAGCCCAAATTGAAGACTTAGCAAAAAAGATAGACGAAGACAAAACAACAATATTTTTTTAAATCAAAAAGCAATAGCTGACAAAGATTCAATTAAAAAATTAAATTAAGAGAAAATTGCAATAAAAAAAAATTATGAAAAATTGATTTATGAGCAAGAGAAGCAGTACGCGAAGCTAGAAAACAATTGAAAAGCAGATGAAGAAGCTATTAAATTTTTGAATCAAGGGCTAGGACAGTTGTCAGAAGAAAAAACAAAATTAGAAGCAGAATTGAAAAACAGAGAAAAATCTTTAAATGAGCAGCTATTACAAAGATTAGCCAAGCTTAATGATGAAAAAAAGAATATGAAGACCTTGTAAGAGATTTGGAAAGAAAATTAAGTGCAAGCAATGGAAGCAGAAATCAATATCAAGAAGAGGCTTTGAGGTATAAAATTGAGATTGATAGCTTGAATAGACAAATAGCTGGCTTGGCTGCAGAAATAGAAGAAATAAAAACTGGGTATGAAGAAAAAATAAACGCAAAAAATAGAGAAATCGAAAATTATCAAAAATCAATAGAGAGTATAGACATAGAAGAAAATAACAAACTAAATGAAATTATAAAGAGGCAGCAAATGCTCTGGATCCGCTACAACATGTACTACATGTGCTGATGGCTATGTTTTAAATCTTCCCTCCGTTAGCGAAGAAAAAATTTTGTTCGTTCACGAAGGAGGTTTATATTTTTTAAAATTTAAGAAAATCTCAATTCGCAAAACTTAATAAGCAAATATATTAATTTTAATTTGTAAAAATTTTATGTTTTAAAATGTAATTTGTTTAAAATTCAATATAACTAGCTAGAGATTTCGTTATACTATTTATTAATTATATATCAACACGCTTTAATAAAAAAAATTTTATACTAAGTTTTTTGTTCACTCGCAGAGAGTGGCTTTTGGAAAAAAAAATAGGATTTTTCCTATAGTTTTATTCGCACGTAGGGGGTGTAAGCAAATCTGCCTGCGTTAGTCCTACCTGCACTTCACCATGCTCTTGCTTTACTCTACTGCTAAAAATTGTACTTCATGTGTTGACGGGTATTATTTGTCCTTTAATTTTTGCCATCAATGCACAATTATTTATACATATCTTTAACAATTCATTTCGTTTTTGTTAATTTTAATTAAAATTTTATGTTTTTTAAAGATTTTTACAGCTTCAATTCACATCACCGTGCTCGAAATGTTCAAGTGCCTCAATTTGCACTAAATGCGCAGATGGATACTCACTTGGCAGTAACTCGACCTGCAATCAATGCACAAAAATATTTTTACTATGATTTTTTTAAAAATAATAATTGTTATTCTTTTGCTATTTATATTAAAAAATATTCAAAATAGCACATCAAAATAATTTATGAAAAGTGAAATATTAAAAATATTGTAAACTGAAGTCTTTGCTTACCAAATCAGAATTAAAAGTTAATTTTTATAATAGCCTTAATAAAATGCTAAATAAAATCATTAATATTCTAAAACTTACCGAGTTTATCCTGGTTAACTAGCCTCATTTATGCTCTGAAAATTTTTATCTGCTAATTGAAGGATTTTTTAGCAATTAGTTAATTAGTTATATTTAACCCTGGTTTAATGTCCATAGCCACATTACCTGGACAGGCTTCCGCTTCTGCTTTGGGTTTCCCCGCTGACCACACTCCGTCTACCACTTAGTCTTGATCTGAATGGTTCCTCGACTTCTGGCGTTCTGATTTTAACAGCTCTTGGGAAACAAATTTGCGGCAGAAAATTCAAATTTTTTAGGGATGGGTGCCCAAGGTTGCGCGCTCTTGGGCAGCACAAATATCATCATTGCCGGATAAATTCGCTGGAAGTGAAGCCAAACTTCATCATCAAAATTTGTCAAAGGAGTAATTTCTGATTGGCAGAACAGAATATTCGAACAACACAAATTTTTTAATTATGAGGTATTTTTTAGCAATAATTTCAGGCATCAATTCACATCGCCTTGCTCATTATGCAGTATCTCAACATCAACTTGTGCAAGTAACATTGCAGGATGCTATTTATTTGCAAATTTTTATATCAAAAAACAATTAAATTTTTGCATTAAAAAAAACTCACCGCTTGAAGAAAATAAATATGTCGAATTTTCCCATAATATACTATAATATATTTACTAATATTTTATTTTGCTTATTTATGGTAAATTGATTTTAAAAATGTCAAAAAAATTTTGGCATGTCATTATATATAAAACTGAGTCTAGGTATGCTAATTTTTTTTGACATTTTAAAATCAATTTACCATAAATAACCAAAATGAAATTTATGCAAGGGATTATATTTATATTCAACAACTTGTAATGCTTGCACAAATCAATGTGCTAATTGTACTTCAGCAAGTGTATGTACTAGCTGTGTTGCAAATGCTAGCTTTAATTCTGCAACCAGTTCATGCCAATTTAATAGTGGTTATACTCCAGTAAACGGGGCGTGCTCTCAATGTCCATCATCTTGTGCAGCTTGCAGCTCTCTAACAAATTGTTTAACTTGCAATTCCAATGCCGAAGTAAGCTCAAATGGTAGGAAAAATAAGCAAATATTTCGAAAAAATGAATTTCTTATTAATTTCCTAAATAATTGATATTTTAGGGATAGGAATTCTTTAGAAAATTATTTTTATTGAATATGCTTGCTTAAAAAATCTATTTTGAAATTAATTTATGGACTTATCGATATATCCGAATGGTCTATGCTCTTGCAAGAGTGGCTTCTCATTAGATTCGAGCAATAACTGTATCGCAATTTGCAATAATATTTGCACTTCTCTCTCTACTTCTAATGGGCAAAACTGCACTGCATGTATTACAAATGCAGAGCTATCTGAATTACTTGCTCTTGCCCATCGAATGCTTGATATGATTCACTCCCCACTTTAAATTGGAAGAATAAATTTTGTTCCTATTTAAAAGTTGGGTTGGATTTTTTTCAAGATTTTGTTTTATGAAGAATTGATCGATTCGTATTAAATAATATCCTTCTAGCAATTTTATCATTATATTAGGCTAAAAATAATTTTATATATTATTTTTACATATAAAATTTTATATAAAAAAAAATTGTTCCAATTCAAAGAGAGTATAAAGTACCCGGAATAGAAAATTTGCCTATATTTTGATCCAGCTTAAAGGGGGAGTCAGCCTTAAAAGCTGTCTCTCCAACTCTGGATACACCTTATCAGATAGCAAATGTGTGGTCTGCAAAAAGTATTTAGCTTCTACAGATGTTGTTTCAGCATCATACAGCTCACTATATGTATATGTCTTAATATCATTTAAATACCAATAGATACAACAGTTGATCCTTCATGCAGCAAGGTTTTGACATATGACACACTTCAATTGATTGGGAGCTGGCTCGGTGTGTTCTTGATCTGGCGCTAAGACTCTCAAAATTGCTTTGGGTACCCAATTTAGCCTCAGAGATTCTGCAATTAATCTAGACGGCACTTGGCTCCTTAAAGACACTGAAGATCCATGCATCATTAATTACCAGCCGCTAAGCGTATCAATTAAAATGGCAACAAGTCCAAGTCCAGTCGCCGTGATATCAGGACCACAGACTGCTTCACTTGGATGCAATAATGATGCAGTTGCTTACTCTGCTGATAAGTCGACTGGCAACTATGGAGCCTCTTTGACATACAAATGGAGCTCCATACCGATAGATTTGAGTTCACAGGCAACAGGGTTCTCTATTCGATCCCTAAATTTCCTCGCTCAAAAAAACATCGGAAATCCTATTTTTGGGTAAAAAAACCTCCGTTAGTAAAAAAAAATTTTTAAGTCGTAATTTAAATCTTTAGCTATTTCTGTTGAATTTTAAAAGCTTGCAATTTAAATAAATTTTGCGATAAATAAGATTTTTAGTTCTGCAAAAATTTTATATATAATTTTTTTTTTTTGCAAAAAATTATCATGGGGGAGTAAATCAAGTTTATCCTCTTTGACATCCTTAACTGTGAATGTTCAAATTACAAATACCTTTATGCTCACTAGTTCTGCATCTATGACAACAACAGCTTCTCCTCAAGAAACTTTAATTGTTTCATTTGACTCTTGAAACACTATTTCTATGAAATCTTCAGAATCAAAGACCGTAAAAGCATTGGTCGCAGCCATTTATGGAAACTCTGGCAACGTCAATATCTTGGCAATGGGCTTGCACATCAGGTCCATCCAGTATTGCAGCCACTAATCTTGCTTCTTCGACAACTACACAAAAACTGTCTATTTCAAGCAATTTGCTTGCTTCAGGAGGTCCATATGTTTTCACTGCAACAGCTACTCAGAATACTAATAGTTCCCCAATAACTGGAAGCGCCAGCGTATCTATTACAGTGGCTTTATCACCTCTTGTTATTCAGCTATCCAAAGGTAGTGGAGACGTCAATAAAAACATAGATTTTACTATAGATGCAAGCAATTCTAAAGACCCAGATACTAATTCAGCAGATGGCCTAGCCTATGCATGGACCTGCAGCAATCATTTAGATGGAACAGCTTGCTCCATAGCATCATATAGAAATTGCCCCACATGGGAATTGAATCCACGTGTGGGGCTATTTTTGGTACGTGGAAGTCGATGTTCTCCATATACCAAAAATGGCCCCACACGTGGGTTCAATTCCCGTGTGGGGCCGGTTTTTTTTGAATTGCCCGAGGATGGCGCAAAATAGCGCCATCCTCGGGCAATTTCTATACCTTTCAAGCCAAAGCAGTAGCGCCTCGACAATTCCTAAAGCAAGTTTAGTTGCAAATCAATGGGATTTAACTTGCACAATTTCTAAAGATTCAAGAAAAGCAAGCTATACAATAACTCTCAATATCATAGATATTTCAGCAACTATCACTATTGCAATTCGAACAATTAGCGTAAAAGCTAAATATCAAATGTTAAATAGATTCTCAGCCAGTGTCTCTGGAGGCGATGGAACCTCAATCCTATGGTCTCAATCATCTGGAACTAAAATAAAAATATCGCCAAATAACCTTTCCTATCTTTCCTTGAATGCAAACTCACTTGCTGAAGATATTTCATATGTATTTTCTTTGACTATTACATCTGGAAGGTCAAGCTTTAGCGTCGACTTAGCCTTTTGAATGTTAACTTAATTCTTCTGAAAAATTTTGGTAAAAAGTAAAAATTATTTAAAATAGTTAAAGGGTTGGAATTTTTATAAGCAAGAAGCTAGGAGCAGCTTGCTCAGACACAGTCCCTTCAGTTAATCCAAGTTCAGAAACAGCTTTGACAACTTCATTTTCAATATCAATTTCTAATTGTTATGACCGTGATGGTGAGGATTATCCAATTCTATACACCTTTGAATATTCTCGGATAGTGGAGCAACATATAGAGGTTGCCCGATGATGGCGCTCAATGCGCCATCATCGGGCAACCACTATACAGGATTATTGGATCGACTTCAGAACAGTCCCAAATTTCCTATTACCTGCCTGCAGGCACCATCACTATTTTAGCACGTGTTTGCAACCAGCTCAATGCTTGTATGGACTATACGATAAAATCATCTATATCTGTCAGCAATTACAAAAGCAGCAGACGATTGCAGTCAGATGCTTTAAGAACTTCTTATTCAACGCTGACTCTTGATCCAGACAACATATCATAAACCATTACTTTGTTCTGCAGCAGCACTTCAATTGACAGTTCACTGTTCGCCACAATTTGGAGTGATCTGAAATCCTATGTCTCTAGTCAAACTATGCTGCTATCATTAATAATTTTTTTATATTTTTCCTAAATTTTTTAATTTTTATTAAAATTTGGAAAAAAAAATTGAATTCATTGCAAGATAATTAATTAGGACTTGCTACTATAACAAATACCCTTTTGGGCAGTGTTTTAGGCGCAGTTTATTCTTTGTCAACCCAAAGAGGATTAATGACCCTCGATGTCTTCGAAGAGTTCATTGTGTGGGTAGATAAATTTTTGACGACCTACTCATCCTTAGTACCAACTGCAGATAATTTAGACGCTATAGTGGAAATAGGTGAAAGCTATTTGAATTATGGCATCAATACTACCTTCTCTGAGCAAAGCTTTGAAAAGTACGTTCTCTATGTGAATAACTTTTATACAACCTGGGCAATTGCAGCTACCACGAATGACTTACTATATTAGACTAATTGAGGGCGGATTATTAATAAAAATTAATTTTATTAAAGATATTTTAATTTTTAGCAAGAGAAAAAGTTAGTTACCCAGTCATCAATTAATAATGCTGTAAACACCGCTAAAACTTATATTTATAAAGACAGAAACTTCCCAGAAGATATGCAAAATACTACTCGTTACTATTCTGAAGTTGCAAGTCTTACTTATCCAGGCACTTTGGATTTCTAATACAAATATATGGAATATGAGAGCTAATTTCTATCATGGGTTTATTGATGACTTTTCAGCTATTGCAATCTTTAGTCTTGCAAACTCAGGAACATATAAGGATTATTCAATTATTCAAACAGCTGAAACTTATGTCCCATTCTCAGATTAACCATTCCTTATTGATCTGCCTTATAGCAAAAACATTGGTGAAGGCATGGTCTGGGGCTGTGTGTATTACAATGAGACAAGCTCTAATTGGACTGAGTCGAACTGCAAGATAGTAAGTATCAACAATTCCACCTCAAACGTCACATTTAATGTATACCACTTCTCAATGTGCAAGCTTGCTGAGGTGAATCCTAGTGTCAACTCACCGTCTTATGTTCCAATACCAGAGAACTCATGTAACGATAATTATGCTCCTCTCTACATCCTTGTGGTAGTTCTATTTATTGGCTTGCTATTAGCTCCAACGATGGCTATAATAGACAAATTAGTCCTTCTGCATCTACTCAAGCCCCTAAGAATGCACCTCCTAGGACCCCAGCATCTCATTCTCCTAGACCAACTCTAAGAGGACTCATGCGTCCTGACATAAGTGTTCATGCATCTCGAGGTGAAGAATCCATTGAAGATGACTATTTTGAGAGCTCAGACGAAGAAGGTATTTAGTCCAAAGATATCGATCTCACTGAAAATTCTGTTGTCGAACAAATCGAAGCATCTATTGAAAAACCAACCCTGAAATCAAATATGAGCTGCAAGAATTAATTGAAGGACACTTGGTATTTGGACTTATCTATCACAGACCTATTTTCTCAAGAGTCGCAAGAGTATTCACCTTAATCGTTGCTATCGTCTTTGAGGTATTATTAGAAGGCTTATTGTATTATGGTTCAGAAGACATTAACTCAGGAAGCGAAACTGCAACTCAGACGCTGTTTGATAATTATGAAGGAAAATACTTTGGGTATATGATTTTGGCTTTGGCGATCACGATTCCTGTTGAAGTATTATGATAGTTACATTTAGCATTAATAGAAAGAAAGCGCCAATCTGGCCAGCATTGGAGTTATTGTGGGTCTGGCGGTACTGATTGGGTCCATTGTAGGGGTTGCTATGCTGAGCTATGACTTCTGCCACGAGTGGAGTGGGTATTGGGCTGTCAGCTTCTTGTGGGAAATTTTGATTGAGATCTTTATTATGGAAACCATTTACATGATTGTTAGATACTTTCTCATACAAGCTTGCCCAAGCAATGAAGCCATTAAGTCTTAAACAACTTTATTCTTAATTATGTGTTAATAATTAGCATCATATAAATCTTCTATTTAAGTTAATTGGTAGCAATAGCTGACTCTATAAAGAAGGGCTGTAAGCAAAGTTTACCAAAGTTTAGAGTACTTTGCCCTTGAAATAGACCTTATAGCTATTACATTAAAAAAATAAAATTTTAAAATTACCATTTTATATATATAAGCTATTAAGTCTTAACTAATCTTCCTTAATTTTTGTATGAAAAATTTATTAATTTTTTAATTTATGCTACAAAAATTTACTTGAAGTTGCAATAGTTGACCCTGATAAAGAAATAATATAGTCACCTCTGAGATATTAATGCGATAAGGAGTACTCATATTAGGCCAAAATTGATAAAAATCGAATGAAAAAGGACGAAAATCCAAGCTGTCATTGTGCTGCTGAAGCTTTTCAGTAAAAATAAGTTGAGTTGGTGAGTTGAAAATAATATTTTTGCAGACAGCTATAGCTGGGTCAGAGCCCTTCAACGTTATATGCTTAAAATTCCAGCTTACGCAAACCTAATTCAAAATGCAAGACGATTTTCTAGCCTCAAGAATTGCATATTGTTATATAAAATTTCTAAAATTAATACCAATACTTAATGGTAACTTAAAGTTTATTTTATGAAAGCAAAATTTCCAATATATATTTTATTTCTTATCAGCTTGATTATTTTATAGGTTTATTAACTGGACAATTTTGGTTATCTGAATCCTAATTCATCTTATTTATATATGCTGGTTACCTGCCAAAGCGCATTTATTCAAATTCTCGTTTATTATATAATACATAAGAACAAGCTATTAATAAATTTAGTTAAAATTAAAAAATTTAGCAAAATTTGCTCACTTTTTATAAATGTTTTAAATAAAAATGCGTAATCTAGCCACTTACGTGATTCTTAATATTAAATTATAGCATAATTTAAAGATCTTAAGGCGGCTATTTAAATTTGTTTTGGTTTGGGATTGTTATTGTTTTAAAGAATGATAACCCTTGAAGATATTTTCTGCTGCATTTATAAGAGAATTTATGCTTAAGTATTGAATGATTTTTATTTTTCTTTCGTTTTATTAAGCTTTTATTTTATCCTGCTATTGAATCACAGTGATCTTTGATTTTCTTATACAACACATCTTGCACTTCTTTAATATTTTTCACTTGGCTATTGATGGTATCACTTTTTAATTTATTCATCTCATACCTCTTAAAAGCAATCATTTTTGTTCAAATTTTGATTCTTCAAATAAATTATTGATTAATTCTTCATGTGAATTTTCAGATGCTTTAATTTTTCAAGAATAATAAGTTGATCATCAAGATCGTCATGATACAGTCCCACAGCGGGGTCAAACTCATTTAACACTAATGGGATTGTTGAGCGGTATCAAAATTATAATAATTCTCTGCGATATTTAATCTCAAACCATATTCAAGATCTATCATTTTCTGCTCTCTGTCCCTGAGGATCCTCGCCTTTTTCGAGCTTTGTCAGACGAAGTTTTTTTTATTTACCACCTTAATGGAAGGCCAGCCAAATTTCAGCCGGCAGATAAACCTTTATAGGTTTTCAACAGCAGCCCATAGAAAGCTAGAACTACAAGAACACATTGGAAAGACCTGGTGCGTCGAAAAGAACTGAAGCCCATTCATAATTGAAAACGTGCATTTATATTTTTTATATAAGTATGAGGACACGCAAGTAATAGACTGCACTGAGGAGCACCTCCCTTGTAAAAGACAATTCGGCTCTGACAAAGGATCTAGTCGCACCTTTGGCTCAAGCCTCTACATTAGATTTTTAAATACAAATTATTTCGTATCTTTTGCCCAGGCAAAGTATGATTTCATAAAGCCTCATCATAGGCCTGCTTTATCTATTATAGAAGCCTTAGAAGGAGGAGACTTCAAAATAATTTACACGAGCAAGCCTTTAAATTCCCCTTCTACCCTGCTTGCAAATCCGAAATGGATTAATACAAAATTTTCGAAAAATGACATAAGGAGGATTATGATGGTCACAAGTATAGCTAATTGGGATTTCCAAAGTGGCATCGCTGACCTGATGGTGAGTCTTGACGACGAAATTGCGGTGGCGATTAAAGTGGATAGGCTGAGGGATTTTGTGCACTATATGATTAATGTTTATGAGTATGGGAGATTGCCTGATGAGAATAACGGTGCTGTAAGCTTTGGGAGGAATATTTTAGAAGTCTGCAACAGGGGGGTTTTATTGATAATAATTCTTAATTATTTATTGGTTTTTGGGTGATTTTTATAAATTATATGGTAAATTGGCTTTTTATTGAGGATATAAATTTAATTTTGATGCCTTAATTCCTTATTTTTTAGTCAAAATTTATAAACTTCTCGAATAATGCTCATTTTCTTATTTTTATATATTGTGAAGCAGGCAAGCGTCATTTTCTTTGAGTTATCAATCTAAATAAAATTATACACTGCTGAAATATTAATGGCTTTATGTCAACAATACTAAATAATTTAATAAAGACCTCAACGACTACAAAAACGCACTTCCATCAGGGCTTCTTATTATATAAATATTTTCATATAAAAAGTGGATTTTTGAGTTTTTTTAACTCAAATCATAATTTTTATAAATTAAAAGAGAAGCTGAAATGAAGAATTAGCTATTTTTATTTTAGAGTAAATTAAATAAAAATATTAGAATTGCATAAAGGGAGAAATGATTATTCGTTTAGCTAACAACAACAACAATTTGTTTTAGTCAATAATTTTAAATTGGATATTTATTTAAATAAATAGAGATAATCAATCAACTATTTTTGATGATTGTGCTTTTCCCTCACATTATTTATAGATGTATCAGAAAAAGGCTTGTACTTGCTATTTATTAATTATGTATTTTCTTACTATCTCACACCCTTTTGAAGATGACCATGCTGCAGAATTGTCTGAATTCGTTATCATAATCGAGTGGGATAGCTTGAATATTTGGACTACTTCGAGGTTAGGCAAGATTATTTGTTTATGTTTTTAAGTGTAGTAGCGAAGAGGGTCTATTAAAATTAATTAAGATTATTTGAAAAGCTCCTGTGATTCCCCGAAGGTAATTTTCTCCGCTCTTCTCCACCAGCTACCTGCTGCCATCTTCAGGCTTGGCGTTATGTAATGAGAAAAGTGGTAACTTTGTCATACCCTAAACTTGACATAAATTTTCTGGTGTTAAAACCTAGCTGATATAAGAGCTGATAGACTTCATGGACACTTTCCCTGCGCAACATTAGTCTTCTAATTCAGGACATGCCTAAGCAAATTTATAAATGATACCAAAATTTTATTTATATTATGCTTTTTAGGAGTAAGTAAGCTAAATTCTAAACCTATAGTGAGAATAGATTAACTGCGCTACCATTTTGTTTAAGAGTATAGAGAGTTATTAAAGTTCTAAATTTTTATTTTAGACTGTTGCTACTTGAAATGCTTGCTTAGAACTAAGATCGAATTTCCACAGCCGATTTGGATAAACAATGAAGTAAAGGCAACCCTTATAGCGAACAGCACTTGATTGATTATAATCTCTATAAATGCTATTAGTCCCTATTTGAGTCCAACTAAAAACATTGTTTTCAGCACTTTCAAAAGTCCTTCCCCCTTTCTCAAATAAATAAACTCTTTTATTCCCTCTCAGCATAAATTTATAACTCGCATTTAACACCAAATTGGGGACTTCTTGGTAGTTGTTTTGAGTTATGCTATAAATTATACCCTTTTATATTGAATAAAGGTTTTATACTGATTATTTTTTCTATTTATATAGTGAATAGTAAGACGGTGAACTAATACTAAAGTTTCAATTCATTATAATTTTTTACATAATTTTTTGAATATCATAGCTCGTTATAAGAATCAAATCTCTATATAAAGCATTGCAACCAATTGTAAAATCCAAACCTTGAGGTAGTGGAGCCATGCTTTCCCACACGTTTCGTTTAAAATCATACCTTTCAGCCAATTTATTATTTCCTCCAATTAAATAGATGAAGTTATTATAAAAGATAGGATGAGCATAATGATTTACTTTTGAATTTTGGAGATATTTAACATTTTTATTTTTGTCAATAGTAAACACTAAGCCTGAACTAGTGTTATTGCAACAATAGAAATAAGTATAATCAGGAAGTATACAGCTTGTAGTGTGTCCATGAATTGGTTCTTGAGTTGGAAGAGTTGCAGTAGAAGAAATCTGGAAGGTATCTAAATTTATAGTTGCAAAATTTGAAGTTTTATGCCTAAAAAATGAGAGTTCGCTTGATATGATCATATTTTCTATATCATACATAAAAGGATTAAAAGGTTTTTCATAAGTTTTGCTAATTGCTGCATTAATATCTTTATAGTCTAGGTAACACTCTTTTATATCTCATCCATTCATCTTACACCGGGCATCTGAAGCATTTAATTTAAGCACGCTTTCCATATCATCATCTTTAGCAATATCAAGAACCTCATCTCCACTATATAAAATTGTAAGCACTTTATTGATTCTTGCTTCTGCTTTATTAATCTGATCAATATATATTCCAAGCGTAGTATTAAAATTCTTAATGATTGTATTTGCGTTAATAAGTAGTTCAATTTTGTAGTTTTTGATATCTTCTTTGAGTGCTATTAGTTTTTCAATAATTGGCTGCTTAATTTCTTCTGCTGGCTTAAAGTATAGCTTTAGGTATCGATGGCCTTTAGAAGTTGGTTTTTCTAAGTGCTCAAAGCTGTGCTCTTTGCAAAATAAGGTAATTCCTTCGCATTCGCATTTCCCATAAAGCTGGTTTGTGCAACCATCTTTGAAGCATCTTCCACTGGACATAATTATAGAATCATAATAAACTATTATTTCTTATCTTAGTTAAAGTTTCTTTCCCCAGATAAAATTATAATCCTAACAGCTCAATTATATTTTATGTTCTTAGTCTTATCCGATTAAATTTTTAAGATATAGCACAGGCATATTTTCTTGGAATAGCTTATCATATTTTTATATTGTGCTTTGAAGCTCTCTAATTAATTAAAATACGTCTTCTAAATATTTATTTGAATTATTCATATCTTGCTTTATTTTGTAATGGAGCAGAATAACCTTATTACGGATAGGGTTAAGATGATGATGTTCTTCTTTAGATTCAGCGGCTTTTATCTGCATTTTTCGGAGTATCTCAACACAGTCTCGGCCTAATACGTCGTTTATAAAATTGATCTCTTTTCAGAAAGGCTTCATTAAACCCGGCCAAGCTGAAAATATCAATAGGAGTATTTTCATATTTACTTCCAGCACATCCAATTAATTTCGAAAAGATTCCTCAATATCTATGGGAGCCTCATACATTCAGTTTTTAGACCACGAAGTCGTGGTTTGAAGACTTTTCGGTTCTTCGGAATTGCATTATTAACTACAGGCGCCAGGGTTTTGCTCCGCTGGCTAGGAGCTCGGTTTCAGGTGCAATGGTTCGGATTGATTAGCAAGTTTCTTGTGAATTTAAGAGCTAGGATTTTTTCTGTCAAACCTTAAGCCTTAGCTCAGGATCTTTATTTTTTGCCTTTTTTTGCTGAAAAAGTAAAGCAAATTAACGAATTCAGATCATCGATATCAGCAATTCATTTATGAGAGCATTTTTTGTTTTTCAAGGTCTTCTTTTGTATTCAATAAATATTGAATCAGAATCTTTAAAAATAGTCTTTTTCAGACACTCGTCGATTTTGTCAGGATGAGTTTGTATTTCTTTTAAAGCATTCTCCAGCCCATTACGGATGCTCATTTTTTATAATAATTTTAAGAATTAGGATTAAATTTGGATTCTTCGTCAAAAGTGTCATTTCCTATAGCAGGAAGCTCTTTTTTCATACCTTCAGGAGCAACACTGAGGCCTTCGAACTACCTAGCCTTGCTAAAAAATTTAGACCTTTAAAATTCAGTCCATTTTCTGCAGATAAAATTTGAAAATGCAAGTTAAATCAAGGCAATTATAATTGCTATATTGAAAAGGAGATTGATGATTTCACTCGGGGTCACATTTATATTTAAGTGGGTCTAAATAAAAACTGAGCCCGTGCTCACAGGTATCTCCGGATATTTTTCTGAGCCCACTTGGAATTTCATAATACTCTTCCCCGTTCTGGCATTTTTCTTCACCAATAGACCCTTCAATTTTATTACACAGCCCTCCATTTTCTCTGGAAAATCAAAAATCGCACTCAAAATTAGGTATAGAGGCTGCCTTTGAGTAGCGCTCTAAGCGCCCGAGACTTCCCGACGAAGTCTGGGCGGTGGTTTGACCAGCTGATGTTGGTCAAACCAGCATCCAATTTGACAAACCTTCTGTATGAGAAGAATTTGTCATTTTGGATGTTGGTTTGACCAACATCAGCTGGCCAAACCACCGCCCAGACTTCGTCGGGAAGTCTCGGGCGCTTAGAGCGCTACTCAAAGGCAGCCTCTATATAACGCATGCACAATTATGTAGAAACGTGCCTCTTTTGAACTTTTCTCGATTAAAGCATTTGCTTTCTCTTTTTCTCCTGACATATTCTACTTTTCTGCCTAACAAGCATTTATCCCAAGACCTCCCTCCACAGCTCATAGTCACTATGGCGCCTCTGGACTTTTTTCCCCTGGGATATTTGGTTAGATTTTTTCCAATGAGATATTTATTAGAAATTTGAAGGCATTTTCAGAAAAAATGTCTCACTATCAAAAAAAGCCCAAATTTCCCGAAAATGTCACATTAACAAAAAAATCCTCTTTAAATGATATGAAGACAGTCACTATTGCTTTCTCCTGGCTTATCAGCACCTTTGCATTGTCGCTGATGAAGTGAAGAAAAATCAATGGCTATACTGGCTCCTTTTTCTCATATTTTGCCAAATATAATGAAATTCTGAGATGTCGCTTTGGACTCAATGATAATATCGTCAATTTCTATAGGAATGTCAGTAAATTTGACTGAGTCTCAAGTAAGGCCCTCATCCCAAGATAAATAGAACTTATCTGTGGCTTGTTGGCTATCAGGCATTACTATAATAGAATCCTGGCCACCGGTTTCATAAATATATGACCCTTTTTTAATTTCAGTCCAGGTTAGTCCGCCATCTCTTGATAAATAGGTATTGAGTTCGTCAGGCTTATTGGATAAATATTTTCCAACATTTCCCACACCTATGATATAGGCTATTACCTAAAATGCCCGTCAAGGGCGTAACGATGGAGGCTCTAACCTCGAGTTGGTCTGGCCAACTTAGGTTGGTTTGCCTGGCTGGAGAGTTGGTAATTGAACCACAAGAGGCTCATTTGCCAACTCTGCAGTCAGGCAAACCAACTGGAGATTAGTGCTCTCCATCCTTACGCCATTGACAGGCAATTTTAGGTAATTACCTATAATTCCGACAGCATTTACTGAGGAATAAACAGGACCGAATTTTTGAGAAGTAATGGAATGTAAATGAAGGGAACAGTCTTTGTCTTTGCAGAGGGCATGCTTACCACTAGAATCCATTTCTGGAGGGTTAAGGATTCCAAAATCCTCCTTTTTTGAATGAAATAACAGTTTTCTTGTAGCTTTGGTCTAAATCTGCGATAATTGTTTGCCTTTTTGTGGTAGAAGCATCAAATTCTTCGTTAGTTTTTTCCTGGTCATAGATATTGGCTATATAAATTCCTTCAGCTCATAAAATCTGTTAAAATCGCAGTATCCTTTTGCATCTCTGACGTTGCGAAGGAGAGAGAATACAAATTTTCTGCCTGTGACGTCAGATTTGTAGATGCTTCCATATCTTGAGTCTGGGCCAGAATCGTTTATATTGAGAAAAATTGACCCTTCACTTGTGTCTAATAAAGTATATGTTCTTCCTTATGAATAGCCTATATGAATTTTAATTAATTTTTAGAAAAAATTTCTATGAAATCTTATAGCTATTCTCAGGAATTCTTCTAATAGGCAATTCTGCTTTATAGAACTTCTCTATATTTTCTTCGTTAGAAACATCTTGTGATCCTTCTTCAATAAATTGAGTTACTAAAATGTATTTTTCAGCTAGTAAAAATTTATTCAATGTGGGACTAAAATTGAAGAGGTTTTGAAAAAATCTAGGTCATTTTAGAAAATTTTTTTAACACCATTTATATAGAGATTTTTGAGGGGTAATTATTTAATTTTCTGACAAAAAATATCGAGCCAAAATCATCACTTTTTATCATATCAACATTATAGCTTCATCCTGCCACCTTTTGGTCTCATTCCTCCAAACTTCTTGTGACATAAATTCTTTTTTTTGGGATATTTTTTCTGATATTTTGTGCTAAATTTTTATATGCTCATGAAAATTGGACAGTATAATCCACAACTTTTGTCCAAGTTTCTCCTAAATTTTTTGTCAGATAAACAGCTCTGTATTTTTTGCAGGATTTACCTACGAAATCTGAGCATTTGCTCCAGGACGCTGCTAATCCCCAGTCTCTTTCTGTAGGATGAAAGTGATATTCTTCCATTGGTTGTCCATAGTTTAAAGCTTTTATTGTTTTGCCACAATCTTCTGAAAGCCAGTTAAGGCCTGTGCTTCCTAGCATCACCACGACTTGCTTGTAGGCTGGATTTAAGATTATTTGGATTACCTTGCCTACTGTTGATCCTGCCTTTTTTTTCTTTTTCTAGAATTGGGGAAAGCAGCTTCCATGAAAAGTCTTTGTTTTCAGAGCGATATATTGAATTTTCAGTGGTGAGAAGAAGCGTGACTTCGTCTTGAGCGCCGCAGAATTTTATTTCGATGACTGGAGAGTCTAGATCGATGTACTGGTATTCTACTCTGTCAGGGTTTGGTTCTGCAAAGGTAAATAATTGTAAATCTGCCAATTAATCATATTTCCCAAAATGATGCGTATTTTAGAAATTCATAAAATTAAGTTATTAATATTTGTAAATAATTATCAAAAAATAAATGCAAATATCAATAAATAAAGCGTGATGAATACAAATTGCTATAAATTGTAATGGCTACTTAAAGAATCTATTGCCTTGCTAAATAATTACACAGGCAAAAATTGACGATTCAATTCCAATTTTCAGTTTCATTTCTTTGCCAATTATTTAAATTCTTTCAAAATGCCATTTATAAGCGCAAAAGAATAATAATAATAATATTTACGATTTATCATCCGTTTAATTCGGACCAAATTAAGCGCAAAAGAATAATGAATGCAAAACTGATTATACATGAAAAGCGAAATTGTGCATTCCCTCACTCCCCCTTCATGAGCAAGAAGAGCCATAGGGAAAATCCCCTATTTTTTGGAAAATTAGCCCTCTGTGAACAAAAAATTTTTTGGAAAAAAATAATTTTAATAAATATTATAATGAAATCTCCTCATTTTATAGCATAAATTGTAATTAAATTAGATTCTATTAACAAATTTTGCCAATTGAGATATTTTTTCAAAAACATTATAATAACTCTTTCTATGAGAGAGGGAAAATACTTTGGTTGCTCACCAAGGGGATTCAGCATTTTCCCCTTAAAATCCTTATGTCTTAATTATGAATTTCTCAACTATCCTTGGCTAAGTCTTACGAAGCTCACAAGGACAATTTAATAAGAAGGTATAACTCCATCATTGGAAAATTATCATCCAAATCCAAGTCTTACCTGCTCAAATCTAACCAGTCCCGCTATTTGGGCAAAGATACAGGTCCAAAACCCTAAACCAACCAATTAAATCAAAATTTAAAGACCCGGCAAGTCCAACTAAAGACCCCTGCTAGAAATTATTTCTATTGAAAATAAAATGTCCCATGATTTTATTTTAGAAAACGAGCTAGGAATCGAGCTAAATAAAAAAGACATCAAGCATATAAATAGCTTATGATTCTATTGCTTCTAAAAGCAAATTCCAAGAGTTTAACAAAAAACAAGGAAGAATTGTTTGAGGAATTAAGCACGAAAAATATTCAAGGGGAAAAATTAAGTCTTCAGTATGACGCTTTGCAGACTATTTAATCACCAGTAAGGCAAAATAGAGAGGGTAATAGATGAAATGCTGATTTTTATAAGTCTACGAATTTAGGGCGTAGCCTGTTATGAATAAGAAAGCTTTTAACCTATCAGAGTATAAAGCAACCTAGCATAACAAGAAACAGTCCCTTTAAAAGAGCTAAAAATCTCTTTATGAGGCATCGTAAAGCTGCAAAGTGTACTTAGGCGCTATATAGATCACCCAAAAAATCAAAAGTATTAACCTAACAAAGTCAGTTGAAGTGTTTCTGCCCCTTCAGATTCAAATACTCACTCCCCCCCCTCCGTGAGCAAACAAAAAAATCTTGTTCGCACAGAGGGAGTTATTTTTTTTTTAAAAAAAATTAAATATAAATTTTATAGAATTTTTTTTTCTCGAAATTTAAAAAAATCCTAATTCGCAAAAATTGGAAAGTAAATATTAATTTAATTTATAAAATTTATGTTTTAAAAGCAATGTGTTTAAAATTTAAATAGAATTAGCTTATATATCAAAATTTTTTTCTATATAGAAAATTTTTTAATTAAAAAAATTTTTGTTGGCTCACGGAGGGTGTGTTTTTGGGCAAAAAATAATAGGGATTTTTCTAATGATTTGTTTGCTCACAGAGGGGAGGGAGTCAGTAAAAGTTAAAACTAATTATTTTCTTGCAAGTGAAAATATTGTAAGATCTAGCATAAAAGAAATCACTGACTACTCATCTTGCATTTTCAAGACCAGGACCATTTACAGTAAAAGAGCCTTTTAAAGATAGCGAGCATAGAACCAAGTATGTGCCTGTCGAATGGAAAACTGGGCATACTCCCCATTAATTAAATAATTAAAATTTAGTTAATTTAGCATATATATTCGAGAATTAAACAATAATTATCAAAGACACGGCTTTGGTGTCCATGATGGGCTTCGATATAATGGATTTTGGTTAAACGACAAAGTAAATTTAAAAGGTAGACTGATCAATGGGGTTGGAGAAATCTATAAAGGTGAATGAAAAAACGACAAAACCCACGGCTTTCGAGTCTATGTCTATATGAACGGAGCTATATTGGAAAGATGCTAAACAGGGAACACCTAGACCAATCGGGCAATTGCCTAGCGTGAAACTGGGAGTTACACCCCAGGACTTGAATTTTTCCTTTTTGCCGATAGGTCACCAGAAATTCAATTTTTGGTGGTCAACTTCGTATACCCAAGCAGCATGCCGCAGAAGTCCATAGCCCGCCCACTCAACACTCAAGCCGCAAGGAGAGGAGTAGACGTCCAGGCGAAATCTCACTTCAGAATTGCCAGGCCCATCAGGAGCTGAAGAAGGAGAAAGGTAGTATCCGAGCTGATTCTTGGGCCAGCGAACCATTACCCCAATCCGGACAAGGTGGAACCGAAGACGGCGCAAAGCAGGTGAATCCAGCAATGGGGATCCGTGGTGACTGCGTAATCAAAACGGCAGACGCCTTCTAATTTCTAAGTAAGTAAGTAAGTAAGTTTAAAATTTAAACAAAATTAGCTCGAGATTCATTATACTAATTATCACTTATATATCAAAATTTTATTTGTAAAAAATTTTTCTATTAAAACAATTTTTGTTCACTTAATGAAGGTGGGTTTTTGGAAAAAAATAGGGATTTTTTCTAATGGTTTTGTTCGCTCACGGAGGGGGGAGTAAACAACAAATGGAGAAGGCACTGAAATTTGGCAGAGCACGATACCAAGGAGAATATGCAGGCGGAAAGAAACAAGGGAAAGACAGATTTGAATGGGCTGGGGGATTTTTATAAAGGTCAGCTTAAAGATTATGGTTTTCATAGGGCGAGGATTTATATGAGGAGTGACGGTAGAAAATATTTAGGAAAATAGATACTCCATAATACATTTATTATAAAATTTATTATTAATGAATGCAGAATTTATTATAATAAAAAATATATAGTAAAATGGAAGGGATCGGAACTTTTATGGAATGACATATAAATGAAGATATGTTTTATGATAAAAAATAAGGATATGGAGTACTTGGGTGCCTGATGGAAGAAAATATGAAGGAGGCTGGTATAATGGAAAACAGCATGGACGGATTTTATTAGAAGTAAAAGAGAAGGATAATGGAAAGATGGTCAAAGAATGAAATGGATGACTTATGATCTAGATAGTAATATTTCAATAGGAAAATTAATTATTTAATGTATTTGATAAATTTTATTTAAGCACAAATTTTATTAGGCATAAACTATCCTTTTTTATAATAATCTAAATTTAATATTTTTTATGTAAACTATTTAAATGCCTATACAAAACCTTATTTTCTATAAAATAAACTGCCAAAAAGGATAAAACTATTATAATATTTTAACAGCTATGGGAAATTACACTTGCCTCACATATCGAGACGAAAACGAAAAATTTATTACAGAAAGTTTCCAAGAAATGCAAAGACCTTCCATAAGCCCAGCCTCGAACAAGAATTTCCATGCGACGATGATAAAAAGCCTCAAAACTGAAATTCAAATCAGCAAGCTGGAAATCGTCCATCTCCAAAGTGTCCTCCGTGGCTATTTAGATCGTAAAATAACTCAAATCATCAGCAGGACAAAACCAATAAAAGCACAAAATAGCTGAGACTCTCCCCTACTTAAGCATTTTTTCCCTCCTTCTCTGCCCATATTACCAGATCTTTTTTAAAAGAAATCCCAAAAGAAGAAGTCCCTGATTACTCAACAGCTGTTGACAGAGCTAACTAGAGCCTTATAAAATTGATGAGCTATTTCCTGAAAATGAGCCAAGAATGAAGTGCAACCGAGTCGAGTTGGAAAATGGATCTATTTATATAGGAGAATGTTATAAAAAACGCCAAAGGCACGGGTTTGGGCTGCAGCTGTTTACTGATGGGTCTCAATATGAAGGGTATTGGATAAAAGATAAAGCAAACATAAAAGGAAGATTAGTCCGTTACAATGGAGATATCTTTAGAGTAATCAGTGCACTTTCCCTGTATTCTCCTTCTTCCTCATCACCTTCTTCTCGTTCAAAATCTTATTTAATCATTTTCTGAGAATTTATCAGCATCGTCCAAGAATTTCTCATCCAGAATAAGCTGTCATAATCATCATCATCATCTAAACCCTATCTGTAATAAGATTCCTCGCCAGTGCCAAATCTTGGTCTATAAGCCCAGGGCGCCTTGTGACTTCATTTCTGCTCCATTACAAAATAAAGTAGGATATGAATAGTTCAAATAAATATTTAGAAGACGTATTTTAATTAATAAGAGAGCTTTAAAGAGCACTATAAATATATAATAAACTATTAAAGGAAAATATGCCTATGCTATATCTTAAGAATCTAATCAGATAAGGTTAAGAATATAAAATATAATCGAGCTGTTAGGATTATAATTTTTATCTGGGGAAATAAACTTTAAATAAGAAAAGAAATAATAGCTTATTATGATTCTATAATTATGTCTGGAAGATGCTTCAAAGATGGCTGTACAAAGCAGCTTTATGGGAAATGTGAATGCGAAGGCATTGTCTTATTTTGCAAAGCGCACAGCCTTGAGCATTTAGAAAAACCAACTTCTAAAGGGCACCGTTGCCTAAGACTATACTTTAAGCCAGCAGAAGAAATTAAGCAGCCAATTATTGATAAACTAATAGCACTCAAAGAAGATATCAAAAACTACAAAATTGGCGCACTAATCAACGCAAATACAATTATCAAGAATTTCAATACTACGCTTGGAATATATATTGATCAGATTAATAAAGCAGAAGCAAGAATCAATAAAGTGCTTACAATTTTATATAGTGGAGATGAAGTTCTTGATATTGCTAAAGATGATGATATGGAAAGCGTGCTTAAATTAAATGCTTCAGATGCCCGGTGTAAGATGAATGGATGAGATATAAAAGAGTGTTACCTAGACTATAAAGATATTAATGCAGCAATTAGCAAAACTTATGAAAAACCTTTTAATCCTTTTATGTATGATATAGAAAATATGATCATATCAAGCGAGCTCTCATTTTTTAGGAATAATTCTTCAAATTTTGCAACTATAAATTTAGATACCTTCCAGATTTCTTCTACTGCAACTCTTCCAACTCAAGAATCAATTAGCGCATACACTACAAACTGTATACTTCCTGATTATACTTATTTCTATTGTTGCAATAACACTAGTTCAGGCTTAGTGTTTACTATTGACAAAAATAAAAATGTTAAATATCTCCAAAATTCAAAAGTAAATCATTATGCTCATCCTATCTTTTATAATAACTTCATCTATTTAATTGGAGGAAATAATAAATTGGCTGAAAGGTATGATTTTAAACGAAACGTGTGGGAAAGCATGGCTCCACTACCTCAAGGTTTTAATTTTGGAATTAGTTGCAATGCTTTATATAGAGATTTGATTCTTATAACGAGCTATTATATTCAAAAAATTATATTCCTAATTAAAACTTTCACCGTCTTACTATTCATTATATAGAAAAAAAGATAATCAGTATAAAACCTTTATTCAATATAAAAGGGTATAATTTATAGCATAACTCAAAACAACTACCAAGAAGTCCCCAATTTGCTGTTAAATGGCAATTATCATAAATTTATGCTGAGAGGGAATAAAAGAGTTTATTTATTTGAGAAAGGGGGAAGGACTTTTGAAAGTGCTGAAAACAATGTTTTTAGTTGGACTCAAATAGGGACTAATAGCATCACAGGAGATTTAAATCAATCAAGTGCTGTTCGCTATAGCGTAGGGACACTTTTAGCGTGCCCTTAAGCTTTTGCTTCTTCAGCAACTTTGAGTTGACTGGCCACTTGAAGATTGCAAGCAAAACCTGCAAGTTGCTGAGGAAGTGCATGCATAATGACACGCTAAACCAGTCCCTAGTATATATAAGGGTTGCCTTTACTTCGTTGTTTATCCAAATCAGCTGTGGAAATTCGATCTTGGTTCTAAGCAAGCATCTCAAGTCGCAACAGTCTAAAATAAAAATTTAGAACTTTAATAACTTTCTATACTCTTAAACAAAATGGTAGTGTAGTAAATCTATTCTCTCACTATAGGTTTAGAGTTTAGCTAACTTATTCCTAAAACGTATAATACAAGTAAAATTGTGGTATCATCAATAAATCTGCTTAAGCATGTCCTGAATTAGAAGACTAATATTGCGCAGGGAAAGGTTCCATAAAGTCTATCAGGTCTTATATCAGCTAGGTTTTAACACCAGAAAATTTATGTCAAAGTTTAGGGTATAACAAAGTTTCCACTTTTCTCATTACATAGCGCCAATCCTGAAGATGGCAGCAGGTAGCTGGTGGCGAAGAGCGGAGAAAATTATCTTCGGGTAATCACAGAAGCTTTTCAAACAATCTAAATTAATTTTAATAGACCCTCTTCGCTACTAAACATTGAATTTACTTAAAAACATCAATTGGAGAAGGTTTTTAAAACAAATGGAAATAAAGCATATGAAAATGCTAATTTTTAGGAGAAATACACTTGTTCAATATTTTCTCAGCATTAGTTTTAAAATCTTATAATATGTTTTGAGGACTTTTTAATGATGTGCCATTATTTAAGCATAAATAATTAATACTTTTGAGTTTATAATGATTGCTCATCGATTTAGCCCAGTTGAGAACAAGAAGCCCTAAGCTATAAAGTATATCCTTTAAAAACAAATTAACCCCCTCCTTGAACGAACAAATTGTTTTGTTCGCTCGCTGAATCGGGGGAGTTAAAAGAAAAGCTCGAAACTCAAGTATAAAATTTTGATTATTTAAAAAGCTTACTGAAAATTCGAAATAAGTAAATATATTAATTCAATTAAATTGCTTCAGAATAATAACTTAAAATTATATTGGAAAGCATAACAGAAAACGCTATAGAAGTCTAGGGAACTAGATTTTCGAATAAAGCCAAAGTCAGAAAAATCCTTGCAGGTGAGAAAGCTAGCAGTTTTTCGTTGTTTATTTAGGAGATCTCTTATGCTCATTTTATTATATTTGGTCTTTTAAAGCTTGGAATAATAGCGATTTAATATATTTCGTTTAATTGCTGAAAATAGCATTCGTATATTATATAACTCCCTTCACCCTCTGTGAGCAAGCAAAATCATTGGAAAAATCCCTATCTTTTGCCCAAAAGCCCATCCTATATAAGTGAGAAATATTTTTTAATAAAATTATTTTGAAAAATTTTTATATATAACTCCCCCCCCCCTCCGTGAGTGAACAAAACCATTAGAAAAATCGCTATTTTTTGCCAAAAAACCCACCCTCCGTGAGTGAACAAAAATTTTGTAGCAGAAAAATTTTTTATGGAAAAAAAAATTGATATATAAATGATAATTAGTATAATGAAATCTAGAGCTAATTCTGTTTAATTTCAAACGAATTGCTTTTTAAAAACATAAATTTTATAAATTAAATTAATATTTGCTTTCCAATTTTTGCGAATTAGATTTTTTTTAATTTCGAAAAAAAATATTTTTTATAAAATTTATATATAATTTTTTTAAAAAAAAAAATTAACCACCCTCCGTGAGTGAACAAAATTTTTTTTGTTCACTCACGGAGGGGGGAGTAAGTGATAAAATTTTCAACTAATTTCGTTTCATTTTAAACAAATAGCAATTTAAAAACCTAAAGTTTAGGATAAATAAATGATTGGTTTCCAATTTTTGCGAATTTTTTTAATTTCAAAAAAAATTTTCTATAAAATCTATATGTAAATTTTAAAAAACTCCTTCCGTGAGCGAACAAAATTTTTTGGTTCACCAACGGAGAGAGTGGAATATAAATTTAAGAGATAATTTCCAAATTTCTGCTATATCCCATATAGCTTGGCTTTTAGTATGCAAACCTCTGAATAAATATCCTGGATCTCTGTTTATATATAATTTTAATTTGCATAATCTCGATTAATACTATTATTGATGGCTTTTGCTGGCATGTCTGGGTCTGCTAAATTTCTGTTTGAAAACTAACCCCAATATAATTTAAAAAAAAATTTTTAAAACAATAGGCATAAATATTATACAATTATTCAGTAGTCCATGCTCTTATTATCCCATCTTTCCACTCAACTTTCTTTTTCACTCCTTTAGCTATATACCAGCTCATCCCATTCTCTTCGTCATTATACCAGTTTCCTTCATACTTTCTTCCATCAGGCCGCTCTAAAACTCCAAATCCTTGCTTTTTATCATTAGCATACTCCCCAATATATGATCCTCTATCAATCCATGTAAAATGCCCTGCCCATGCAGTTTATTATTTGCCCATTCTCCTATAGATCTTATTTTCCGACCACGTCATATATTTTTTTTTACCTGAATATCCCCTTTCCAAATTCCCCACCAAAAATAATCAAAAACAATCACAAAGTATGTGAAACCCCCCATTCCATGATATTTATTATCCTTAAAATGCTCTTCATAGGAACTTCCATCCTCCAATTCATATTTTCTAAACTCATGCCTTAGGCCACTTAAATACTCTCCATGATATTTTCATCCATTAGGCTGATACTCAGTCCCTGTGTCATTTTGTTCATCAGTTTTTCAGTTAATTCATATCTTGCCCCGCAAATATATGCATAAATTCCGTATCCACAAGCCTTGTCATTCTTCCTCTCGCCTTCATAGACATCTCAATTGACACGGACTAATCTTCCTTTTATATTTGCTTTATTTTTTATCAAATACCCTTCATATTGAGAACCATCAGTAAACAGCTGCAGCCCAAACCCGGGCCCTAGGCTATTTTTATTCCAATTCTCCAATATAAATAGCTCCATTTTCCAAATCGACTGGGTTGCGTTTTAGGCTTTTTGTCGTTGCATGGGAGTTCTCAAGTAGATTTTTCGTTTTCATCTGGACATATGAGGCAAGAGTAATTTCCCATAATTCTTAAAATATTAAAACAGTGTTATCCTTTTTGGCAGTTTATTTTATAGAAAATAAAGACTTTGCATAGGCACTTAAATAGTTTGCATAAAAAATATTAAATTTAATTTATTATAAAGAAGGATAATTTATTGCCTAATAAAATGTGTGCTTAAATAAAATTTCTCAAATACATTAAATAATTAATTTTCCTATTGATATATTACTTATCTAAATTATAAGTCATCCATTTCATTCTTTGGCCGTCTTTCCATTCTCCTTCTCTTTTACTTCCTATCGAAGTATAATAAAACTCGTTCATGCTGTTTTCCATTATATCAGCCTCCTTCATATTTTCTTTCATATGCCACTCAAGCACTCCATACTCTTGTTTTTTATCATCAACATATGCTTCTTCTCATAACATTCTGTCATCCGCGTAAAAGCTCCGGCCCCTTCCATTTTGCTATGTATCTTTTATTATACTAAATCCTGCATTCCTTATATAAAAAATTGTATAATAAATGTATTATGGATTATCCACTCTCCTACATATTTTCTCCCGTCACTCCACATATAAATCCCTACCCCATGAATGCCATTATCTTTAAACTCGCCTTCATAAATGCGACCACCAGCCCATTGAGATCCACCTCCTCCTTTTTTCTTTCCATCTACATATTCTCCCTGGTATTGTGCTATGTCAAGCTTCAGTGCCTTCTCTATGCTGTTTATCATAGACACAGACTCCAGAGCCGTGGGCTTTATCGTCTTTTCAGACTTCTCCATCTCCATGGATCAGTCTTCCTTTTAATTTGCTTTGCTGTTTAGCCAAAATCCATCTTATCGAAGCCCATCATGGACACCAAAGCTGTTTCTTTGATAATTATCGTTTCATTCTCTAATATATATGCTAAATTAATATTATTTTATAGGGAATGTAGCTCTGTTTTCCATTTCTACAGGCTCATGCTTGGTTCTAGACTCACTATCTTTAAAAGGCTCTTTTACTGTAAATGGCCCTGATCTTGAAAATGCAAGTATAGCAGTCACAGTTGAGTAGTCAGATATCTGGCTTTCAGGGATTTCTTTTATGCTAGATCTTCCAATGTTTTCACTTGAGGAAAAATTTAGTTTTAGCTTTATACTGGTAATGTGGATCTGAAGGAGCAGAGTAGGCTTTACTAGGAGCAGCCTCGGTGAATTTCGCTTCAATTGATTATTTTAGGCTAATTTTTGCGATCTATTTTGTGTCTAATGACACTTTGCAGCTATAGGAGATTTTTATTTCTTTTAAGGCAACTTTTCTTGAAATGCTAATCTATTAGTCCCTATTTGAGTCTAATTTAAAATATTGTATTCAGAACTTTCAAAAATTTTTCCGCCTTTCTCAAATGCATAAGCTTATTATTTCTCAACATAAATTTATGAGAATATGCATTTGGAAACTTTTTGTTTTATTTTGAGGTATGATATATATAAATTATGATTTTTTTGATATAATAGCTTGTTATAAGGATCAGATCTCTATATAAAGCATTGCAGCCATAACTAAAATTCAAACTTTAAGGTATGGAGCCATTCTTTCCCATGAGTCTTGCTTAAAATAATATCTCTCAGCCAAGCTATTCTTTCCACCTAATAAATAGATAAATCTATTATGAAATATCATATCAACATAGCAAATCACTTTTAATTTTTAAAGCTATTTAGCATTTTTATTTTGTCAATTGTAAAAGCTACCCTGAAATAATATTATTAAAGCAATAAAAATAAGTATAATTAGAAGTATGCAGCTTCTGGTGTATTTGTGAATTGGCTCTTGAGTTGAAAGGGTTAAGTATAAGATAATTAGTAGAGAAAAACTTTTTTAGGGCAAAGCTCTGGCTTTGAGCCAAAGTGGTAAACTGCTTGGAATCCTTTCGGTAGGAATATACTGTTGAGTTCTGCAATTCTCACTACTATTAATATAGAGTCTAAATCACTAGGCCATTTTTTTAATTATTATCTATTCCAAAAACTTAGGCTCGGCCTTTTTATCAGGTTTGTGAGCTAGTTATCATATGATTTTTAAGTAGTTTCATTCAAGAAAACTTTTAAAAGTAGTGAATGTGAAAGGCTAAGAGTGATTATGAGCTGATCCCAGCCCCAGACAAGTAGATCTCATACTTTTAGGAAGTCCAAGTAGGGTTTACCTTATCAGGATACCAAGGCAGGCTTTTTCTCAGCACGCAGACAGCATAGCGAAACTGCAAAATAGGCTCAAACTTCTGGAAGCAATTAGTGCCTGAACAAGGGCAAGGTACCTATGGCCTGAAGCCAGTGAGGACGGATAGGGGATGAAATAACTCCCAATGACCCACTACAATTTAACTTAATCTTAATCGTTCGTGAACCGATTTTCTCTTATTGCAGAAAGGGTCTACGAACTCTTAGCATTCACGAGAGATATTTTATAGTAGCCATTTTATTTAGAAAGTGTTACTGTAGAAGAAATCTAAGTTTATAGGATGCATAAAAGATGAAAGCTCATTTGATATAATAGCATTTTCTCTGTATTGCCTAAAGGGATTAAAATTTTTTCATAACTTTTGCTAATTATTGCATTTATAACTTTATAATCTTATTCCCCCCTTTAAATTGGACCAAACAATCTTTTAAATTTTGGGGGTTATTTTTTTTTTAAAAAGATATAAAAATAGAATGCAACATTTTCATTTTTAATTTAAATATAATTCAATTCAGTGTGCCAACTGTTTAAATGGCATTCTACTTGCACTCACTCCACTAACTGATTCAAATTCAATAATTTAGCTTAATATTAGGTTAAATTAGATGGTCTTCAAAGCATCATTCATGCGTATAAACATTTTAGAAAGAGCTAGCAGCTTTCATTTGAATCTTTACCACTTCTCTAGCAAATACTGCATCTCTTCAATTTGCTAGCTTGCAAAGTTGATGCTTGCCTTGAAGATTTTCTTTCGAAAAGCCAGCAAGACTTTCAGCTAAGTTTAATTGAAATTAATAATATACGTTAGCTTCAATGCGCTTTCATGTCTTTCTTCAATAATTAATGAATAATAACTAATCGAATACTACTATTTCGAGAAGATATTTAAATAAAAAAATGTTTCCATCATTCTTAAAGCAATTATGATATCCACAGTAAAGCAATTGCTCGTCAAAAATATCAGCAACTCTTATATAAAGATTTTATTTGGATATTGCTTGGGATTTTCCTTTACTTCAGTAGTCCGCTAACTATGAATTATTCTGGTTTGGAAATAACTTGGCAGTAGCGTAGCAATCTTTTATCCTTTTAGAGGAATAATACATATATAGATCTCTGCAAATATGTAATTCTTGCTTATTTGATTTTTCATTATATTTAGTTAGATTAGCGGTAGCTTTTCTAATAGTTCAAGTATATTATTTCATTAATTGTAAAAATCTGAAATGCTGGAAGTGGAGAATAAAGATTATCCATAAATTCGGTTTTTTTCAAAGCCTTCAACAGTTTTTCTATTTTGAACTCCTCCTGTTTAGAACCTGTAAAGTTTTATGATCCAGACAATATCCTGCAGTTGACTCGCATAATGGAAAAGTTGTGCAGCCTCATTTTGTTGGCTTCAATCGAGTATATTGTTTAGATCTACTTTCCAGTAAATCCAAGCACTGATTTGTCTATTGATAGATGATTGCTGAATTTTCACTGATAACTCTCTTATTCTTGATAATTTATCTTCTTTGAATACTAACCCAGCTGCTAAATATCTTTCAATTGCTTCAAAACGATTAATGCCCTTTGCTCTTTTTTATTAAATTGATTTGAATATGCATTTTGCTATATTCAAGAAGCTAGCAATTCCCATGATAATAATGCCTATATTTGAGCAATTCAATTTCACTCAATTCACGTCAATTTTGATATAGTTCCTTAAGTTTTCCGCTACGTCTTTTGTTTTTAAATGCTCGGCTTTTAATTATACAATATCCTGGAGCACTTCACTAGTAAAAATTAATTGAATATTTAGTGATTTAATAATTTTCTAGGACTCTTATATTTGGCTTATCGCAATTACTCATTTTTTCAAAATATTAGGCTGAACTTCCTTCCAACTTTGAAATTCACTATCTAGAGGCTGCATATAGCTATTTTAATGGGTATGCATCCATTTATTATTATAGCCCTAAAAAGCTATATACTTATGAAGCTATATAGAGCATATACAAATTTGATAGAAATATGCACACAACATGCTAGAATCACTTACATTAAATAAAATTAGACTAATTACTGTGCTGAAAATCAAACTGCTTAGTCTTATTGCGATTCTTGGCTCTATATATGAAGTGTAATGAGAAAAGTGGTAACTTTGTCATACCCTAAACTTTGACATAAATTTTATGGTGTTAAAACCTAGATGTTATAAAGCCCTGACAGACTTGATTGACCCTCTTCAATGTTAGGGCATGCTTTTAAGCAGATTTATTGATGATACCACAATTTTACTTGTATTATACGTTTTAGGAGTAAGTTAGCTAAACTCTAAACCTATAGTGAGAGAATAGATTTACTACACTACCATTTTGTTTAAGAGTATAGAAAGTTATTAAAGTTCTAAATTTTATTTTAGACTGTTGCGACTTGAGATGCTTGCTTAGAACCAAGATCGAATTTCCACAGCTGATTAATACAAACAACGAAGTAAAGGCAACCCTTATATATACTAGGGACTGGTTTAGCGTGTCATTATGCATGCACTTCCTCAGCAATTGCAGGTTTTGCTTGCAATCTTCAAGTGGCCAGTCAACTCAAAGTTGCTGAAGAAGCAAAAGCTTAAGGGCACGCTAAAAGTGTCCCTACGCTATAGCGAACAGCACTTGATTGATTATAATTTCTATAAATGCTATTAGTCCCTATTTGAGTCCAACTAAAAACATTGTTTTCAGCACTTTCAAAAGTCCTTCCCCCTTTCTCAAATAAATAAACTCTTTTATTCCCTCTCAGCATAAATTTATAACTCGCATTTAACACCAAATTGGGGACTTCTTGGTAGTTGTTTTGAGTTATGCTATAAATTATACCCTTTTATATTGAATAAAGGTTTTATACTGATTATCTTTTTCTATATAATGAATAGTAAGACGGTGAAAGTTTTAATTAGGAATATAATTTTTTGAATATAATAGCTCGTTATAAGAATCAAATCTCTATATAAAGCATTGCAACCAATTGTAAAATTAAAACCTTGAGGTAGTGGAGCCATGCTTTCCCACACGTTTCGTTTAAAATCATACCTTTCAGCCAAGTTATTTCTTCCTCCAATTAAATAGATGAAGTTATTATAAAAGATAGGATGAGCATAATGATTTACTTTTGAATTTTGGAGATATTTAACATTTTTATTTTTGTCAATAGTAAACACTAAGCCTGAACTAGTGTTATTGCAACAATAGAAATAAGTATAATCAGGAAGTATACAGCTTGTAGTGTGTCCATGAATTGGTTCTTGAGTTGGAAGAGTTGCAGTAGAAGAAATCTGGAATGTATCTAAGTTTATAGTTGCAAAATTTGAAGTGGAATTCCTAAAAAATGAGAGTTCATTTCATTCAATGATATCTTCTATAGGTTGCATAAAAGGATTAAAAGGTATTCCATAAGTTTTACTAATTGCTGCGTTGATATCTTTATAGTCTAGGTAGCACGGCCTTATATACCACCCAATCATCTTGTACTGAACATCTGAAGCATTTAATTTAAGCACACTTTCCATATCATCATCTTTAGCAATGTCAAGAACCTCTTCTCCACTATATAAAATTGTAAGCATCTTATTGATTCTTGCTTCTACTTCATTAATCTGATCAATATATCTTCCAAGCGTAGTTTTAAAATTCTTGATAATTGTATTTGCGTTGATAAGTGCGTCGATTTTGTAGTTTTTGATATCTTCTTTGAGTGCTATTAGTTTATCAATAATTGGCTGCTTAATTTCTTCTGCTGGCTTAAAGTAAACTCTTAGGCATCAGTGTCCTTTAGAAGATTTTTTTTCTCAGTGCTCAAAGCCATGGTCTTTGCAAAATAAGGTAATGCCTTCGCATTCACATTTCCCATAAAGCTGGTTTGTACAACCATCTTTGAAGCATCTTCCAGACATAATTATAGAATCATAATAAGCTATTATTTCTTTTCTTAGTTAAAGTTTATTTCCCCAGGTAAAAATTATAATCCTAACAGTTCTATTATATTTTATGTTCTTAGTGCTTATTTTAATTTGTTTTATAGTTCTAAACTGGTTTATTTCTCGTGAATGGATTTTAATTTGGTGCAGAAATTGCCACAGAAAACCATAAAAATCATGTGGTAGCGCACATGTGTACTAATTGATTGTACCTCAAATAAGATTTTTTATGAATTAGTTGATACAAGTTTGCTTGATAGTTAGTATCTATGATAATTTTTCAGAAGTGAAATTTTAATACAGTGATTCTAAGTTTAAAGTAATAAAGGATATGCTTTAGATGAACTTGGAAGACACCCAGAAGCAGTAGAAAGCTATGATAAGGCAATCAAAATCAATCCAAATAATGCCAAATTTTATAATCGCAAAGGCAATAATCTTTATATTTTAGAGAGGTATCAAGAAGCAATAGAATGCTATGATGAGGCAATCAAACTTGAACCTAATAATCCTTTGCATTTCTGCAACCGAGCTAGAGTATTTAATAATCTCAGACAAGAAGAAGCAGCTTTGCAGGACTTTAATAGGGCTTATAATTTGAAGCAAGAAAATCAAGTAAGTGGTTTTTCACTGGGGATGAATGAAACCTTCCTGAAGAAGAAATCAATTTTATTAATGACGCATTAGGCCGAGACCGTATTGAACTACTCCAAAAAATGCAGATTTAAAATAAAATAATAAGCAGTCATTATACTAATTATATATACCCCGAGCCTCACTTGGCTCAGGCTATAAAGCATATGCAATGTTTGAGTTAGAGCACAATCCTGAAGTTAATTGAATATGTATTCCTGCTCACCTCTCCTTTATCTTTGTCCTGTGATTTCACTTCGTGGACATTTCTGGCAAGGGTCATACCTTTGAAAGAGTTTTTGTAGAGCCGTTTAAAGTGACAAAAGAAGAATTTTTAGATTTTTTACAAAAGAGTAGTCAAAAAATAGCAAGCTGAAGGGAAAAGTCCTAGCATCCTTTAGCTAACGTTTAGTTGAATCAAGAAACGGCTCAAGAGCTTTTGGAATCGGGTTCAGATGAACTAAACAATTATTTACAAAAATTTCATATGCCTCCTTTAAATGAATAATTTTTTTCTAGGATTTTGCTTATTTCTTGGATATTAACTAAGCTTTCTTGCGTTGTAGAAAACTGAATTCAGCTTTAGCTTGGAATTTTCTTAATTTTCCAATAATTTCTCGATGCTCTATTTCTTTTTCAGTAAAATCTTTTCTTTGACAATAAATCTTGAGTAAGTCTAGGCATCCTTTCTCTCTATTCATTAATAGCTCCAAAGTCTGTAATGCTTTCTTTGATTGGTACCCCTCCGTGGTCTTTATGTGGTTGTTTTTTAATAAGTCTACTTTCATATTTTCATGATGCATTTTTACCTGCTCTTCCTTAAGCTGGAAACTTAATTTTTTAACTCTTCCAGGTCTTTCGACTTCTTACCGACGGTCTTTATGAGCTGCTCCTGGTTTCGATTTCTTTCAATAAAGGATCTTTTTTATTTTTTGGAAGACCTTTTCTATTAAAGTGGCTGTATACGTTAAGATTAACTTTGTTGCCTCATTTTGCGGCTCAAAATGTTTAAATTGATTTAAATTTGACCCATATTAAGATTAAGTTTAAGTAAGTCATTTGTCCTAGACATGGCGGGGATTTCCATTCCTGCATGCGGCAGACACCTCGCCACCGCAGACAAGGGATTCGCATGACGGATCTTGATTTCCATGACTCCTAGAGCAACGGGCGATCACCTGGATTGAAAATACCAATTTATCGTTAGGCAGATGCTACCTCTTGAGCTGTTAGATGATATTTATCGTCCACTCAGAGATTTTGCTGGTCCTGCCCTATCCAATGATAATCTCGGAGGTAAAACTCAGAGTCCCAGGAACCAGCTCTCTAGGGCTCGGAAAAACCTGACCCGATATAAACAAAGGATTACGGTCTCCTTCTGCCCTTCACCTCCACACTGGGCCGTTGCCTGCTTTTGTTGAAGAAAAAGGTCAGGAGGTGGATGGTCTGTTGTAACAATTTTTATGTATATATTTGACCTATTTAATTATCAATAGCGTCATAACTTAAAAGATCTAAATCGCTTATAATAGTTCAATAACTCATATTAGCAATTGCATAAATATAACTGTTTTAGTTTGATATTTTCAGTTATAATTAAAAACTTATTTAATTTGAAATGCTGAAAATAGGATTAAATACATTCATCGTTAAATCGCATTGCTTTTATCAAATAGCTAATTATTTTTGAAAGAGGCCTAAAAGGACTTATAAACGCTATGAAAAATCAGCAAATAAGTGCTGTAGCAGCATTTATAGAGAGCAATAGTTTAAATAAATTTTTTAACATCTTTGCTATAAAATGATAGAGCTTTTTATATACCACTTTTTCTTCTTTAAATCTATAGTAATTGCCCGAGGATGGCGCTATCTTGCGTCATCCTCGGGCAATTACAATATACTTTATGAACTTGATACATAAAAATGGTGACGACACCACCCGACCTCTCGACCCTATTTCCTCAACACCAGCAGGCAACGGCCCAGTAATAGGAATTTAGGGGAAAGGGGTTGGGTCGGTAATCCTTTAAGTATACCGGCTAGGTTTTACTTGTGCCCAGGGAGCTAATCCATGGGACTTGAGGTTTTACCTCCAGAGCAGCCGTTGGAAAGGGCAAGGTCGGTTAATCCCTGAAGGGCAATGACCCTTTTAGGCCCTGAAGACGGTATTTGCCTAACGAGAAACTGGGAGTTTCGACGCAGGTGATTGGCCCTTAGGCTCCAGAAACGATGAAATTCAAGATAGGTCGTGCAAATCCCTTGTTTGCAGCAACAAGGAGGGTGTCCGTCGAGCTTCTTTGGAGGGATGAACGTGTAGGGGTGGAAATCCCCAACCCTGCTATAGAAAATTCCTGGGGATAGCGCGGAATACGCTATCCCCAGGACCAACCGGGATCGGATCCCACATGGAACGAGGGTTCCATGTGTGGATCCATTTTTCACACGTGAAAGTAAATATCTCACATGTAAAAAATGGATCCACACATGGAACTCCCGTTCCATGTGTGAATCCGATCCCGGTTGGTCCTGGGGATAGCGTATTCCGCGCTATCCCCAGGAATTATCTATAGATGAACGGTATTAATAATCATAGTCATACTTTATAAATTTAAGGTTATCTAATAAATGTGCAAGAATATTTATCATTATTTTTATTTAGGGGTCTTACCTCGTTTAACCAGTTCGATTTTTCTATAATCTGTCATAGTCACTATCTTTATTTATTTTCCTTACCCAAAATGCATAAAGTTTCTTTTTGATAAATAATTTTCTTTGACTCTTTTGTTGCACTATAAAATATGGCATCAGGCAGGAAACATTTGTTGAAAGTAATCATCTTAGTCCTTCCGTGAGCGAAGAAACAAAATTTTGTTCGCTAACTGAGGGACTTAATTGTTTTTTTATATATAAATTTTATAAAAATAAAGTTTTCAAATTTAAAAAACTTTATTTGCAAATTTGGAAGGCTAATTTAATTTGTAAAATTTATGTTTTAAAAGCAATTTGCCAAAATTAAGCAGAGTTAGCTTGAGATTTCATTATATTAATAATCACTTATATATCAAATCTTTTCTCATAAAAATTTTTTGTTTGCTTACATGAGGGTGGGTTGTGGTGAAAAAATAGGTGGTTTTGTTCGCTCACGTAGGGGGAGCTAGGAGACTCAGCGTAACCACTACTTAGAGTTGGCAAGACTTCTCTCATGAACCAATACGTAAACAAGCGTTTTACCCAGCAATACAAAGCCACAATTGGCGCCGATTTCCTCACCAAGGAAGTAATGATTGATGATAAACTCGTAACTCTTCAGATCTGGGACACAGCCGGCCAAGAACGTTTCCAAAGCCTTGGAGTTGCGTTTTACCGAGGTGCTGACTGTTGTGTAATGGTATATATCCATTTATAATATCTTAAAAAAATACACTAATTAGCCATAGTCCTATTTTGTATAAAAATAAAATAAAATCTAAGAGTCGGACTATTATAGTCTTTATAAGGTATATGACATAACTTCAAGTAAAAGTTTCGATAATATCAGCTCCTGGAAAGATGAGTTCTTAAGCCAGTCCAACCCTAAAGACCCTGAAAACTTCCCATTTGTGGTGCTTGGGAATAAGCTCGACAAGGAAAGCGAAAGAAAAGTTGCAAACGCCAAAGCTTCACAGTGGTGTAGAGACAATGGAAACATGCCGTTTTTCGAGACCTCAGCTAAGGACGCTATAAATGTCGATGAAGCATTCCAATCAATCGCCAGAAATGCCCTTTCTCAGGTAAAAGAAGAAGAAGAGTACAAGCCAACAATCAATTTGTCAGGAGGAAAGAAAGATAAAGGTCAAAAGAAAGCCTGTTGTTAGGTAATTAAGCAGATTTAGATAAGAATTTAAAATAATTAGAGGTCTTTACTGTTCTCAATCAGGTTGCTGCAGCATCTAAAAGAAGGGGAAGAGGTTGGCTGTATATTTGGGCATAATGATAAGAAGAATTCAGGAATTTTATTGTTTTCTGACGAATTGTGAGTCCAAATATTCAAAAGATATTCTCCTTGCTTATTGGAAATGCTCACGCCGTTGATTGGGAAGTTTTCTAAGGCTGCATCGTATTGCCCACTTACAAGTCCTATAAGAATTTCTTTCCAAACTTGGACCCCATCTTCTTTTTTTATTCGAAGCTGCCAGACTCCTGAGTTTTCAGGATCTTCCCAGATAGGCTTGACTCCTGTCTTCATTATGTGGTAGCCTGATTTATTGCTGAGAGTTGTAAGGACTGGAAGGTTGTTGTAGCAGCCCCAGAATTCTTGGACTGTGTGGAAGGAACAGATTTTATGTAAGGTTTGCTCATAGGATTTGGAGGTTCGTTTTGGGTCACCGTGGTCATACCAAGCGTTCCAGTTATGCTGAAGTTCAAGTGCCATTTTAAATTTAAAATATGAAGATGAATTTTAACTGTTAAAAAGACGATTATTGATATTGATGATTACTCCCCTTAGAGAAAAAAATTATTAGAAAAAAACATTCTGTGAGTGAGGAAAATTGTTTTATATAAATATTTGCAACTTGCAAGATAATATTATATTTTATTCATTTAAACAGATTTGAAACTATATATTATAATTAATTTAATTTTTTATAAATATATATATATTTCCTATATAAAATTTACAAAAAAATTAACTCCGTAAATACATTTATTTCTATTGGCAGGGATGTTAGGAAAAATAAAATAATTTTGCCTGGTTTTTAATATAATTAAAAATATTGATAATCCTTCCTTTTTTCTATTTACTCCCCCCTCTGTGAGCGAACCAAACCATTAGAAAATCCCTATTTTTTTCCCCAAAAGCTCACCCTCCGTAAGCGAACAAAAATTTTTTTAATAGAAGAATTTTTATGAAAAAAAATATTTGATATCTAAGTGATAATTAGTAGCATGATATCTCTAGCAAATTCTTTTAATTTTAAACAAATTGTGTTTAAACATAAATTTTACAAATTAAATTTATATTTGCTTTCCAATTTTTACGATTTAGGATTTTTTTAAATTTCTAAAAAACATTTTTTCTATATAAATTTTTTAAAAAAAAATTATTCACCATTTTGAACGAGCAAGATGTTTTTGCTCGCTCATGGAGAAATGGGGTGTTAAATATTTTTTATACTCTTGATCATTTTTAAGACAGTAAGAAATTAAGTACCGCCAAAGATACGCGAAACTATAAATAGCTAGCCGAAAAATGATTTATAAAATGTCACAAACTAACGAGCCAAAATCTGAAGCACAACAAAGCACCTCAGCTAGTGAATCTAAAATTCACAGAAGCCTAATCTCAAGACCCCTCGCACCTTTTATATAAATTAAATTAAATTTTGACTGATTATAAGCAAGCAAGCCCACTGGCCTTTGCCTCGTCTCGGCTCCAAGAACATCAGTCTCCATCGCCCTCGGAGTTTTAGAGAAAAATAAAAGGCTGCAATTTTGGATTTTTGACCACAAATACCTATCTGGGGACGAGCTTCAATGATAGAGCCATCGTCTATAGAGTGCGCCAATGGCCCTGACAAGGGAAGACCATGTGATAGACAAAACTGTCTAGCCCACCTGGCAGGGAAAACTTCCCTCTTCGACGAGGCATTTCCGAGCCTGAAGGCATAGTCAAAAAGTTGATTTTAGCTTCATCAGGATGGGCCCGACCTGCGCCATAGGGAGAGCGTCTCGGAGACCAATTTCCTAAGCATCACGATTTTATTTCTCACCCTTTTAGGCTTTTTGCAAAGGAAAACTCCGATATCAAAGACACCAAATTCCTCTCCAAGCTCTGGCATGAAATTGACGCTTTTGAAAAAGAAAAGTTCAATGACCTTCACAAGAAACAAAAAGAGGTATATAAGAATATTATAGACCTTACTTCCCAAAAAGAAGCTCTCATAAAACAACTCGAAGAGGTAGAAGCCAAACTTTCTAAAGCCAATGAGTCTTACATTCAAAACCCAAAGCAAGCTGCCCAAAAAACCAAACGCTCCAGGACAACTCCATTCAACTGCTACTACAAGAGTCAGATACTTTCCCTCAAAGAAAAAAAGCCAGAGCTGAAATATAGAGAAAGAGCCAAAGAGTTGAGAGCGGCCTGGAAAGAGATGGGTGAAGAAGAAAGAAAGCCTTATATAGAGCATAATTAATATGCTAGCAGTGACAAAATATGTTCTTGACGACGCACCACTTTTGGATCCAAATCGCTTTATAGCCAAACTAAGGCTCAAGTTTTAATCCTAACCCTTACCTTGTCTAGAGCTGCTATATGGGTGGGTAGGTCTTGAGAGTCTGCTGGAGGCGACTAAGTCCAGGTATAGATATCGGATGTTTTTTGCGCCAAGTACTCTTTCCTGCTCCGAGAGCTAGGATTTTTTTTTTCCTGGGTGTAACCTCACTCAAGGTAGCCGACAAGAAGCATAGGGTTAGCTTTTGTCTCCATAGCACCCGCAAGACGGAAAGTAAGAGGAGACTTCCTTACCCGTTGAGGCTTAATGACATCTGTGCAAGCCCCAGATCCCGGGAGTAGACCGCTGTTAAGACAGGAGTAAGGGAATTGATTTCCTCAAGCCAGCAGGCTCCTGTGATCACAAGTATGCGGAGGTATCTTATCTTATGGTATTTATATCGCTTAACGTCCACTACGGGGTTACAACTCCAGGTTTATCACTCGCCTTTCGTCGCATCGGGCCCACCAGTCTGCTGGAGACAAACTCGCTTTGATCACCAGGGTGCTTCCAGGGCAAATGTCCACGTCTTCGACGGCTCATGGATGAGCTACTTGCTTGTACATGGGTTGCTTTTCCGAAAAACCCAAAAAATGGATTTTTCTGGTCAGCTATCGGCAAAAAGGAAAAATGCAAAGCCTGGGACGTAACGCCCAGTTTCACGCTAGGGAGTTGCCCGAATGGTCCAGTGGACTTTGCTGGGCTTCCCCTTTCCAACCTTGCACCCTCCTTCCCCACGAGGAAAAAAATCCACCCCTGAGATTAGACTAGGGCTAGGCTCTGAAAGCTACCAGAATTGCTTACCTAGCATTGCTGTCCATCTCTGAAATGGTAAAACCTTGCCGGATATAATTAAAATATGAGTCGAGGCTGCATGGCCGGGAGTCGAGGCTGCATGGCCGGGAGGCCATGCCCAGACGAAGACGCCATATTTTAATTATGTATGCGGAGGTATCAAATTTGGAAGTCTTTAAGATCTTTGATTAAATTTATATAGAGCTTGCAAAAGAAGCGAGAAAAGTAACTAGTAATTAATGAATTTTTTGAAAAATAATAATGTCTGAGCAATATATTGACCGATTAGCTATTAAAGATATTGCAGAAATTTCGTCACCTTCAGCATCAAATCATTATTATAATTCGAGATCATATGCAAACGCAATGAGGGCTCTCCATGAAAAAATAAGATCACTAGAGTCAGAGAATGCGCAATTAAAGGATAAAATAGCATCAATAGAGACAAAAAGCAGCTTTGATAGCAAAAAGTGGCAAGAAAGACTGATAGATGAAGCAAAAATTTGAAGTCAAAAAGAGAAATATTTGCAGAGTACAATTTTTGGGCTCGAGCAAAAAATTAAAGAAATGAGCGAAAAATTATCAACCAATGATGAAAAATTGAGAATAAAAGATGATCATATTTGGCACCAGAGCAGTCAAGAGAAAATGAATTATCAGCAATTTAAATTAGATAAAGAAAATTTAAGCTTGGAAATTGAGCATTTGAAAAGACAGTTGGCTAATGAAATCAATGAGCACAAAAATAGCGAAAATATGCTAATTAGGATTGAAAAAGATAAAAAACTGATAGAAGAAGAAAACTCTCAGCTTAGAAGAGCTAACTATATATTGGAAGAAGAAGTCGAATTACTGAAGAAGTCTGCAAAGAACCCAAAAGCAGTAATATTTACTTAGCTATATGAGGATGAGGGCATAAGAGAAAATGATTATATTGAAAAAATAAAAGAGCTGGAATTTAAAAATAAAAGTTTAAATGAAACTGCATCAAATCAAAAACAGCAATTAGAGATATTACAAAAAGAAATCGAAGAAATTTATAGATCACAAAAGACCTCAGCAAATTCCAATGCAGAATCCCTACAAACTCCTTCAAGCAGAAAAGAAATTTCTTCCTATAAAGAAGAATATAAGCTAAGCAGCTCAAAAAAGTCATCTACAAAAACAAATTTAGGATCATTATCTAGCTCATCAAATCGGAAAGATCTTTCCCCTTACAAAGGAGGCAAACCAAAAAAGTTTAAGAAAAACTTTTCTGCTAAAATCATTAAAAGGCCTGTGTCTCCCCTTTGTGATGTCTGCGCAAAAAAAGAAGACGAAAGGCCTTTGAAGTCTTCGCTTAAAAAAAAGCCTTTTCAGAAATCTGTTACTGGATTAGTAAGAATTAATGAGCCACAGGGAATGAACGAAGACCAAATTGCAAATTCAATTGAAAAACTGGAAAATGAAATTTCTTTTTTAGGCAAAAAATACAAGCAGCTGCTACACTCATCACAAGAAGAGACTTCTGATTTGGAAGTCTTGAGAAAAGAAATCACTGAAACCTCTGCTGAGATCCAGCAGAAGAGCGATGCCCTTTACGAACTTAAAAGAAAGCGCCATGCAATGCTTCGAGAAAAATTATCAGCATAATTTTTAATTTAAAGCTGGAATCTTTCTAGTTTCGTAATAGTAACTCTGCTTACTCTTATCCATTATTTTATTCTATTAAAATGATTTTTTTTTCAATTTATTTTAAATAAATCAATTATTTAAAAAAATTTTAGTTCTCCATCATACCTAGCGAGTTAGAATTTTTAATATTGTGGTAGATAATCAATAAATGGAAGACCCAGAAGTCCTTCAAGCTCGTGCGAAACTTGCAGCTAAGTTTGGCGAATCCGCAAGAATCGGTGGAAAAGGCTCAATGAAGCGCAAGAACAAAGTTCCTCACAAAACCACTATGGTAGATGACAAGAAATTACGATCTTCTATATCAAAACTCGGAGTGCAGCCATTGCCAGCAATAGAAGAAGTCAATTTCTTTAAAGACGACAACACTGTGCTTCATTTTGTAAACCCACAAGTGACTGCTAACATAAAAGACAATTTCTTTGTGGTTTCAGGAGCAGGCGAAGTGAAAACTATTAAAGATCTGATGCCAGGAATTATTACTCAATTAGGGCCTAAAAACCTAGACGTCCTAAAAGAGCTAGTTCAAGCTGGAGCTAAAGAAGGTGGAGAAGAAGAAGTGCCGGATTTAGTCGGTGGACAAAACTTTGAAGATATCGCAAACCAATCCTAAATAAGAATTTCAGATTCATAATGCTTGATAAAAGATTAAAATTATTTATGAAAATATATCGGGCTTATTTATAGAGCTGGAATGATAATATAGATTTTTAAGTAATAAGCAGTTTTAATTAAGCTAATTTGGATTATTGCAATTAAAATATTGGACTTATAAATTACATTTTCTATTATAATGAAATCAATATAATTATTTATTAAGCCCGCCCATTTAAAATGAAGAAACGGAGAAAGAGATCAATTCCAAGTGACTGTATTTATGATAAACAAGAAAATAAGCTTTACCCTCGAAAGCCTTTGTCCTCATACCAGTTCTTCATTGAAGACCTCAAAACTCAGCCTATAGAAGATGGCAAAAAATTAACTTTAAAACAGCTTAGTCAAATTGGAAAAAAGAGATGGAAGGAATTTTCTGAAGAAGAAAAGTCCTGCTTTGAAAAACAGCATGAAAATGATACAAAAAGATACAAGTCCCAGCTTGCCGAACTTGAGCGGGATGGTTATTTTACATTAAGTTGTGGGGCAAAAAGCAATGATAGTGCATATATTGATGATGGGGAAGAAACAAAAAATAATAAAAAAAGATCAAAAACCCCAGTTGAAAATCCAGAAAGGAAGAGAAATGTAAAAGTCCCTTCAAAAACCGAAGAAACAAAAGATGAAAAACCAAAAGAAAAAATTAAAAGTGAAGATAATGCTGCTAGTAAAAAAGTTTTTGTGTATTTATGTGGATCTTGAGGATATAAAAGAAATTCAGAAAGAGTGGCAAAGTCTTTAATAAATAATCTTGATTTAAAAAGCGATCAAGTTATAGTGCAAAGCAGAAAATCAAGAGAAATTGACGTACAAGTACAAATTGGTTCTGAGAAAAATGACGTTTATCACAAAAGCAGCACTTATTTGACCCTCACAGATCTGATAGAAGCTGTAAAACCTTATTTCCCTTAAACCCCCAGCCAAATGTGAAGACTTTGCTTAAATCCTAGCAAAGTTGGAGAGGGCTGATTAATTAAATTTACAATTATGTATATTTAGTTTTCTTTAGCGATTAACATAGCTTTGAAGTTATCAGAGTTACTCCTTGCGTGCTTGCCTTCTTTCCGCTTTTTTCTTGCAGAGTTCAAATTATCCTGGGTTTCCTTTTTAAAAAAAGGCGCTGAGTCTGATTTTTTAAATAAATCAATTACTTCGCACATTGTTTTTGTGGAGGAGTTTCGACTGAGTTTTCCTCCAGATCCAGGATGTCTTGAGCTCATTGATTTGAATTTTGGGTGAAGCATACTGATTGGGTTTTTAGACTTGTGCTGCTCTCGAATGTCGTTAATTTTTTCGTTAGAATTTTCGTAATCTTTTCTTAGTTGATCGCATTCTTTGCTTTTTTGGTCGAGAAGTGATCTTAAATACATCGTAGCAGGTCATTAGTCAAAAGTTTTTTCCTTGGCAGGCATTTTTTAGAAAATATTTGCCAAATTTTTTAGTTGGAAGCCAAGTAAAAGTAATGGATTTTTGTCAAAAATTAAACAAATAATACCAAGAAAATTACCCTCACTCCTCCTTTCTGTGAGTAAGCAAAAATCTTTTGCTCCCTCTTATAATTTTTTTGAATATAAATAAATCTTAATTAGAGAGGAAAAATAGTTTAATTTTTAAATTTCGATCGAGATTTAACCATAATAGTTGCCACTTATATTAAATATTTTTTTATAAAAATTTATCGCTCACAATTTTTTCCAAAAAAAGGATTTTTCCAACGGTTTTGCTCAGCTCATGAAGTGAGAATTAAGCAAAAGTCATAGACCAAATACGCATATTTTTCACTTCTCTCATGTGTGTTTTTTATCTTTGAAGCCACTTTTTCCTTATTAGGCTTCAATAGCTCACTCCCTCCATGAAGTAAAGAGAGTTTCCTCTGTGTAGCAATTTTCGAAATTTCGTCTTTGTATTTGTCTTCAATATCTTTTGACCTGATTCTGGCATCATCTGAAGAAATAGGTTTTTCTTTTCTAAGTTTTTCTATTTGTTGTGCTTTTTGCTCGATATCTTGTGTTTGTGTTTCAATAAGCTGGCGGTCTTTTAAGCTTTTTCTTTCCAGCTCGTCAATTTTGCATTGGCACGTTTCAATGTGAAGTTTCAATTGCTGCTCGGTCCTTATGTGAGCCCGGACTTCGCCTTCCAGCTTCTGCAGCATATTTTCGAATTGTTCTGTGCGTTTAATTAAGCTTGTGGTTTCAGTGTTGGATTTTATGACGTTTTCCTTAAACAAAAGCAGATTTGTTATGAGATCTTTTAAATTTTCATATAAGGATCCCCTCCCTTCATTTGTCCAATTTTCTAGTCTTTTATCATTTGCCCATTTTTCTAGTTTTTTTTATAGGAAAAAAATTTTTTTAGACCCTCATTTGTCCAATTTTCTAGTCAAAATTTTGATAGGAAAAAAAATATTTTTCAGGACCTCAATTGTCTCATTTTTTAGTTTTTTTAAAGTAAAAAATTAAAATTTTAGGACATTCGAAAAAATTCAAAAAAGACTAGATCATATTTGACGAGATTTTGGGACAAGTGAGGTCCTGAAAATTTTTTTTATCCTATAAAAAAAAGACTAGAAAATTGGACAAATGAGGGGGGATCCTTACTTCGAGAGGTGAAAGGTCCTCTAGGGTTAGTAGCTCTTCATTGGTGACGCTTTCATCATCTAAGTAGCTGTTCCTGATAAAGGCGTCCTTGAATAATGCTTTTATGCTCTCTAATGCTTCTTTCTCTTCTTCCATTTACTTTGACTTTACTTTCAGGTAAATTTTTTTAAAATATTGAATTTAGTAAAATCATATAAAATGCAATTTTAGCTACGAGTTTTGCATTTTATATCTATTAATGCTTTTATTTCTAGCGAATTTAGCATATTATCTTTACTCTTCCTACAAGAGCGGCAAAAAGTGTTGGCTCGCCTACGAGGAGACTTATATTTTTAAAATCCTATATTAATTTTTTTATATATGTTAAGCAGGTAAATGATGCTATTTCTTCAAAAATTAAAATGCAATAAAATTTCAAAAGTTTCGCCAGCTTTGGCAAATTTCTCCATTTCAACACATACTTTTCTACTTCATCACAAAATTCTTCATTAACTTTCAATAGCCTTGATCGCTGACAGAAAGGGGAGTTAGCAGGACACCAGCTTATTATTGAGTTTTATATTATTTGCTAATTAGACTTAAGTTGAATGCTGATGATCATCTTCTTCTGCGACCTTGCTCCTTTGGCTTTGCAACTCTTTTATAAAAATCGTCGAAGTAAGTCCTCCCATAATTCCTCCAATAAGCGGCGCAATTATGTAAATCCAAGTGTTTCCAAAATGGTCTCCATCCTTAAACAAGTGTATCAAATTCACTCCAAACCCAACAGCTGGATTAAAGCACCCTCCAGAGATATTCCCAACAGACCAATCTCCAGCAGTAACACTCATAGAAACAGCGGCTCCTACCAATAAATTCGAATCTGTTAAAACCCCAGCCATAATTGCATTTGCGCAGAGCAGTGTAGTGTATACTGCACTAATACCTTTAGCTTTCTATAAAAGACTTATCTTTGTTAAAGCTAAAAAATGTCTGAAAACTTGTGAAAGAAATAAATAATATTAAAAATCAAGATAAGGAATAATGTAAAATCCAGCATAAACCTTTGCAAGCCCTCAAAAGCTATATAAAAATTCAGCCAAAAACGCCTCACCTCTATTATACCCAAGCGCAACGTCAAAATATGCAGCATATCGGACGATTCCCCAAGAAAGGAGGGCTGCCATGATAGATCCAGTTATTTGAGCGGCAATGAAGCACATCAGCTCTTTGAGTTCTTGTGTTGTAAGGGTTTTGGTAATGTGCTTTCTTGTGATTATTGCTAAAGTAACAGCAGGGTTGAATTGCCCACCTGAAGAAAATCCTGTGAAAATCTGAGCAGCCCATAAAGTTCCTCCTACTGTGAAGGGCTGGCCTTGACTCACACCTACACCAAAGACTAGAAAGAAAGTCCCTACGAATTCAGCTACAAGTCTTCTTATCATTTATTAATATCCATTTAAGGTTTTATGACTTCTAACTTATTATTAGTCTCCTGGAGGATTGAAGGTTGGTAGGAAGATTGGAAAAACTTTATGGAAGGATTGTGAAGTATTCTAGTTGACACAAAGTAATTCAAGAATTGTATTGGCGGCTGATCTTGGATGAGAATGTGAGAATAGGGGTTTGTGTGAAAAATATTTTAGAGAAATAGCTTCTGTTGATGGAGGGAGCTGCTGCTGCTGGAGGATTTGCTGTTTGAAGATGGATGACTTTTTTTGTTTGTTGCTGTGATTTGAAGTTTATTTTTGCTGAGATTTGAAATTGGAAATTTTTAAAGTTCTATGAAGTTATTTTGAAAAATAAAGAGAGAAATCCTTTATTAGGAAGTTCTAAAAATTAATAAATAAATGATTATTAACTTCACTGCCCTAAGTGCAATCCAGTTCAAGTATTTGGCTTTTTTAGCATTTTTATAATTTACAGTCAGTTACTAAATTCAGTAGAACTGATGTCTATTTAAAATAATCAATAAATATAATTTTGAATAATTTTTAAAAATATTTAGTTTTATTTAAAAATTAAGATATTGAATATACTTATTTGTTTTAAAGGGTGGAGGGTGAGGAATTATTTGACTTAATGCATTCCTTTATTGAATCTATAAGCCTTATAAAGAAAATAAAATATTCACATCACCTGCCTTTATAAATATATAGTAATATTATACCTTCCTGACACAGCCAAATAAATCCTATGCAATTCAGAAAGCTTAAATACAAATAGCACTTTTAGTAATATAAAATTATTTCATTTACAAGTTATTATACGACCTTACAAAATATTCTCTAAATTGCCCCATTAACAATGAAAATTATTTTTCTTCATCAATAGATTTTTTAACATATTTTTTGAGGATTTTTCAAATTTTTATTGAAGCAAATATATGCAGTAATCAATTTGGAATTTTTATAATGATTGAAAAAATTTATCGCTGCTAATGATACCAAAGGAAAAAAAATTAAGAAAATAATGACAGTTTATTCGCTATTAAATTGGGAGTAAAGAATTCCTATTATTTACCTGCAGCAAAATTCATGGTTTTTCCTATTCAAATGTAAAGAGTTTCAAATTTTGTAATCTCTGATAATAAATTAATTATGGTAGGACAAGAAATTAATGATGTGAAAATCAGCACTGCGTTAAAAATCACAAGTTTGATTTCGGGGCTGGCTCTGGCCGTTCTGGCGATCTATAAATTCTCTGCTCTTGGTATATTCAACGCCCGAGATTTTTTTTTGACTATTTACTATATAATATTTGGTATTCTGCTGGCATTGTCAGAAATGCCATGCAAGGTCCTCATGTCTTGTGTCTCATTTTTGGGGTTCTATATTGGAAAAGCACTGTTCTGTTTATTTTTGGGAACGATTGTGTTTGATACTGGAAATGCTTTCTTTTTGGTGCTGGCAATCGTATTTTGGGTTGAGGGAATTATGTATTTTTCTCTTGCGTGTGGCTGCAAAAAAAATATAGTTAATAAGGAAGAGGAAGGAGGAGAAGGAGAGAAAGGAGAGAAAGGAGAGAAAGGAGAGAAAGGAGGTGCAAAAGCAGAGAAGGCAGAAAAAATAAATTAGCTTATGATCAAGGATTTTTCTTTTGAATTTTGACATTAGTAAGCCATTAGACTTGCTCAGCTTATCCAAGCTTCAAGATCGAAAAGCTTCCCAAGCTTTTGAATCCTTTGAAACTCGCATGACATAGTCCCTGGCTTGTCAGCTCCTAGATTGAGTTATAGAGGTTTCCTCTATATAGCGCTAAAAGCGCAGACATTTTCCCAGGAGCTTTCCAAGTTCGTCGGACCAAATCGCTTTTTGGTCCGACCAAGGCATTGATTTGGTGCAACCTACCGATAAATTCCGATCAGAATTTATCGGCCTTACAGCGCCAAACATAGGAAACTTCTATAGGTACCATTTGACTTTTAAAGGACAACTATTTGGTATTTCTTTCAAGTAAAGCCTAAAGATTCTTCATGGAAGCCCATACTATAAAAAGAGGTCATTAAATTATAAATTAAAAATGCCAATGATTGAACATAAGTCTCAAGAACTCCAGTCTCCTCTCATCCCTGCCTCAGCCTGCAAAGCCCGCCAGGATTGGCAGCTCTTTTCTATATAATGAGAAAAAGAGTCAAGGCTTTAATAAGCTTGCCAAGATCTATAGAAATTTCTCATAGATGGCGCTGTTTGCCCTTGATTTGCCCAATTGGGAATTTTTTTGGTTCGACCAGTCCCATATGATTTTGTCAAACCAAAAAATTTTTCTCATGGGCAAATCAAGGGCAAACACTGCCATCTATGGGAAAATTTCTATATATATTTTTAAAATTAAAAAAATTGTAGGATAAATTGCCTTTTTATATTAATATGTTCGAGAAGACAGACAAAAAAGAAGAAAATGGGTTTAAGTCTGTTGATTTGAACTCCCCTGCAGCTGAAAATGGTGCTGCTGTTTAAATCAATGCAAATAATCAATATAATTTCTTTTTAAAATATCTGTTCCCTGTTTTCACTCTAAAATAAATGAGTCCACTCATTATTATTACTAAGATACCCTTCTTACCTCAAAATTAAAAAACCCACTATCCTTTCCTTCCATAAATACCTTTCTTCCTAATCCCTCCTAAACCCCCCGGATTCTTCCAAGCCCAGAAAACGACTACTTGAATATTTCTAAAATGGAGCCTTTACCTGATCCATTAGGTGACCGCGTAGTAAAATCCCTTCCAACACCTCCCCACAAGCCTCTTTCTGAAGATTTGCTTTTTCCTAATGCATGTAATTTATAATCAGCGAATATTCCAAACCTCGAGAATCTAAAGCTCCACTTGTCCAAAGAAGGAAGGATCAAAAAAGCAGATGTTATTAAAATAATAGAGCGGGTTAAGAACTTATTCCAAGGAGAGCCAAACTTGTTAAGAATTGACGACCCTCTTCTTATTATTGGGGACATACAGGGGACATAAAAATAGTGTGGCGAGCCAACCTGCCCTCTTAACTACTGCAGCCAGATGAAGTCTGGGAACTTTGTGGGAGGGAAAGCAGCGTTGGTACGCGTAGTCGGCGGGTTTTACATGGTATGGCGGAGCGCAATATCGAATAGCCGACCGCAAGCTCACATCCAGGGTAAGATCTTTAGCCCGAGGATGATGGAACTTGAATTTGGAAAGGGATAGGCCCAGAGGGCGTCGCTTTGCCAATAAGGCATTTTCACAGCACAATACCGGGATTGCGCTATGGACTGCAAGGTTTATCCTGGTCGATAGCCTGACAAGAAAATTCGCTTTTCGAATTTTCAGAAAAAGCAACCTCGTGATGTTCGGCATGGTGACCCAGCATCTCTATCCTGGGTAGCAAGCGCAAGCGCTTGTTCGAAGGGAGCAACACAAGTCTTAGGCTGTGAAATCAGACTGGAGAGCAAGGGACTATGCGAATCAAGTGACGTGAAAAGCGTTTTTAAGCTTGTTGGAGCTTCTCTATAATGGCTTAATTAATAAATGGGGACATCCATGGACAGTTTTTCGACCTGCTCAAAGTCCTAGAGATGGGAGGCAGCCCAACTAAAAATAAATTTCTGTTTTTAGGCGACTACGTGGACAGAGGCATTTATTCAATAGAAGTAGTCATTTTGCTATACAGCCTTAAGCTGAATTTTCCAGACAGGGTGTTCTTGATAAGAGGGAATCACGAATGCAGGATTTTGACGACTTATTTTACGTTCCGGGCTGAGTGCTTAAATAAATATGATTTGGAAATTTATGATCGGTTTTTAGAGAGTTTTGACTGTTTGCCGTTGGCAGCCCTTGTGAATGACAGCTTTATCACCTGTCATGGTGGGCTTTCTCCGGATTTAGAAGTACTAGATGATATTGATTTAATATACAGGTTTAACGAGCCACCTAAAACTGGGGCGTTTTGCGATATTTTGTGAGCTGACCCAGTAGATGACCAAGAAGGGATTTTAAATGAAGAATTCTCTTATAATACCGTAAGAGGGTGCAGCTATTTTTATGGAGCCAACTCGACGAACACTTTTTTGCAGAGAAATGATTTAATATCAGTCATAAGGGCTCATGAAGTCCAGCTGGAAGGCTACAAAATGCACAAGTGGAATGGAGAAAACGACTTTCCAGCAGTCATCACTATTTTTTCAGCCCCAAATTACTGTGATACCTACAATAATAAAGGAGCCATCGTGAGACTGTGCAATAGTATTTTAAACATCCAGCAGTTCAATTATATTACCCACCCTTACCATTTGCCTGACTTTATGGACATTTTCACCTGAAGCTCTCCTTTTGTGGTTGAGAAAGTGATGACGATGATGCTAAATATCCTGAAACTGGACGAAAAAGTACTTTTGAGGTCTGATAGTCTGGCAAATAGAAGAATTAAAGGACTTAAGGTTGATTTTCAGGAGGCGAAAAAAGGGATTTTGAAGAATAAGGTGCGGGCGGTGTCGAGGATGATGAAAATGTATAGGACGCTCAGAGAAGAGTTTGAGCTGATTATAATGCTGAAAAACATGTGTCCTGATAACAGAATTCCTAGAGGACTTTTGATTGAAGGAAGAAAAGCACTGATGAGAGCAGTCGACATGTTCAAACAGGCAAAAGCCTTGGATCTTCCGAATGAGAGAAGACCAGAGTAAAATAGCTAATTAAACATAATTGCATAGGAATTGCCATAATAAAAAATCTGACACTAAAAATGGCTGATAATTCACAAATAATGATATTCCTATTATCAATAATCCAATTAGCTAATTCACTTGAGCTATTTATAGTACCTCACTCCCATTGTGACTTAGGCTGGCTACATACTATTGACTGATACTATCAGAATAAAGTAAAATCCATTTTCCACACAATAACAACCTTATTAGCCGAAGATAAAGACAGGAAAATAGTCTGATCAGAAACTTCTTATCTGAAAATGTGAATGGAAGGCCAAGACCTTGAAATGCAAGAAGCGATGAAAAGTCTAATAAAAAATGGCCAAATTGAAATCGTTGGAGGAGGGTATGTACAAAATGACGAAGCCAACACAGATTTTGATATGGTTATTAGGCAGATTGAGCATGGTCATGAATATCTGAATGAAAAATTTGGGATAAATAAAGTTAAGGTCGGCTGACAAATTGACCCTTTTGGACATTCAGCGCTGACTCCGAGTTTGTGGGCAAAATTTGGGTACCAATATCATGTCATAAACAGGATAGATTCTAGTTTTAAGCAAGAGCTGATTAATAATGGAAATTTAGAATTCATATGATATGGCGTCGATTTTGGCAAAAATGAGTCAATTTTCACTCACGTTTTATATGACCACTATGATGCTCCACCCATACTTAATATTTATAGTCCTCAGTACTGTTTCTCAAATGGAACTCTGTCGGTGGAAATTCTCAAAATATGGTAAAATACTATATAGCGCTGAAAAGCTATTTTCTTTAGTAGTTCAAAGGACCTCTGCATACAGGACAGACAAAATGATGTTTTTGTATGGAGATGATTTTTACTTTTCAGACCTGGATAGCTCAAGAACTGAATTTAAAAATCTTGAAGCATTAATAGACTATATAAACCGGTCGCCCAATTATTATGGATTTACTGTAAAAATCGCGACAGCGAGTGAATATTTTGATGCTGTTTGGAGCTCAAACAAAAAGTTTTCAAGATATTTGAGCGATTTTTTACCTTATAGAAATTTCAGAGGAGACGTGCTTTCTGTGTATTGGACTGGGCTTTATACAACAAGACCTGCTCTTAAGGAAATTATATATGAGACCCACAGAATTGCTAGAGCTGCGGAAATCGCAAAGACAGTATGTAAAAAAGAGAGGTTTTCAGCATATCAAGCTAGTTTGACTTTACATCATGATTCGATTACAGGAACTTGTAGGCCAGATGTTTCTCATGATTATAAATTGCGAGACAAAAGTGATATAAATCTGGCTTTTGAAGCAATTAGCAGCGTTATTAAGTCACAAATTAATTGGCCAAGCACTAACAATTTTACTATAAATTTGCCTTATCGAGTTATTATTGCTTTCAATTCGTTAAATTGAGACAAAACAGCTTTGCTTAATATAACTCTAAAAGGAAAGATTTATATTGAAATTAAGGACTGAAATGGGAATGCAGTAAAGTCTCAGCTGGTAGAGGATAGTTTTAATGGAGGCTTTATAGTCTATTTTAAAGCCGTATTGCCATCTTTGTCATTTGTAACTTTTTTTATAACCGAGCATGAAAAGCCTTGTGAAGGTTGCTCTGTAGAGTCTGAGACTAAAAAAAGCAAAAAATTGGCTGATTCTTGCTATAAGCTTAAGTTCAATAAGCTGGGGATGATTAAAAATATTGAAAGCTCAAAATTTAAATATGATTTGGTACAAAAGTTTTGGCAATATTCAGGAAAAAACAGCGGAGCTTATATATTTAGACCCATAGATGAAGGAAAAGAACTAAAAGATTTAAAATTAGAAAAATTTATAATATCTGAGGGGCCAATTGTAAAAGTAGCCGAAGTTATATGAAAGAGAAAATCAAAATTTTTTTCTGAAAAAATTATTTTATATGATGAAAAGAAATTTTCATTAGAAATTGGACTTTTTGCAAGAAAAAATGAAGAAATTATGATAAGATTTTCAAGTAAAAATATTAAAAATAGCCCATGATTATTTACATCAAATTCAGGAGATTTAAGAAGCCGCGTTTACTATACTGAGCCCTATACAGAAAAAGGAAATAATATGTATCCAGCTCCAGGAGGCTTTGCAGTAAAACTGGAAAAAGAATTTTTAAAAATATTCCCTTTGTTCTCTATAGGAGTTGAGATGGTAAATGCAAATACTTTCGAGCTTCTCATTCACCGAAGTTTAACCCATGACGATGGGTTTGGTCTCGATATGGGGGTAATCGATAAAACTTTTGTAAATCATCATTTTGATATTGAACTTAACGAGAATTTGGATTCTCAATATTGAAAGTCCTCATTTGAATCAAAAACAAAGGTTTATTCATTTCCTGTCATGACTGATGAAGGAGATGTATCTATGGAGGAATGGCATAATGGAAAAGAAATGGCCAGCAACTGGAAAATCAGGACTTATTATGAAATGGGGTTTAATAATCCTAATGTTTATTTATCAAGTGCAGTTATGAAAGGAGAGGAGACAATTTTTAGAATTTTGAATTTTAATAGCAAGGAGGAACCAATATGGATAGAAAAATTTGAAATGGGGAGAAAAATGCTTTTTGATGGATATGAGGAAGAATCAAAGCAGAAGAACTGGGAGGAGGATGAAAAAGAAATTGCGTATACAAGCAAGCCTGACTCTGGAAAGCCTATTAGAAGTTTAAATGCAACTCGAAGCGAAATAAAGGATGGAATTGTCTTAGCGCCTTTGGAATTTGCTGCATTAAATGCCTCTGCAAGAATTAATTAATCTATTTTAGAAATAAAAATTCTTGTTATTAAAATGAAAAATAATTATATTATAGCTATGGACAGTCCAATAGAAGTTTTTATTGTTCCTCATACACATTGTGATCCTGGATGGCTAGAAACTATGGAATGATATTATGAAAATCGAGTAAGAAACATTTTTCAGACCATAATAACCCTTCTTTCAGAAAATGATAAATTGAAGATGGTCTGGTGTGAGACCTCATTCTTAAAGATGTGGATGGACGAACAAAGCCACGAAATCCAAACAAAAACAAAAAAACTCATAGAAAAAGGCCAGCTCGAAATCGTTGGCGGCGGGTATATACAAACAGATGAAGCTTGCCCTGACATTGATATGATCATCAGGCAAATTGAGCATGGACACGAATATCTGTACGAAACTTTCAGTATCCCCAAAGTCAAGGTTGGCTGACAAATTGACCCCTTTGGACACTCTGCCCTCCTCCCAAGCATATTTGCAAAATTCGGATATGAGTATCATGTAATAAACAGAATTGATACTGCTTTTAAAAGGCAGCTTATAAGTGAAGGAAACTTAGAGTTTGTCTGATATGGGTCAAATTTAGGGCAAAATGAATCTATTTTTACACATGTTTTGTATGAGCATTATAGTCCTCCTCGAATTCTTCATCCTTGGGACCCTTTTTATTGCTTTGGAAATGGAGATTTGACTCAAGAAATACTAGAATCGAGGTAAATTTTATGCAGTGCAGAAAAATTATATGATCTAGCTGTTAAAAGATTAGATTAGATTAGATTAAAGTTAGTTTGAAGAGTTATTTCAGCCCCTTCTGCCTTAATACTCCTTGCCCTAGTCATTGATTTGCACTTACGCCCTTTTCTGTCAACGCCATCAAAATATGGTGATATCGCCATCTTATGAGGAGATGCCTAGCGGTTGGCACGGTCCATCCAGGATGGGAGATAGGACACGATCCCGAAGCCTCCTTCTGATCCCATTACAATTCACATCTGGCTCTAGTTTCCTTATCTATATTTTGAGGTAAAAAAAAAAACTGTCGTAGTGTATCGTATAGGGAGAAAAAAGTTAAGGCACAAACCCTCATAAACTCAAAAAATTTTGAGAGTATGGGAGAAGGATGGCTGCCATTTTTTATTTTTGTGCAGTCAAAAGAAGATCTGCTTATAAGACAAGCAAAATAATGTTCTTATACGGTGATGATTTTTGGTTTTCAAACTTAAAGCAGTCAAGGATAGGCTTTGAAAAAATTGAAGCACTTGTGGATTATGTGAATAGTTCAGAGAGATTTCAAAATTTCAAGATAAAAATTGCAACAGCAAGTGAATATTTTGAAGCAGTTAGGAAAGAAAATGTAAGGTTTTCAGTTTATAGAGGAGACTTTTTTCCATATAGGGTATTTAGAGGAGAACCGAGGTCGATTTATTGGACTGGGTATTATACTACAAGGCCTTTGCTAAAAAAATTGATATGGGAAGCTCATAGTCTAGCTAGGGCTGCAGAAATATCCAAAACGTTTTCAGCTGAAAAATGCTTTTTGGCATATGAGGCAAGTCTTGCACTGCACCATGATGCGATCACTGGAACTTGCAGACCACATGTAGCTCACGACTATAAAAAAAGGCTTAAAAACGACATATACCAAGCTGCTCGAACTATTGCAAGTGTAATTACTTCAAAATTCAGCCTCACAAAAGAAATCAGCTTTACGCTTACCTTACCTTACAGAGTAATAATTGTCTACAACCCCCTGAATTGGGCCAAAACTTCACTATTATCTTTAAGCACCCCTAAAAAGACATATCTCGAAATCAGAGACGGCAAAGGAAACTTCATAAATTCACAAATTGTGAAGGATTTTTCCAATGACGAATATACTGTTTATTTCAAAGCAGAACTTCCATCATTATCATTTTCTGCATTTTTTATAACTCAGCATGATGAGCCTATAGAAAATTGCTCAATAGATTCTGATGTGAATCAAGGATATATTTTAAGCGACTCTTATCATTCTATTGAATTTTCTAAGACTGGGATGGTTAAAAATATTAGTAAAGAAAATAAAAAATTAGAAATTTCGCAGCAATTTTGGATGTACCCAGGACCAAGAAGTGGGGCTTATATTTTTAAACCAATCAGCGAAGGCAAAAAACTGAAAAATTTAAGCCTGCAAGCTATAAATATATCGACTGGCCCAATTGTGCAGGTTGCTGAAGTGCTTTGGAAAAGAAAATCAAAGCAGCCTTCAGAAAGACTTTATTATCAAAAAGTTATTTTATATGGAGAAAATAAATTTTCCTGGGATTTTGGAGTATTTGCATATAAAGACGAAGAAATTCTTGTCAGGCTGACTTCCAAAGAAATTGTTGACCAGACATGACTTTTTACGTCAAATTCAGGAGATTTAAGATCTCGGGCCTATTCGCAATGCGATTATTCTGACAAAGGAAACAATATGTACCCAATCCCAGGCGGCTTTGCAGTAAAAATGCAGAATCATTACATGAAGATGTTTCCTTCTTATCCTGTTGGACTAGGGATGGCTAGTGAAAATTCGTTTGAGCTGCTTCTTCATAGAAACTTAACCCATGATGACTGGCTAGGAATGTGTACGGGGGTTATTGATAAGACTTATGCTCATCATCATTTTGATATAGAATTCGGAGAATCGTTGAACAGCCAGTTTTTAAAATCATATGTGGAGACGAAGACAGTGCCTTATTTATTTTCTGTTATAAATAAGGAATTAGATGTGACATTAGACAATTGGAGAGAGGCAAAGCAGTTTAGAACTCAATGAAATCATGAAACAAATCATGAGCTGGGGTATGAAAATTCTCAGGTTTATTTGTCAAGTGCTCTGGCTAAAAACAATAGTTTTATTTTTAGGGTATTTAACTTTAGCAATGAAAAGCAGCTAATCTCGATGAAAAATTTCACAATTTTGGATAGAATTCGGTTTGGTGGATATGAGCATGTTCAAGAATCAGAAAAATTTCAAGAAAGCTCTGAAGAAATAGTATATTCCAACAAGCCTAATTCAAGCTTTCCAATCCAACTCTATGCATCTCAACCTATCCCAGACACTCAATTTCATCTTCTTCCATCCGAATTTTCTACTTTCATTTCTGCTAAAATAATTAAATAAAATACCGTATATTTATTTATTCTTAAATTATTAGCATGCTAAGATTTTTCCGGTCTTTCAGCACTAAAAACTTTCTTTACACAGTATCCTTGGTAGGCCGACCAAACTCCGGAAAATCCACTCTTTTTAACCACTTAATCGGCGGCTCAACCTCCTTAGTCCACAACACTCCAGGCTTAACCAGAGACCGAATCGAAGGGATAAGTAATTTTTAATCAGCCAACCTCTTTGGTGTCGATATCAAATTCATAGACACTGCAGGCTGGGATCCTACCGACACTCCCAACCCTAAGCCTATCATCGAGAAAATGAAACTCCAGACCCTCAACGCAATTAAGTTATCAGATACAATTCTTTTCCTCACCGACGTAAGAGCTGGGATCAGCCCTTCAGACATTGAGCTTGCACAATATCTCAGGAAAACTGTCCTCAGTGACAAAAACGCGACCAAAGATGTAATTTTGATAGGAAATAAAGCTGAATCAAGCTGACTTGGTGATGTAAGTAATGAAGTATATAAATTAGGCTTTGGGGAGCCACTATTAATATCTGCACAGCATGGGGAAGGGATTGCTGATTTATATGAAGAATTAAAAAGCAGGATTCCTGAAGGGTATGCGGATGATTTTAAAGAAAGACTGAAGAAAAGAAAAGAAAAACATAATAAAATTAAGGCAGAAAGACTGGCAGAGTTGGAAGATTTGGAAAAAGAGTCAGGCGAAGATTTTAATTTGAAAGAATGGGAAAGGGCTTATGATAAGCTGAACCCGTGGGACAACTCTGACTATGACTCTGACAATGAAATTGACATTAATAAGTCTTTAGCTTCTGATTTCAATTTAAAAGACAAAGATAGCCTGATGGAAAACATGAAAAAGCATAAAATGATACAGCTAGCCATTATTGGAAGGCCAAATGTAGGCAAATCCACCTTGATCAATGCTTTTCTCAATGAGGAAAGAGTCATCACTGACAATCAGCCAGGGACTACCAGAGATGCTTTATATTTAGACCATGTCCACAAAGGAAAAAAGATTTGCCTTGTAGATACTGCTGGGCTGACCAAGCATAGCAGGGGAACAGTAAACAAACTTATACAAGAAGACGTTATGAAAGCTATAAAATTCAGTCACGCTGTCGTATTACAAATAGAAGCACCTGTCGGACTAACCCCAGTTGACCTTGAATTAGCCAAAAAAGTAATAGACGAGGGCAGAATCCTGTTAATCGTTGGAAACAAGTGGGACTTGGTTCCAAAAGACATGAAAGGCAAGGTTGCTAAAGATGTCGCTATAAATTTACATACAAAAATCACTCTAAAAGGCCTCAACGTGATCTTTATAAGTGCTTTGCAGAATTATAATGTAAGCAAAATTATGGACGAAATCCAGTCTTTGTATGAAAAGTGGAATAAAAGAGTATCCACTGGGCTGCTCAATAGGTGGCTGGAAGCTTTTAAAAAAGTTCAGCCACTTCCTACAAGCCAAGGAGCTTTATTGAGGATAAAATACATGATGCAGATTAAGGCAAGACCGCCGAGCTTCTATGTATATGTAAATGATAGGTCACTTATGAAAGAAAACTATCTAAAGAACTTTACATCTTCTCTGACAAAAGAATTTGGGTTTGAAGGGGTCCCTGTCAGGATTCTGCTGAGAGATAAGCACTTAAAAGCGGCGAAGAGACACAAGCCAGAGTTTCAGGTGAAAAAAGAGCTGAAGAAACAGGTGGGAGCTTCATATACTGGTAAAATCTTGAACTCTGATCCATCCCAGCAGCCTATACTTACAACCTAATTTTATTTTAATAGTTTTTATAATTTTATCTATAAATATTTTACATTAGTTTGCAAAATCCATTTTCCTCGTTTTTTTCAAAAATCATCTCATCTTTTCTGCCACGGCTTGACACCCCACCTGAAGGTCTTTTCATTGTTTCCATCCCAGCTGAATCTTCTGTTAGCCTAGAAAGAATTCTATGCCTATGTCCAGGCTTGTGCATCGACACTTCTTTCATAAGGATTTCTTCAGTTATAGGCCATCTTGTGTTCATAAGTGCAAGGTTATGGTCCATATCATCATATCCAGCCTCCACAAAAGCATGAAAATATTCGACTAAGTTTAAATTTTCAAGCCAACTCTTTAAGCATGGCACATTTATCATTCCTTGACTAGGCTGCGCAGGGGCCACACAGCATTTCCAAATGCTAGGATCTTGCTGCTTTATGCGGCGACGTGTAGATTTACCTCCCAGTCTGCATTCTTCGTCTAGAGAAGCTAAAAACCTTCTTCTCCACCCTGATTTCTTAATCCCAATATTTGCTAAAATAGCCTCAGTAATCGGCATTGAGGACGTCACAGCTGAACTCATTTGCCCTATATCATCATATCCAGCAGACACCAAAATATCAAAAACTTCTTCTACTTTATAATTAACCATTCACAAATAAAGTTCCTGCCTTCTATCAGCACCTCCAAATGAAGCAGTCCTCAGCTTCCTATTCGGAGTCATATCATATTCCGATTTCTCTGCATCTGGCTCAAATAAAGTGCTTACCCCTCTTGAGTGACTATTTTCATTCAAACCCTTATTTACTGAATCCAGCTTCAATTCTGGCACCAATTTCGCTACAAAATTCAGTTCAGTCGACGTGGTCGGCCTTTCTGATTTGGTCTGGAATTTTTTTTCAAGCTCATATCTTACCATCCAGTTTTCAGGATTTTCGTCCTTTATGTCCTCGCTTAAAGTAAAATTTTCTTCATCAAGCCCCATCTCACAGACGTATTCTGAAAAGTCCATTCCTTTAGACAAGTCCAAAGGAGTTTTGTCGCTCATGTCTTTAATTGTAGTGGACGCTGAACTTTTCATAAGGAGCATTGCAACCTCTTTGTGATCATAATCGATAGCGTAGTGTAAAGGAGTCCTACCAAAGACGTTGTTAGATATATTTGGGTCGCTGTTGAACTTTAAAAGAAGCTTTACCATCTTAATATCGCCTTTAAAAGCGGCCAGATGAAGAGGCGTGTCACCATCATTTTGCTGGGAATTTGGGTCTGCTTGGTAAGATAAGAGCATTTTGGCAATTTTGTATTGACTATTGGCGGAAGCTTGGTGCAGGGCGGTTTCGCCGATATTGGTTTTGACATTGGGGTCGGCCCCGAGATCTAAAAGCAATTTAGAGGCAGCTTCATGGCCACATATAACTGTGCGATATAAAGGCGCTCAGCCGAGTTTCATGTCCTTTTGGTTGAGAAATTGAGGGAATCGTTGAAAAACGTCTTTTAGAAGCGGAACGTCTCCTAAACGACAGCCCCGATTAAGATCTTCTATATAAGAAGATGAGTCCATTATTTAAATGTTTAACTACTGGGATATATATTTAGCAGATTTATTTATTTATCATAAAGGCTGCGTTTATTTTTCATAAAAATCAGATACTATAATAGTCTGGCGGCAAGTGAGAATAATTTCATAGAATTCAAATTGGTGGCTACATAAGGATTTTTGTAATGCTAGTTCCTGTTAGGTCCCATAGCTCAGCTGGTTAGAGCGCTGTGCTAATAACGCAGAGGTCGTGAGTTCGATCCTCACTGGGACCATTTTTGAAAAAATTAATTTTTAAATTTTATATCTTAAATTAATCATCAATAGAGATTTTATATAGTCTACTGGATTTTTTATTTGATAATAAAATATTTGGCAGTTAAAAAGATCAAGCTGTAAAGTGCTATTGAGTAAATAATGCAATCTAATATAACGCAACTGTTATTTTAAAAATCTATAAATCTCTATATAATTTAAAGTACAACCAGCCCTAAAATTATTAACGCAAACCCATAAAGAGCGCTTGTATATTGATCAGAATAGTAGTTAGGATCATAAATTCCCATAGCGTCTGCACACGTATCAATAAATCCTGTTTGATATACAGCCCAGTACTCAAGCTGATAATTTAACTGATACCACAAGTTATATTGGTCTGAGTTTATGGACTGACATCTATTCATAACAAAAGGAGAACTTGAATGGGCGTTTTCAGCTGAGCAGCTTGTTTTCGAGTACCTTAAATTTGTCCACACAACACTCATAGTCCCAATTACATTGTGGATATATTTTTGAAAAAATCCTCTATATCAGTCCTTAACCCCAGCACATCCACATGCTTCAGTCTGATATGTAGAGTTATCAGTCATATAATTATAAACGCCAATATCCCCAACTAAGCAGCTAAAAGGCGGGTAAACAATAAACCCATCTAGGTAAATTTGTAAGGCGTCACATATGTTAGTATTTGTATTCAGGAAATTTGTCTGGCAAAACCTCGCTTCTTGGGCTGCTTTCCCCATAGTTAAAGAAAACAGAGAGGCGCATACGCCATTATTACACCCTGACCCAGGCATACAAGTAAAATCTGATGTGCAGGACTCGCCATTGGCGCTCGAAGAAGTGCAGACTCCGCTGCCTGAGGCGGTGTTACAATAAGCAGTGCTAGCACATTGATTATTTGATGTGCATGTAGCGCCAGTGCTTCTTCCTATGCAGAGACTGTTCTTGCATACATTAGAGGCACAATCTGAAGCTGTGCAGCATGGAGACCCATTTAGAAGAGTGGCGTCTGTTGGGCAGGGAAATATGATGGTTTGTTTCGCAGAGCAATTTACGTTTGTCCATTCAGACTCTTCAAGCTCATAGTTTTTGAAGACTCCGACGCATTCATAATCAGGTGCACATTCTTCGAGAGTGATTTTTCTATTAGTATGGTCTACATCTAGACAGGTGCCGACAGTTCTTGTGGTGTTGCAGTCGAATTGGTAGCAGTTGGTGATGCCTAAAGGTTGTGCATACTTTATGAGTAATAGAAAAACTAAAAAATTTGGCATTATTCTTTATATATAATTAAAGAATTTTATGAAGTAGCAAATTTAATTTTGAAATCGAATAACTTATATCTGCTATATATTTATTATTTATGTTGTGCGTTAAACTTATAGTATTGACAGTAATAGTTTTAAATCTTTATACAGTATCTCCTCTTAAAATTCCTTGATAATATTAAAGAATTTCTCACATTTTATGAGCAGCTATAGGGTAGATATCACCAACCCAAAAATTCAAAATGCCCTCAAAGAGCTCGGAATTACCCCTGAAGAACTAATCGTCAAAGACATTAACGAATTTTTCGAGCCTGGGATTAGTAAAAAAATCCAAGAACTCCGTTATGAGCATCACAAGCAAAAACTGAACTCGCTCTCTTCTAGCATCCAATCTTATATTAAAGAAAATCACAAAGAGCGATCTCGGGCTTCCTCTCAAACCCGCTCAACAATTTCTCAATATCCCAACGACGTTTCCACAGAAAGAATTTCTAAGCAGCATAAGTCAAGCTTGGCACAAAAAATAGAAGAAGAAAGCAAAAGAAGGAAACTCTTAGAAATTGTTAATAAAAAACAAAATAGGAGGTCTCTAATTGAAAAACAGCTGAAAAAAGAGATTGAAGAAAGGAAAAATAAAGATGAGGAAAAAAGAAAAGCACATAAAGAAAGACTGAAAATGATTAATGCTAATGAGATTACTCTGCTTCAAGTCTAGATTCTTGCGGTCTTAGCTTGGATTGACAACTCTGAATACGGTAAGTTAGACCTGTCTAAACGTCAGATTGTCCATGTCCTCAAATCCCCTAGGACCTCTCTGTCTACATCAAACTCAGTGCAGATCACTTCTCTTCGCGCCAGAAGCCCTCAAGGAGGTATAAACTTCTCTATCTGTTTGGCTACAGGACCAGAGCCCTGCATTTTAAATTGTGGAAAATGATTATTTTGGAACAGATTAAGAAGAGAAAAAATATAAGCGAGAAAGTGACTAGAAATTATAGCAAAACTCCAGAAATTAGTATAGAAGAGAATAAGAGTAGAATGCCAAGCAAGATAGGCTCAATTCTTGAGCAGAAAAAAGAGAGGGAGCTTGAAGAAGAGTATCAGCTGCTAGAAAGACTGGAATTCTTGAATGAAAAAGTAGAAAAGTCTGCAGAATTGCATGAGCAAATGCTTAAAACAAAGTCAGAAAGGATGAGCTACCACACACAAAAAATTGAAAATAAATTGCACAGCATCAGCTCCACAAAAGAAGAAATGGAGCTGAATAAAGCTAAAAGTATTGTAAACAATATAATCCAAAAGTCATTGAGAAGAGGCAAAACCATTGATGATACAAATTACCGGATAAAATCCACACAAGACAAACTTAGAGAAAAACAGCTGAAAATCCGCCACAATTTAAAAGAAGTTACACAACAAGAAAAAGAACGCATAAAAAATATAGAAAACAAGCTGAATATTAGCTATGAATCTGTAAGGCAAAAGCAAGCAAGCTGGCTGAAAGATTTAGAAATAAAAAATGAGCTACAAAAAATGAAAGAAGAGGACGTGTTCGAAAGCATAAACAGAAAGAAAAGAATTGAAGAAGTGAAAAGAAGCAGAATCCTTGAAAAACACAGCTTAATTCGCCAAAAGCTTGAAGCTCTAAAAGAAGAAAAAGAGCGATACAATGAAATGAAAAGGCACAAAGCACTATCAGAAGCAATAGAAAAAGACCATGTTAGGAACCTTAAAAGCAGAATAGAAAAAACCAAAAATTTGGCTGATGCCAGTCTTCTTTCATCAATTAACTGTAACTAATTTTAAACTAATTATATGCTTATATCTGGAGGAATAGGCAAAGAAGCGTCTGCAGAAATAAGAACTGGACGAGCAGCTATCTCTTCTTGTTTTTTGGCAAATTCCTCAAAAAGAACTTTAACCTCATCAATTTTCCCACTCATTTTTTCTATATCATCCAGCTTCTTATTCATGTCAGCTTTTTCTTTAGTTTTTTGCTCTTTTTGTTCAGCTGTCTTCTCAAAACTTTTCAGTTTTTCCTTCAGCTCATTTATCATGTTACTAGATTTTTCATTATTAATCTCAATAGTAGTCCTTAATTCTTCTACAATTTTATTGATTTTCCAAGTGGCGCCATACCATTCTTCATCTTTTTTAAGGTCTCCAGCTTCCGCACATATATGAATATATTTTTTTTCGCCAGGTATTTTCTCATGTGACATAAGTTGCTCTTCTGCCAAAATCAGTTTGGCGATTTCTTTTCTGTCAGTTACTAAATCATCATATTGGAATTTATCATAAATGCTCCCTATAATAGAGATTAAGAGACTTATCATTATCGTAGGGTTTATCAGGGTTGCAATTACAAAGAAAATCATTTCTCCAGAGGTGTAGCTAGATGTGTCAAATTCTCCTAAGTCTAAACTGTATGAAAATGCAATATATTTGGGGAGGCTTGACAATGAGTCTCGTTTTAAAGCTGTAAAAGCAAATGCAAAAACTACCGTTAAGTAGAAAAAGACAATGAAGAAAGAAACAAGGGATTTCAAGATAGACTCGACTAAGACTAAAATTTTGCGAGTGCTTTTGAAGAGCTTAAAAACTGAAATGGCTTTGGCCCATAAAACTAGGATCTGCAGCGAAGTCAATATTTCTGAGTTTCACCAAAACCAATTTAGCAAGCAAAGCTCCATATACCTTCTTTCAAGTCCCCAGCCGAATTTTGATTTTATTTTAGTGCTCATCTTTTGCTGATAGAAAATGTAAAGGAAGCCTATAATAGTGTTTAAGACCATCATGATGAAATAGTAATACTCATTTCTTAAAGAAAAGATTGCAAATATAGACAATATAAGCACAAGAATAAGTTCTTGACCAAATTTAGTTATCAATCTCGATTTGACGCTATCCCACTTTTTTTCGAGGATAAATCCTATAAGTCTTGATTTTAGTATATTTTTGCTAGGAGTTTTAATAATACTGTCCAGAAAATTAACACTTTCTTCTGATCCAGGAGTCATATCAAATCTAATCGAACTCTGATAAAATTCTACAACTTTCCCTTCGTCCCCTATTTGCTCTTTTAGTGGGAATTCTTCTTTTGAAGGCTCAAGATTTTTAGAAAGGACAATCAACGGGAGTTTTTGGCTAGTCGAGCAAGTTTTTATTGCCAGTTTCGCTGACGATTTCATAATTAAGTTATCATATAGCTTATCCAAGCATTGATAGCCTTTATAATTGAGATTCGTAAGAGAGCTTTCTAAGAAGCATAACATATTTTTCCCTTCTGCTTTATTTAAAATTGCGCTTATTATCACGTTTACGCATTCGACATTACCTCTTTGATGGGCAATATCTAATGGGGTGAGGTTTCTTCTGCTCAGCAAAAATGGGGTATTGTTGGCTAGACATGTTTCCAAATGTCTTGGCATGTTAAAATATGCATAAATGTGAGCAGTGTTTATAAGCATTGGGGTTATAAACCAACTGTCCATCATAGGATCATATGCCGGGGCTTCTCCTGAAATAATATTTCTTAGATATTCTATATACCCAGAGCTGCTTCTTTCAGGTCCATACATATAAATGCTTTTTGTCTCCATAGGGTTTTCTTTGATATAAACATCTTCTTTATCAGCCATAATAATGTATTTTTCATCTGGGCTACAAGTAACAGCTAAGCACAATTGGTTAAATTTAAGAGAAGTTATTTTTGAATAGTTTTGGCAATCCCAAAAAGCAACAGTTGTATCTGTAGACGCAGAAATGAAATATCTACCATTTTTGCTGAAATAAAAATCGTTTACTGCTCCAGTGTGGGAATCTACAAATTTAATCAATGATAAAGTCTTAATATTTCATATCCCAAACGTAGAATCCCAGGATCCTGACACAAGAATTTCGTCATTCCTTGATACTCTTAAGCATTTTACTTTTTTAGTATGCCCTTTCAGATTCCCAAGCTCAAGTCCCACCACTAAATCAAAGGCCACGATATCACAGTCCTCACTTCCCGAGAAAAGAATTGAAGAATCACTTGTAATTGCCAGTGACCAAACTGTATTAGTGACTTTTTAATATTTTTTCTTAAAAAAAATTATATAAAATATAATAAGCATAAATTTTCTTGGTAATTTAAAAAAAAAAATTTGTTTAATTAGGCATCCATCTGTTTTAGTGTGCCTTCTGATAACATATTTTGGAGGCCTGTCAATATTGCTGACTGGGCTGTCATATTCTCTGACGGTGACTCTAAAAGCAGTGTCTCCAGTAATAAGATATTTCCCATCAGGGCTCACCAAAACCGCTTTGATTACTACATCATTTGAATATGCCATAGGATATTTTTCAAAAGTGTCCAGATCCCAAAAAATCATCTGTTTTTCAGCTGTACAAGTAATTAAATACTTCTCATCCGGCGTCATGCACATAGCATAAATCCCAGCTTCATGCTCAAGCTCCCTGACTTTCTTCTGAAAGTCCCACACAATAGCTTTTTTATCGTTTGCGTTGGTATAAAACAAGTTTCTTGACTCAGAGTAAATAGTATTGTATATATTGCTAGTATGTCCTTTAAGCAAAACTTCATAATCCATTTGTGGGACAGTCCATATAAGAATCCTGTGGTCTTCAGAGACTGTATAAATAAATTTCTCGTCATCGCTGATCAGCATTGCTTTAATCCAATTTTTGTGGCCTGTAAGCACAATTTCTCTTCTCTTATGGGTTAAATCCCAAACTCTGACAGTTGTGTCATTGCTGGAAGTAACCACAATTTGGTCATTATGAATCCAATCTAAATTTGCGACTCTTTTTTCGTGACCTTCAAGTTTGTGCAACATGTTCCATGTCCCAAATTCCCAAATATAAGCAACCCCATCGTTATCGCCTGCGGCGACCATAGATTTGCTTTTAGTCAATTTTACAATTCAGACACTATTGGTTGGTCCTGTTAGGACAGTTTCTATTGATTGTGAGACTGTATTATAAACTTTTACGACTCTGTCAGCTCCACCTGTAACAAGATGTTCGCCATCAATACTTAGGTCCATAGTCAGCATTCTATCATTGTGGGTGTAAATGATTTTTGAGTCACCTCTGTTGACAAGATCCCAAGTTCTTACTGTTTTATCATCACTTCCGGAGTAAAGGACAGTTTCATCTGGCGAGAACATGACTTCACTTACTTTATCAGTATGCCCTTCCATCACATCAACTTGCTCAAAAGTGCTCAGCTCGAATTTTCTTATTTTCCCTTCTTTTCCTGCTACTAAGACATATTCATTGCTTTTAGGCAAAGCTGTTGTATAAAGTCCACCTCCAGGCAGTTGCCGATCATTGATACATTCTTTAGTCAATCGGTTGATTATAGCAAGTCTGCCTTCAACGCTACAAATAACAAAGCACTTTTTATCAGCAGTCAGCTGAAGACTGTTTCCTTTGAAAGGAATAGGGATAACATCAGGGTGATATTTTTCAGCGTGTAGGAAAAGGTTTCTTATGTCTTCGCTAAACTCAATTTTGGTGTCATTAAAAAGAGCAGATAAAACAGGGTTTGTCCTATATTTCACTGCAGCTTCATTCTTTGCTTGGAGATCTTGCTCAGAATTCATATTTATTATTCGCGTGATAATAATTAATCGTCTTGATGCTTAATTTTCGTTATAAATGGCAGCTTTATACTTGAGTTTGGCTTTTATAGTGTTTGCGAAGGATCTTGTATTTCAGCAGCATATGGGTCGTGGAAGGCTGTTTTTGCCGACTAGGTTCGGGCTAGTTCTTGTAGATGATAATGGGGTATATGAAGATCCAATTGAAGATAATAATTTGAATCTGGAAAATAAAGGAGAAGAAGAGGTAAAAAATGATTATAAAAATATTGATGAGGAGGTTTTAAATGAAGAGACAATAAAGAAAAATGATGAATTATTGGGTAAAAATGAAGAAAGTAATAATATTGGGAATTTTAATGGGACAAAGTTTGAAATTAGTGAAGGAAAAGAAAAGGAAATAAGTGATGGGACAATTGAGACTTCAAGCCTTGAGATTGAGGATAGTTTTGAAGATAAAAATATAGAAGAAGAGCAGAAAAATGAAGAGGAGAGTCCTTTGATTTTTCAGTATCAAGCTTCAAATATTCAAGATGAATCTACTGAGTCTCTTAATAAGAAAACTGAAGAAGAAATATCAGAAGACAACAGCCTTTCTTTTGTGATTTTATCTTTTATAGGATGCACATTTCTGATTTCGCTAATTTATTTGCATTATAAACACTAAATCTAATTTTTAAAATTCTTCACAAAGCTTTAATAAATTATTTTTTCGCAATATCAATCAGCATATTTGCCAAATATATCATTTTTCTCTATTAATTATACATATCAAATCCAATTTATAAAAGATATTCATGAAAGCTCAATACGACCAAAGAGTTCTCTACACAGCTTAGCAATCCGAGACTAAAATTAAACCTGAATATTTAATTGATTTAACATTTACTTCCCTCCAAATCATTCCAAGTAAAAAATGGGTGTCGAGCTTGAAACAATCAAACCAGGAGACGGAGTGAACAAACCAAGAAAAGGACAAACAGTCAGAGTTCACTATGAAGGCTTCCTCACCAACGGTACCAAATTCGACTCCAGCAGAGACAGAGGTGAAATGTTTAGCTTTAAACTCGGTGTTGGTCAAGTTATCAGAGGTTGGGATGAAGGAGTTGCTCAGATGTCAATTGGCCAAAGAGTACGCATGACTATTACCCCTGACTATGGCTACGGTGCAAGAGGTGCTGGTGGCGTCATCCCTGGCAATGCGACTCTCATCTTCGACGTGGAGCTCTTTAGTTTTAGCTAAGTAACCATTGAAAGTTCGTAATAAAATGGAGGAAGCCTTGCTCTCAGAACTCGTAGCCCACGATGAGATCACAAACTCCTTTGAATTCGCCCAACACCTGAATAAAAGCCACCAAGAACTTGCCAGCGCTATAAGCAGTCTCTCAATGGACGAATTTATTATTGCTGAGCACAGAGAACAACTAGTTCCTGAACTCACTGATAAAGGCAAAGAATTCGTAAGAGAAGGCTCTCCTGAAGTAATTGTTTATAACTACGTTTTAAACAATCCTGGAGTCTCCCAAGCCCAAATCCAAACCACTCTAGGTGAAGTGGGGAAATTTGGCTTTTCACAAGCAATGAAAAACAAGTGGATTGGAATTGATAAAGAAACGAAGTTAGTTAATGTAACTGTAGACCATGTTGATGACACTGTCAAACTACAGCTAGAAGCCTTCCAAAGGAATGAAGAAGTAAAAATCGATGAGCTCAGGAAGCGAAAACTCATAGACAACGTTAAGAGATCTTATTTCGTAATCAGAAAAGGACCAAACTTTGCCCCCCACAGACAAAAACCAGAAGCAGAACTAACTTACGATATGGTCAGGACTGGAAACTGGAAAACCACCACCTTCAAAGAATACTTACTTAACTTAATTATCTGGTGTTTAAGGTGTCTAGTGCCGCAGCCCCAAAAAGGGCTTATGGCAAAACTAGTGACGTAGGCGAGCCATCTCGGAAACAGGTCAGCTCTGCCAAGCCTTCTATCCACTCCTGCACTACCAGCCCTGCTGCACGTCTCACCCGGCGCGATGCCGTCGCCCTTGTCTCGACTCAGCTCCTGCGCGTGTTCCGCCTGAGGGTCATCCTCCCTTGGGGATGTGCTGAGAGGTAAAAGCCCAAAACCTTGAGTGGACTGAGGAGCAGTTCCTCTGGTTATCTCCAGAGTTAAACGCTATTGCTGTCCAGAAGTTCTCGAGTAAAAACCTAACCCCATAAATAAAATTCCATGAGGGAGAGAAAATTAGCAGAGCTAATTTCTCTCGAACCGAATGCCATTTTATTTATACCTTCAAAGAATACAATTTTAACGCCAAAGGTAAATACCCAGCTGGTGGTCACCTACATCCTCTATTAAAAGTTCGCGCCCAGGTTAGGAACATCTTGCTTGACATGGGATTTGAAGAAATGCCAACCAACACTTTTGTAGTCAGCAGTTTTTGGAATTTTGACGCCCTTTTCCAGCCTCAAGCTCACCCAGCTAGAGATGCTCACGACACGTTTTTCATTAAAAGCCCAGAATTTGCCAATGATTTTGAAGACGACTATAGACAAAGAGTCCAAGAAGTCCATGAAAGAGGTGGCTACGAAAGCATTGGTTTCAGGTACAAATGAAGTATAGATGATGCTCGCAAAAATGTGCTGAGAACACATACGACTGCAAACTCTTCAAAAATGCTATATAAATTAGCTCAAAACGGCTTTAAGCCTAAGAAATATTTCAGTATTGACAGGGTTTTTAGGAATGAAACTTTGGATGCGACTCATTTGGCTGAGTTTCACCAAATTGAAGGAGTCGTGGCTGATAGGAATATTGGACTGGCAGATTTGATTGGGATTATTGCAGAATTCTTCAGGAGGATGGGGATCACTGATATAAAATTCAAGCCTGCTTATAACCCATACACAGAGCCGAGCATGGAAATATTTGGGTACCATCCGATTCTGAAGAAGTGGACAGAAATTGGAAATTCAGGAGTTTTCAGGCCAGAAATGTTGAGACCAATGGGACTTCCAGAAGATGTAAATGTGCTGGGATGGGGACTGTCACTTGAAAGGCCAACTATGATACAGTATTCTATTGGAAATATCAGAGACTTGTTTGGATCCAAATTAGAGCTGAGTGGAATCCAATCCAACCCGATCTGCAGATTTAAAACAGACGAATAAGAATATCCAATAAATTTCTATCTATAATAAAATATCTTAAAAAGCTTTATTAATTACATAACAAAATAACTGCGAAAATAATATTCATTTATTCATTTGCATTGGGATAAGAAATAATAAATGTTGTCCAGATATATTATTCGCTTTGGCCGTAGCAATCTAAGGTGCTTCTCACAAGCTGCTCAAGCAGCCCAAGCAGCCCAGCCAGCCCAAGCAGCTCCAAGCAAACCAGAAAGCTCCGCAGAATCTCTAATTGGCAAAGGATCTTCTAATTTCTCCAAAAAAGTATTTTAATAAATTTAGATTAAATGAAAATCAAAAAAATCAATTTTAAGTAAAATTTTTTATTGGCAAAGTCAAAGCCGAAATCACTAAGGACTTCCACGTCGTCGACTTCAAAAATGTCCCAGCCTTTACTCTTGGCAACTTTAGCGAACGGATGGAGACAGCTCTTATCGATTTGCTCAACGGTCTACGAGGTCTTCAGGGCGGAAAAGGCGCAGTCAACTTCATTGAAAACATCCAAGTTTACAGCTTCTTGGAGTATCAGCCTTTATCCAATGCAGCCAAGGTAGAATCTCTTGGAAACAATCAATTCAAAGTCAGCGTTTTTGACCCAGCCAACGCTCCTCAAGTAGAACTCGCCATAAAGAAATCTCCTTTTAAGCTTCAAGCTCAGAGAAACCTTGACGTTATTACTGTGACTATGACTCCTGATAAAGAAAACACCCTCAAGGCAGCTGAAAGCTTAGCTGAGGAGACAAGAAAAAAAATCACTGCAGTTTACCAAGAAGGACTTCAAAGATTTAAAGGAAGAGACCCTAATGGCGAAAGATCAATGGAGATCTTGAAGGAAAAAAACCTGCAGCAAGTTGATAAGTTGTTGGCCAAAAAACAAGACCAATTTAAGTAAGTGAGTAAATCACTCTTCGAAAAATTCGAAATTAATTGGAAAATAATTAGCAAAATAAAGAAAAATTAGCTCAATTCTCGGATGTGGACGACTGATTTGGGGAAAAGACCAGCATTTTCTAGGGTTTGTGATTTATTGCTGAGGACTAAGAGTGGGAAATTTATGACGATTTCAAAGTCCGAGAGGTCTAATGTTTCAACAAAATCATAAAGAATTTCCACTGTCTGTGTTGCGTAAAATCTTCTTTCACATTTTTGTCCATTCGGCAGCCTAAATGAAATCTGTGCAATATTATCTCCATTTTCAGGCTCAGGCCCAATTTTTTCGATTTTTTGTCTTTTAGCTTCTTCTTTTCTCAGTCTTTCCTTTTTTTCTTCTTCTTCCTCTTCTTTCAATTTTTGCTTTCTTTTAGCTTCTTCTTGTAGATATCTTTCTCTCACAATTCTTTCCGCTTCTTCTAGCTCTAAATCTTGCTGCCTTCTTATTTTTCTTTCATATTGCAGCTCTGAGTCCCCATTCAGTAATATTGAATTTTCTCCATTAATGCATAGGTCCAGCTCATTAAGAAGTGCATTCAGCTGAATTGGGACTTTTATGATTTTGATTATATGAAGGTTATTAATTTCTTGAGGATTTAGGACAACAAAGCAGGGAAATTGTGTCAGTTGAAACAGTAAAATTGCTGCCCTACCATCTGGAGAAGTTTGGTCGACTCCTCAGGAAATAAAATTATTTTCAAGAAATGAAGTAAGTTCTTGACTGCAGAGAACAGAGGCTACCCATTGGCTTGGGACTGTAAAAGAATTAATGTAGACGAGGAGCAGCTTGCGTAATTTTTGGGCTTCAGATAGGGATTCTTGGAGTTTGAGGTTGGTAAAGGGAACTCTTGGAGAATAATTGCTGAGAATTGAGATAAATGCAGAAGCATCCTCTGATGTCCTCACTGGAGGGTAAAAATAATTATAAGCTAAATAAAACACTCAGCTTATGCCAGAGACTAATTTTTGTTGTCCTCACTTTGCGTATCTTATAATAGCCCAGCTTGATTCTGAATAGGCTGAATCTTGAATAAGAGGGTCCTGAATATCATCAGATACCATAGAATCTTGAAAATTATAATTGTTTCTTGGCATTGACATGAATTCATTACTTGCCGATATTACATCAAAATTATGTTTATTCAATAATTCCATTGCCACATCTGCATCATAACTTTCAGTTATTGCTTGAAAATTAAGCAACGCTTCTTGCTGATTGCTATTTAGCTTTGAAGAGTACATAATTTTTATATTAGAAACAAAGATGAGTGCATTTTTCTTTATTTTTACCAATAAGGCTTCTCTTAAAAAGTTATATATTCAAATGCTTATTTTTAAAAATTATAAAATTAATTTATTTCCACAAATTCATCACTAATTTTTAAGTAATTTATTTTGGTTTTCTTGTTTTTTCAAATTCTTCGCAAATTTGGTCAAAGTTTGAAGAACGCCTCAGCGTGATGATGGCCTTGTTCCTATTTCTGCTTATTCCTTCACGATCTGTTTCAGGGACGCTCAAAGTTTGGAAATTTTCAAGAGTTGTATAGCCATTAGAGCATAACATTTCTGCAGCTCTAACAACATTGGCAGTAGCTTCGCCAAGACCATGGAGCGCAACGGTTTCGTGGGTTTTGAGGACTTCTTTGCTTTGATAGACGAAGGAAGCGTATCCTCTCTTGACGCTGACTTTTATTATATTGCTTTCTTCTGCCATTTTATACCACCAGCTTGTATATTGTTTGGAAATAGCTTAAATGGATTTATTTGGGGAGATCTTCAATTATCTGCAGTTAAGGCTTAAAAGATTTAATATTAATTATAAATATTCATTTCTTACTCCCCTCCTCCGTGAGTGAACAAAACCATTAGAAAAATCGCTAATTTTTGCCCAAAAACCCATCCTCCGTGAGTGAACAAAAATTTTTTTAATAGAAAAAAATTTTATGAAAAAAAAAAAATGATATATATAAGTATAATTGGTATAATGAAATCTCGAGCTAATTCTATTATTTTTAAACAAAATGCATTTTAAAAAACATAAATTTTATAGATTAAATTAATATTTGCTTCCCAATTTTTGCAAATTAGGATATTTTTTATATAAAATTTTTTTTTAAAAAAAATTAACCCCACCGTGAGCGAACAAAATTTTTTTGTTCACTCACGGAGGGGGGGAGTTTAGGATTTTCTGGCTTTAGATCATTTTTATAAAGATTATAAAATATGACACAATTTGTGCGCACTAAATTAGCCAAAAAATATAGAGTTAATTGAATATGGGAAGATCATATGAAGAGTTGTCAATTATCTATTATAGCATGCTTGGATCAAGCATTTTAAGCTTGCTTGGAGGCTGCTTTATATGCCTCGTTTATTATATGTTTAAAAAGCTTCGAGTTTTCGCTTTTAAGCTTGTTCTCTATCTTGCTATTGCCGATATTTTTGTAGCATTAGGTAAAAATCATATAGGTTTCATGGTCCCTTTCCATCCTCCCGATGGTGAAAACAGCAATCTTTGTATATTTCAAGCAGCCCTCACTTCTTATTTCACTGATTGCACTATTTATTTGACTTCAGTTATTGCTCATGCTCTATATAGTGCAGTTGTTAAACATAGAACTATTGAAAAATATCATCTATATTATATCTTATTCGCTTTTGGCATGCCTTGAATAGGCGTAATTATACCTTTAATCGCAGGCTGGTATGGTCCAGATAACGGCTGATGCTGAATTAAGCCAAATCAAGCATATACACCTTGAATGAAATATCTGCAGTATTATTTTCCTTTATTTTTGATATTAATATATAACTCCACAGTTTATGTTTCCGTGATAAAGAAACTGAATAGAGAAACCAATTTAGGATCAAATGAAGTAAAAATGAAAAGAAAACTTGCATTAAAATTAAAAATGTACCCTATTGTGCTGTTTTTATGCCAAATCCCTCCAGCTATTTATAGGATTTGGGAAATTGCTATTGAAAATTCTTCAGATAAAAGTGTCCCTTTTGTATTGATTTTGATATCAGGGATCGGGCTGAGTATCAATGGGTTTTTAAACTCAATAGTGTATGGATTTACTGGGAGTGTTAGGAATGAATTAAGAAAGAAAATTTTTGGTAAAAAAAAGCCGTCTCATGATACATCGTTAATCTTTTATATTGTAAAAGATGAACAAATAACTGAAAAGCTTGTGGAGCCCTATTAATTTATATTTTTAAATACAGTCTATATAATTGAAGGATAATTTATTTTTTAAATTTCTTCCTTCACTATATCATACATCATAGAGTCTTCAAGCGGATTTTTTTTCCTTCTACATATCACTTCTCTCAGTTTCTTTTTTACGACTCCTGTCAGTCCATATGCAATTGAATTTAGTGCTCCATTTGAGCACATACTGACTGCTGCAATTCAAAGTATCCAAAAACTATCATCAGGATCATAATCAGTCCAGTCAAGCTCTTTAATTGTTCCTCATACTCTATAGATTGTAACAGGAACCTGACATATAAGAAAAATAATTGGGTACAATTTCAGTTTCCTCACCAGTTTCCTTTTCAGCTTGTTTTCTCTACTCCCTATATCTGCTTCATTTTTTATTTTTCTTATCACTTTTAAGTACACCACAGCATTGTAAATTAATACAAATCACATAGGAATATAAAATAAAAAATATTTTTCTAAATTTTGGTAAACTGATGTTCCTGATATCCAGCATCAGGCTCCAGAACTCCCATAATCGTTAGAGATAAAAGGGATGACTGCAGGGATTATTGGAATTGTGAATGCATAAATGAGGTATTTTGTGTGGTAAAGCTCTATAGGCTTGTGCCTGATAACTGCTGAATAAAGTGCATGAGCGATGATATTTGATCATAAAACACCGGAAAGGTCAAAATAAAGACTGACTGAGGCTTGAAATTGGCAGAGAGGGTCTGAAACTTTTCAAGGGATCATGTAAACTAAGTAGAAAATACCTAAAGCAGAGCACATGTCGGCAAAAGCTAAATAAGCGACCAGTTTAAAAGCAAACGCTCTTAGTTCTTTGAATAAAATGTAGGCAGAAATTACAAAAATTGATCCGATCACACTTAAAATGCAGGTGCCAACCATAGATGCATAGATCGCATCATTAGACTTTTCGTTGTCCATGAATTTTATTTCAGATAATTAACATTTATATAGAAATTATGGTCATCTTCAAAATGATAATTCTTCAACAGCTGTTTCATAGAAATTTACGATAAAAAATTATTTATTCAGCCAGCTGCTCAATTTTATTTAAATGTCCTAGCAAAAACCTGTATGTTTCTTCTAATTCTGGGTTGTGCTCATTCATTTCCATTTTGGTTTTCAACTCTTCAACTACATAAAGCATACAATAATTTGCAGTAATTACATATCCTTGGACCATTCCTAGTAGTCTTTCTCATGATCCTACCTTTTGGATGCATTCTTCTATTTGTTCATTTCCTTTTACTTTCTGTTTTAAATTTACCTTAAATGAGTCTTTAAAGAGCTTGCTGAAAATTGGGTCCCTTTTCAGAATGACTGAGTAATGCTCAAGCATGTAAATAAATTTTGAGTTTTTTGTGGTGCTAGGCACTGAAGGCAGCTTATTGCTGGCCCTGCTTCTCTTTTTGCGTTTTTCTAAGAGTGATGATTTCATAGTTTCGTATTCCTTGGCTTTATCTTCCTGATTGGATTTTTACGTCAAGAGATCACATATCTCCATTGATTTTAAATGCTTTTAAATGCGATAAACCCCTCAAAGATCTTGGGATGTCATTCCCTTTATACTTAGCTCCAGAAATATTTCTCAGTGACTGATAAACACCTTCAAGATGGGCAAGAATAGCATCAAAAGGAGCAGGCTGAGCGCTTCGGAGGAAATTAATTACAGATCCTGCTAGTGTTTTGCTAAATTTTGATTCTTTTTGCATAAAATAATATAAAAAATAGCGCCATATAGATAACAAAAATTAAGTGTTTAGATTTCTTATGCAGTCAGTTGAAAATGCTAAAATGCCCTTTATAAAGGCAAGCATAATTAATTAAGGAATTCCTCTAAAAGTCAACGCATCCGCTTTATTAGGGTTATTTTCTGAATGCCCATATACAATGACAGCATGATCTCCAGATCTTGCTACCAGTCTCCGTTTAAGCTCTTCAAATGCATTATTTATCATCACTTCTAATTGCTCATATTTCTCTATCTTAATTCCCCAAAGATTTCTATAGAATTTTAACTGGCGGATTGTAGCTTCATTAGTAGAAAGCACAAAAATTGGGGCTTTAGGCCGATATTTCTCGACAAGTCTTGCAGTCCCACCTCTATCGCTAAATACGACTATAACATTAGCTCCTCTTTGGTTCGAAATATTTGCAGCAGCTTTGCATGTGCCTTCTCTTGACCCTGCTACAAAGTCGCCCTTGATCTGCTTTTTTAAAGTTTCTTGGTATTTTTCAGCCTCCAGACAAATTTTTGACATAAATGTTAGAGCTTCTATAGGAAACTGCCCAATACAAGTTTCTGAAGAAAGCATAACGGCATCAGTTCCATCAATAATTGCATTAGCGATATCACTTGCTTCAGCTCTTGTTGGGCGCGGGTTCTTGATCATTGATTCTAGCATTTGAGTAGCAGTCAGCACAGGTTTTGCGTATTGATTTGCAATGCTAATTATAAACTTCTGAGCTAAAAACACTTTTTCATTAGGTAAGTTCATCCCTAGGTCTCCTCTTGCCACCATAACTCCATCACTTTCTTTTATAGTCTATTCTTATTTTTATTTTCACATAAAATTAAGGAAATTTTATATATAAAAAACAATTTTATACAAAAATCCTTTCACCTATACAATTTCTTCAGTATTTTCTAACCCTTCGATATTTTCTATTTTTCCAATAATTTTGATAAATTTTCCATTTTCTCCCAAAAGTTGTCTCATATCGATAACATCTTGCTTTCTTTGTGTAAAGCTAATGGCTACAAAATCTATTTTGTGGCTTGATACTAATTCTAATAAAAGCTCGTCATTTTCTACAACACGTTTGGTTATTCCTATACGAGAGCCTAATACAGTAATATTTTGATGCTCTAAAAGAGGTACTGATGCACTTATCACTCTAACTTTAAAGAGAGATGGCCGGATATCTAGAGTTTCACATATAATACCGCCGTCAGAGATCAAGACTGTGCTGCCAATTTTAATATAGCTAAAAATCTCAGGACTTGTAATTGAAATTATATTTTTGGTTCCTTTTACTGTGCGATCAGTTGTAATTTCTAGTTCTTGCCCTCTTTCTAAGGCTATAGGTGCGTGTTTTTTATTGATTCCTGTCCTTACTTCAGGACCTTTTGTGTCGACCATAACAGCAACTTCTTCTCCGGTCTGCTCACAAGCGATATCCAGATTGTGAAGAATCTCTTCGTGCGATTTTTTGTCCCCGTGGGCCAAATTAAGCCTGGCCACATTCATGCCATTTTCTATCAATTTTGTAATTATAGGGACTTCACTACAGGCTGGACCAAGCGTACAGACAATTTTTGTTTTTCGGGACCCTTCTTTCTGTTTTTGCATATCATCTATAACTGACCTTTGGCTTATAAGAGTACCTGCTTCTTCTGTTATAGGCTTGCTTGCAATTTTTTTCTTTATTATATTAAAATCTGGCAATATCCGTGAGATATTAGAAACATAGTAATGCAATAAATCTAGATCGTCATGAAAAATATCAAAAGGTTTAGGCAGCAGCGTTGTTTGGGCTAAAATTGGTGGAGAAATAGGGTGTTGGTAATTAAGCTCAACTTCATTAATAGCTCTGACTGTTTCCATCCCTTCCACTACTTTGCCAATAATAATATATTTCCTATCTAAATGAGGCAGAGATCTCAAAGTTATATAAAATAGCCCTTTTCCTTTTCTGGTAACTCCAACTAGTCCTTCTCTGTCATGCTTAATTTGGAAACACTCAGAATTCAGCTCATTGCTATCGTCATATTCTTGGCTTAAATAGCCTCCCATAATATAACACCCTTGCACAACTCTGTTGAAAGGAGTTCCTTTATATGAAAGGATTTCTCCTTTGGAATTTTTCTTTTTTTCTAAGCAGAGCTCTATAAATTCTTGGCATGACTTTGGACAAATCCTATGGAAAAGCTCTATTATGACTGGTTTCCGCTGACGGTCCATTGCGATAGCAAGCTCGACAAAAATATTTTCTGAGTTCATGATAGTTTTCGTTTTCTGGATTCTTGATTGTTTTTCGTAAAAAGAGAAAGGAGTGTGGTCAAAATAATGGAAATTTGTGAAAGCCCAGGACTCGAGCTCTTCTAAAGAGCCTAAATAGTGGTCGTCTAGAGTAACTATAAATAATTGTTTAAATAAAATATTATTGGGTGAATAACAAATTATTATTATAGTTATTAAAAACAGTATATAAGCTAAGTTAAGTAAAGTTTAGCGCTATAAGGCATAAGCGAATTGCTATAGACCCACTTACCTATGAATAAACTCCCTAGGTAAGAGCCACCTCTTGCGGATCCCGGACTAATCTCGAAAGATAAAGACTAAGTATCAGGTAAAGCCTATCCAGCCCATATAGTTGGTATAAGAAAACTAGAGAGAAGCAAAACTTTCTTCTCGGCAAGACGCCCAAATCCGAATGCCTGTTTAAAAGTGGTAGAGGCTTGCTTTTAGCTTCGTTTGATTGGTCCTACCGCTCCATAAGGTATGTCTTCTTCTGTCAACGACAGTTTTTATTGTTACAGTATATAAGGGATTGATCTTTTAAGAATTGGATTTGAAGGGTTTCCATCAAGGATTTTATTGCTGGATCTAGCTGTGATTCGAAATGCCCTTGGATTTCTATTTCAATTTGTGCAGACTCATGAAGGTCTTCAGATATTTTTTTAACTTTTTGAAACCTTTGAATTGGGCGAAGATGAAAAAAGCACAGCGTGCTTTTTACCTATGCTTGACGGCTAGAAAAACCATGCACTTTTTTACCCTATGGTTTTAAAAAAATATTATATTTTTTTTGCATAAAACAAGTTCAGTCATTTTGATGAGCAGCTGTAAAAAAAGCACGCTGTGCTTTTTTCATGTTGAGCCCTTGAATCGTCAATTCTTCCTATAGCAGTTATCCGAGCCATTTTCATAAATGAATAATTTAATTCTTGATTGCTTGAGAACCAAGATTCTGGGATGACCTTAAGAATGATTCGGTTTTATTAATCGTGGGGATTCTAAAGAAAAGAGTCATAATAAATGGGCTGCAGAGAAAAAATAATAGAATAGAATTAATATTTTTTGAAAATTTTATCATTAAGCAAACCATTTTTGGCGAAAATGAAGCATTCACGCACAAGACAATAATTCTTTGGCTATCTTACTATAAGCTTTACTTTCTTCGATTTGAAATATTAGTTATAAGTATTTGACTGTGCATAAAATGTTAAATAAAACATCTTTCCAATTCCCAATCCATGTTCTTAAATCGCCATCATCATTAATTTGAGATTAATTCCATGTTAGAGACCGGAAGTGAATACCCTTCATACATAAAAGAAATGATTTCTGAGCTCCGCAGTTCGGAGTCAGCTGCTTCTATTTTACAGAAATATAAACAATTCACAGAAGGCGACTTCTTATTAGCTTTAATTTACAAGAATCTGAGCTATTCTCCGCATTCAAGAAAATTTTTGTCGAATGAAGAAGTCCTGTCCACTATCCATAAAGAATATCTGACTGACCTCCCTCCCCTTTCTTCTAATTGAGAAATACAAAATGGACTAAGGGAGATGAAGCCATATTATGACAACCATATTAATTTATTCTAAATAGTCTAAATATTTATAAATGAAATATAAGAAATTTATATGAATTTTTATTGAAAAACAGAATAATTTCCAGTCCAAATGGAATTGGTCTTGATATTTATCCTCAATCGCCTGAATTTTTTGAAGAGTCAAGCCTAACGACGATTAGGAAATAAAATGGTTACGTTTACGGAAATTGGGCTACGAGGAGCACTCCCTATAGAGTAGGTGGACATTTTCTCCCATAGGTCTTCCAGTCCCTGCCAGATGGGGGCTAGGCAGGTTTTGCTTTCATTGCAGGGATATCAGTGCACCCTGCAGGCAGTGACTCTGCCCAAGGGAGTTAATCTCTTGGACAGGTGACTCAGATCAAAAAAACCAATATGGCAGCCTTTCTTCCTCTTTTGTCCTTGGGGCGAGGAGGGAGGCTATTTTGGAACCAAGATGAGGCAAAGGCTAGTGGGTTTGCCCACTTATGGCCAGCTTAATCAATTAATTTAATTTAACGACGATGTGGTGCGAGACCACTCCATCGTCAAACAAAAAAATCGAGCTGATGTGCACTCCGCCCAGCACTACTTTGAGATCTCGTAATGGGCTTAAAGCATTGAGCTGGAGAGTAAAGGAAATTGTTGAGAGGTTTGGGAGCGCAACTTATAAAGACGTCGCTGATGAGTTGCTGAGGGAGTTGCAAAGCAACCAAGGGGACGAGGACTTTAAGGACGAAAAAAACGTCAGGAGAAGGGTTTACGACGCACTTAACGTCCTGATTGCTGCTGAAATTTTACAAAAAAGAGGCAAAATGGTGGAGTCCCGCAATAAAAGTTCTTACAGACTGTGCTTTAAGTCTGAAAACTCAGAAACGTTTATTTCTAAAAGAAAAAAACTCAAACAGCTTTTACAACATTATGTTGCAATTAAAAATTTAATTGAGAGGAACAAGAATTTGCAGAGCGCCAGCGACAGGCTAAGATTGCCTTTTACGCTGATCACTGTGTCCTCAGAATCTAGTGAAGAAGTAAGAGAAATGTAGGTTTCGATAAAGACGAACATTCAGAGGTCGAAAATCCACATTAAGTTTGAGAGTCCAATAACTGTCATGGAGCCTGTTGAAGTTTTAAAGGAACTTGGGCTTCACAACAATCCTGCAGGGATTCATCTTGAGGCGTTGGAGCTTTGCAACTATGCCTCGCCGAGCTAATTAATTAATCGCAAAAGGTAATCATTGATATAAATGTAAGGGGTTTTTGATAGTTGTATAGTAAATGTGAATTTTTTATTTTTTTTAAATTGGGGAAGGATTCTTTGTTCCGATTTAAAAGTGGAAGAAGTTAGAATAAATGCCTTTTTAAGCACAATAACAAAAAATTCTGAGACTCATTAATAACCCAGTACTTATAATAGCCAATTTTAAGGAAAGGCCATTAGGGCATTTAGCAAATGGGATTTCAGTGAGAGCAGAGCCAGAAAAATTAGCTGCTAACCATGTGGCTAAGAATGAGAGAAAGTTATTTAACTTCTAAGATTCATTCTGCTTAAAGCTGAATGTGATATCAATTGGAAGCTTAGTTTCATCCAAATCAGTCTGAACCTTGATCTGACTTACTGTCGATGATTTGATACTCCAACCTCCTGTAGGAACAGAAGCTTGACCTTTAGAAGCTGTAAAAGAATTAAATCCCACCGTTTTCGAAAGTGGGTGAGCAAAATCAATAACGGCATCTGGAGAGTCGAAACTCAATTGATATCCTACTTTATCCACTCTGCACGAACTTCCATCTTGGACTACTAAGTCAGCACACTCAAAACAAACAGGACTATTAGTGCATAAATTGCACGAATCGGCACATGCTAAATAAATCTTACAAACACAGCTTGTTTTAGTCGCACTTTCATCATAAAGGAAATATCCTGAATTGCATTGAGTGCATATGTCTATCGAAGAACAATCTGCACAATTAGAAGAGCAAGCTATGGTTAGAGAGCATGAGCCTGCCTTAAGAGTATAGCCATCATTGCATCTGGTACAAACTGAACCGCCTTGAGAAGCACAAGCGCAATCAGGGACTGCACTAGTTGGGCTGCAAGGGCCACAGCCGGAAGCAGTTCCGCTAGAGCAGATTTTGCAAACAGTAGCACTAGAAGCCTCTTTACAACGCTGCAGTTGAGACTGTATGCACCCTCCTATTCCGTCAGAGATATATCCAGTTGAGCATTTCGTGCAATATTTTGGATCTGTGCTATTACCCAAAGAACAATGAGTAAGAGTTGAAGTGGAGCATAAGCCTGCATCGTTAGCTATTTTTCCAACTGAACATGAAGTGCATTTTTTATCTGAGGTGCAAATGGTGCAATCTGGATCAATTGTGCTGCACATCGTGCACTGCTTGTTGACACCATCCCAGTATTGAATGCCTGTGCATGCTATTTGGGCGCAGGAGCCATTATTCTCGTAATACCCGCTCAGACAAGTTTTACATGAGACTCCATCAGCATTAAGCACTTTACAATTTGGAATTGATGATGCAAAGCAAGTGCCTGAATCAGATGCTACATATCCCGTTTTACAATTGGTGCAGAAGCCAGCTCCAGAACATTCTTGGCAATTTTTATTAAATCCGGAGCATGCCTTGCAACTGTTAGAGTCCAAATAATACCCTGTTGCGCATTTAGAGCAAGTTTGACCGCTTGTACAAGTATCGCAGCCTGAAACTTCGCATGTCGAGCAAGTCCGATCCATATTTAAATAATATCCTGAAGCACAAGTGTTGCATTTCCCACTATTAGTGCAACCAGTACAACCTAATATTAAGTCATTACATGATGTACAGCCTTGAGTATAGCCTACATTGCAAATGCTACATTCAAAACTGGAAGAAACAACAGCACAATTTTTCATACTTGATGCGGTGCATCCACCATCTATGTCAGGAATATCTGTATATGAGGTGCAAGTTCCGCAAAGTGTTGAAGATGCACAAGTCTGGCAATTATTTTGACCATTTGTGCAAGTTGGTGTTAGTTTTCTTTCTTTTTCTGTAGCATTTGATCTTATTTCTTGGCTAGATCCTTGAATATCGTTGTTTTGGAAAAGCTGATTAAGAATCTCAGGATCTGAAACGGGAGCTTTAGAACTTTCCTCATGCTCCATGATGTTGTCTTGCATTGCAGAAGCTCCAAACATCAGGATAAGAATAAACGCTACCACTACCATATATTTTTATTAAGCTATTAGATAAAGGAAAAAAATGGACTTATGTAAATATTTCAGCCTTAAGTTAAAAATTAAACTATTCTAAAATTTCCAAAAGTTGTATTAAACTTTTGCAATATAATTGGATGCTAAAGCTTGGCATCTTTATTTGTGGTCCTATTATGGCTCTCACCGATTAAGCAGCGTTTTGAATGCTTAATCAGTCTCAATCTTGAGCTGATCTTAAAAACGTGCTCATGCCCTTGATCAATATTTGCTAGGCAGCTGGCCTTTAAACTCGACCATATTTACTTAAGTTCATTTTATAGCATCTGCCTGTATTTTTAAATCAGATTAGAAAAGTTTTTTAACTTTAAGATTCATTCTGCTTAAAGCTGAATGTGATATCAATTGGAAGCTTAGTTTCATCCAAATCAGTCTGAACCTTGATCTGACTTACTGTCGATGATTTAATACTCCAACCTCCTGTAGGAACAGAAACTTGACCTTTAGAAGCTGTAAAAGAATCAAATCCCACCGTTTTCGAAAGTGGATGAGCTAAATCAATAACGACATCTGGAGAGTCGAAACTCAATTGATATCCTACTTTATCCACTCTGCACGAACTTCCATCTTGGACTACTAAGTCAGCACACTTATAACAATTAGGACTATTAGTGCATAAATTGCACGAATCGGCACATGCTAAATAAATCTTACAAACACAGCTTGTTTTAGTCGCACTTTCATCATAAAGGAAATATCCTGAATTGCATTGAGTGCATACGTCCTTCGAAGAGCAAGTCGCACAATTAGAAGAACAAGCTAAATAGAAAAATACCTAGAGAGCATATACCTGCAATAAGACTAAGGCCATCATTGCATATGGCACAAACTGAGCCGCCTTGAGAAGCACAAGCGCAATTAGAGATTGTATTAATTGCGTTGCAAGAGGCGCAGCTGAAAGCAGCTCCACTAGAGCAGGTTGTGCAAGTACCAGCATCAGAGGCCACGTCACAATACTGTAGTTGAGACTGTATGCACCCTCCTGCTCCGTCAGAGATATATCCAGTTGAGCATTTCGTGCAATAATTTGGATCTGTACCTCTAACCAAAGAACAATGAGTAAGAGGTGAATCGGAGCATGAGTTTAAATCATTAAGTATTTTTCCAGCCATACATGAAGTGCATTTTCCATCTGAGGTGCAAGCGGTGCAGTCTGTATCAATTGTGCTGCATTCCTGGCATTGCTTGTTGACACCATCCCAGTATTGAGTGCCTGTGCATACTATTATTTGGTCGCAGGATTCACCATTAAGGTAATACCCGCTCTCACAAGTGCTACATTTGCCTGTCACAGAATAGACTACTTTACAATTTGGAATTGATAAGAAAGTGCAAGCGCCTTTATCATTTGCTATATCTCCTCCCGTACATTTGGTACAGAAGTTCTTTCTTAGACATTCCCTACAATTTGGACTAAAGTCATAGCATGGCTTACAACTGCCAGATTCCTCAAAATACCCTGTTTTGCATGTATTGCAAGTTAAACCTCCGCCTGTGCAGGTATCGCAGTTTGAATCACTGCATTTCCCGCAAGAAAAATCCGAAACTAATTGATATCCTGAATCACATTTGGTGCATTTTCCATCATCAGAGCAAGTAAGACAACCTTCCATTAAGGCACTACATGATGCACAGCCTTTGTAATGGTCTGCTTTGCAAGTTTCACATACAGTAGCGGAAGAAACTATAGCACAATTTCTCATATATGATGAAGTGCATCCACCATAAGTGTCAGGAATATACTCATGCATGTTGAATAGATCAGTAAAATTTTAAAAAATAATTTGATTTCCTTTAAAACGGAGCAGTTTTTAAAGTTGGCAGTCTCTAAACATAGCTAGCACTTACAATTTTTTATTTTAAACTATTTTTATAATTAATATAATTTTATTTTCCAATTATATAAGATGCCTAGCCCAAAGAAAAAAATAAAATGATGACGTTGACAGAAATTGGACTCGAGGAGAACTTCCTAAGGAGCAGATAGGACCCATCCTGATGAAGCTGAAAGCAGGCGCCTCTTTTCCTCTTAAAGTAGACCTTCAGGCTAGGGGATGCCTTGCCGAAAAGGGAAGTTTGTTTCCCCAAAGTTTTTCCTGTCCCTGCCAGATGGGCTAGACAGATTTTGCCTAATAAATGGTCTTTCCTCATCGAGACCATCGGGGCACTCTACAGACGGTGGCTCTACTCTAGGGAGCTGATCCCTTGGACAGGTAGTTTAGGTCGGAAATCCAAGATGGCGTCGAAACAAGTAGTATAGTAGCATCAGAATCTTGTCTGGAGCTATCCTGGAGCCGAGATTAAGGATGAAAAACTAATGGGTTGCCACTTATGGCCATGGATCATTTTTAATTTATAGCCCAAAGAACTTATTAGTTGAATTATAAAATTATATATTTGCTGGTTGATTCAATCAGTATCCTATTTATTCTTCAAAAAGCCATTTTGAAGGAAGAAAAACAGTAAGTAAAATGGTTTTCTGTATAGAGTAAAATTTGATAATGTCAGATAGGGTGTATTCAAGGTAAGCACACATAGCAGCATTTGTAGTGCACTGTTGACAATAGCTTGCAGATGCACAAGTCTGGCAATTATTTTGACCATTTGTGCAAGTTGGTGTTAGTTTTCTTTCTTTTTCTGTAGCATTTGATCTTATTTCTTGGCGAGATCCTTCGTTGTTTTGGAAAAGCTGATTAAGAATCTCAGGATCTGTAATAGGAGTTTTTAAGCCACCATTAGAATTTTCTTCATACTCAATGATGTTGTCTTGCATTGCAGAAGCTCCAAACATCAGGATAAGAATAAACGCTACCACTACCATATATTTTTATTAAGCTTTTAGATAAAGGAAAAAAATGGACTTATGTAAATATTTCAGCCTTAAGGCAAAGATTAGCTTTATTAAATTTATTGAACTAATTTTTATTCTAATATTCGCAAAAACTTTTTAAATTTTTGCAGCTTAATCAGTCTCAATCTTGAGCTGATCTTAAAAACCAGCATATGCGCCTTGATCAATATTTTCTGGGTAGCTGCCCTTTAAGCTCGATCATACCTGATTAAGTTTATTTATATATTCCAAAAGTATTATCCTATCTCTCTAGTGTAGAGAGCGTACTTCCAATAATCTTTTATCTAAAGACAAGAATCCGCTACTGGCTCATTGCAAATTAATGCAAGCTATATTTTATAAATTATAGTGCTTTAAAATTAAATAATTTTATTACTTCTAGGAAGGGAGCTATGATTGATTTTTTAGTAAAAAAATCACGATTAATAGCAAATTATTGAATTTCTGGAGTTAAGAAATTATTGAATTCAGTCAATTTCTGGAGTTAAGAAAGCCATTTAATATCTGGTATATGGCCTGTATAAATTTAAGGCCAGCCAAAATGGATCGAAATTATAACAATTTGAACACTTTCAGCATAGCTTAATAAAAAATAATTAAAATTTCTCAAGCTTCAAACAAACAACTCTTTATTTAATTGCATTTTGTTATAAAATATTAAAATTTAATAATTATTTCTCCTTTGATTATAGCCCTGGGAACGGGCTATAACGAAAATTAATACCCTTAAGAGGAAAATCATTAGTGCTATTGACCCATAGGTTGTTGGAAGACCTGAAGATGAAAAAGTATTTTTAAATCATGCGTTAGAAGAATTGATGAGTTCTCACCTAGAGAATTAGCTGAGATAGTAAAAACATTACCAAATAATTATTTCCCGCACATATGGCGCCTTCTCGTCAAAAGTTGGAAGTGCTTATCCTGCAAATATAGGAGGATTTTGCATTTTGAGGAAGGATTCTGCAACAGAATGAATCTCTCTAGTGCTGAATCTATGAAGCATTGAGCTTGAAATGGAAATAAAGAAATGATGCAATGAGTTTTTTTTTTATTAAACAGAAGCTAGAGATTCAGTGGGTTCCAGGAAAAATTTTGATTTTAGATGGCCTACCTTGTTTGTGCTAGTAGGTATGCATTTAAAACAAAATTTCTCGTGAATGTGGATGCACTTGGAAGTCTGATGGAGTTTTATTGTTGTTGTTTGTTGCTGTGAAATATGCGGAGTTTCTGCTTGGCGGAGGTAATAGGACTTTTGCTTTGTGGAAAGATGTAACCATTTGTTGTGGAAGAGGTGAAAAAGAGAGAAGTGCTTGCAAGACCGGCAGTAAAAGCTTAAGAGAGTATAAGATAAAAGCATTACCAAATTCTGAGCTACTGAATCTTTTAGCAAGTGACTATACTAAATTTGATTGAAAATGGGCTGCTACCTTATAGCCATAAATCTAACTTTTAAGATTTAATCTATAATTTCCCCTATTATCTCAAAACACTTACCTTCCCTTCAAATGGAGGAAAAAAAATTGATAAAATTTTTTTTTTGAGAGAAAATTGTAATGTAAATTTTATTTTTTAAATAAAGTAAAACACCCTTAAAACTAGAACAGATTTTAAAGGGGAGTTATTTAATTTTTCTCATAGTAATTAATTCCCTTAAAACTAAACCCAATTATCTAAATATTTTTAAGCTATTAGAGTTCTGTTCTCTTTTCTCCAGCCTTGCCTTGTAGGTAGTCCACAATGGCTTCAGCAGTTCTAGCTCCTCCGTATTTCTCAACTTCTTGTCCTCTTTGGAAAAATATAAGTGTTGGGTATCCTCTGATTTGTCTTGATGATGCTGCAGCTTTCTCAACAGTAGCGTCTACTTTGGCAATAACAACCTTAGAGCCCTTTTCCTTTAGCAAATTAGCAGCTTTCTCGTATTCAGGAGCAAGTCTCTTGCAGTGTCCGCACCATGGGGCGTAGAACTCGACGAGGATGTTTTCGTTGTCTGCAATAGCTTTGTCGACGGTGGCATCAGTAAGCACCAAGACGTTGGAATCTTCGTCAGCTGAGGTAAGGAGCACAACGCTAAGTAGAACAAGGAGACTGATTGTTTTGATGGCCATTTATTATTAACTTCAGAAATTCCGCAATTTCTACGTGTAAAATTAAGGTTGCAAGATGGAAGAGCTAGGGATAGAAGAAAAGAAGCAGAAAAATGAGAAATATGGGTATACTCCAAAGAAAGAAAATTTGGTCATGAAAGAGTTCTATCAGAGGCAGCTGGGGATTACTGATGAAGATTTTGAGGCTTTTTGGGAAATAGCTAAACAGCCTTTACCAATAGCTTTTAGGGTTATATTTTATATAATTGAATTACAGTTTATTATTTTCACACCAATTTTTATTGTGGGTTCTATATTTAGGTATAATCCAACACAGCAAAATTATCAAATAGTCATAAGCAAGCTGTCCTCATCTCTCTATGAGACTGAAAATTTCAAATTAAAATGCATCCCTTGGTACCCTAATTCTTTAGTATGAGAAGCAAACAGCCACAAGACTGAGCTGAGGAAGGTGCCATCAGTCAAGGCGTTCCACACATTTTTATTAAACGCTAATGACTGTGGCTTAGTCACCCGCCAAGAGCTGGTCTCTATGATTCCTCCTCTTGTTCTTGACATACACCCTAACCAAACTGTCTTACTCCCCCTCTTTATAGCAAAATTTTTTTTGAAATTAAAAAATTCCCAGTTCGCGAAATCTGGAAAGCAAGTATTAATTTAAGTTGCAAAAATTATGTTTTAAAACGCAACTTGTTTTAGAATTAGTATGCTAATTATCACTTATATACCAAATATTATTTTTATAAAAATTTTTTTATTATTCACATTTTTACCCAAAAAATAGGGATTTTTCCAATCGTTTTATTCACTTACGGAGGGGGGAGTTAGACATCTGCGCAGCTCCTGGCTCAAAAACAGCCCAAATAATTGAAATCATGCAAGGTGAAGGCCTCGTGGTCGCTAACGATGTCGATAAAAATCGCGCTTATATGCTAATCCACCAGCTGCACAGAAGCAATACAAGCTGTATGGTCGTTGTAAACCACCCAGCCCAAAATTTCCCTATGATTGGTGAAGGGAATTTCAAATTTGACCGAGTTTTATGTGACGTCCCTTGCACAGGAGATGGAGCTATTAGAAAATTACCTTTGAAATGGAAAGAATGGAACGTAAAAGAAGGCTACGCAATCCATGGGCTACAAATTGACATTTTAATAAGGGCAATTGAGCTTTGTAAGGTAGGAGGATTGGTGTGCTATTCTACGTGCTCATTAAATCCTATTGAAAATGAGGCGGTCGTTAATGAGGTTTATAAGAGATTTCAAGGGACGCTAGAAATACAAAATTTGCCTGAGATTTTAGAAGAAAAATGCCCTGGACTTGCGTTTAGAAGGGGTCTGAAGACTTGGAAGGTGTTTGGGAATGCCAGGAAAAAGGAGCAGTATAGGTTTATTGAGTATAAGAATATTGAGGAGCTGGCTGGTCAGAATACAGCTATAAAAGCATCGGCGTTTCCAGTGGATATTCCAGAAGAGATTATAAATACAGTAAGAATTATGCCGCATGACCAGAATTCTGGAGGGTTTTATATTGCGCTATTTCGAAAAACTGCAGAAAAGCTTATTTCAGTGCAGCCTCACATTAAGATTAAGATTAAGATTACGCTGGGTATTTAAGGTCCCTACTACGTCCGAGGTCGCATGCCACGGTTTCCCGTGTGGTGGCAGAGCGTTCACCAAGCCCGGGCCGAAACCCCCGGTTTCTCGGTAGAGGTATTGTCAAGGGCCGTCTATACCGGCTTTGCTGACCACCTCCATTTCCAACTTGGATCGTCGCCTAAGTTTACGCCAACTCCGCTTCGTCGTCCGCCAGATCTGCCCATTGAAGGGCACCTTTTCAACTGGAGAGACCCCCGTCTCGATGTCTAACTCGCCTCCCCTCTTTTCCGGTCATCCCGAGAAAGAACTCAACAGCTTTCGCCATTCGGGGCGAGCCACTAAAGCAGCTTAGGCAGGTAATTCACCCTGCCTCATTTCGGGCACTCACTGGGCTGAGCGCTGCTGGCAAAAAGAAGTCACGAATAACTGCCCATGGGTCTGGTCGCAAAAACAGCGGTTCTCGCGCTTAGGCCTCTCGCTTCGAGGTCCCGGACGTTGTTGGGCTAATTCCTGGCTCCAAAAACCATGCCCGGATATACATGGGTAACCACCACTGGGAGGGTGGGTCGGTCGCCATACGCCATTTTATGTATATAGTGCAGCCTCACATAGAAGCTCCTCAGCCTGTTGAAGAAGCTACTCAGCCTACTGAAGAAGCCTCTCAGCCACCAAGCGAAGCTTCTCAACCTTTAGTTGATGCCTCTCAGCCACTAAGTGAAGCCCCTCAACCAGTCGAAGAAGCCAAAAATCCACAAAAAAAGCAAAAATGGCGAGACGTCATCAAAGGTGAGAATTTTTTGCCGCTATCAGAAGACTCCGAAGAATACCAAAATCTCTTATCCTGCTACGGTATTGAAACTCTCCCACTCTCCCAACTCTTCACAGCCTCCTCAAAAAAGAAAAATTTTTACTACGTTTCTTCACATATCACAGATTTTCTAGCCCTAGACTCCTCTAAAAAACTCAAAATTTTTAACATGGGAGTGGTCGCTTTTACAAAAAACAGAGAAAAAGAGTCAAAGTCAAACTGCATGCACCGGCCTATGCAAGACGCGCTGCCATTTGTGTCGAAATTTATTACGAAAAGAAAGGTAATATGCCAAAATGTGTCGCTGCTTGGAAGATTAGTCAATGAGCCTTATATTGAGTATGACTCTATAGAGGAGGAAAGTGTAAAAGAAGGGCTGCAGGACTATGGATATTATGTGCTGCATTTTGAAAGAATTAATGAAGATGTTGTGGTACTTAAAATATCGGAATGGAAAGTTGTGCCTATAATTCCTGTGGAGCATATAAATAGCTTGAAAATTCGATATGATTTTCAGTCCAGTTAGGCAGATTTTTGATAATTAAGTAGCGTTTAATGTCAATAGAAAGGTAAAAATAATTCATATCATGTATAACTGTGTGAGGTTGTTTGATAAATATGGAAAGACTATTTAACTTGGAGAAAATACCACTTTTATTATAGACCACTTATTCTTGTAAAAAGCCCTTAAGCTTCAAAGTGCAATCTATGCAAGCTAAAAGTCTTCTTTAAGATTTTCCAAGTAAATTTTTTATTTACCTTCCAATTTCATAATTTTTTTTTAATTTTAAAAAATATCCGAAAATCTTCTGTCTGCCTCAAAAATTTGCCTCTTTTTTCCCTCATCTATCCCTATAGAACTTCAAAGCCCTCACTAATCCCTTAACTTTTAAATGAATTCATAGAGAATCTGTTATAATAATATGAGAAAAACAAACAATAAAGGACCATCCTCTAATAGTCATGAGTTTTCTGATCACGGAGGACACAACATGTTTCAGTTGTCAGGCTTCACAACAATAGCTCAAAGTATTCACGCCCTCATAATGGCTCTTGACAATTCTGATGAAATCAATATTCTTATCATCCTCAATCAGCTCTCTATAGAGCTTGCAATTATTCAAGAAGACCTCTTGGCTGCTATACCCCTCGATCCTCTGGTCACTGCCTTCGCCACTTGTCTGCAAATTGACCATTATCGTTATATTAATTATAGAGAAGTTCAATGCAATTCTCGAAGGACTACTTCCACTCGTATTAACCCTTCGCCTGATCGCCAACTAGTACACAACCTTAAAAAGGATGCTCTTGTTGGATAAGGGCTTGCACTTGCTTAACAGTAGTTGGATGAATTATATTATTGAGTCGAGCTTCAAAAAGGTTGCCTACGATGAAAAATCCAAAAGGGGTTAACTTTTCTGGTTGACTCTCAAAAGTGTAAATCCAAACCCAGGGCGCAACTCCTGGTTTCACGCTGGAAAACAGTCCAATTGGTGAGGAAATATACAGCTGCACTGTTGGAAGATTCCTTTCCAACTCTTAGTTCAATTCCCCTCCAAGACAAAACTGGCATTGAAGTTAAGTATGCAGTCGGAAACTTCGACTATAGTTCACCAGACAAAGAAAGACCTGCTGGATGCATATTCCCGAACACTATCCTCTCTTACTCAAGGTCCCTGCATATCTTTGGGGTATAACCTACAAGAGTTAAAAGGGGTGTGCTGTTTCGCCATTTTAATGTATATCTCTACAAATTGACCATTTTCCTGACATAGTACTCCAAGCAATTTCTTGCTTGATGACTATGCTGGACACGTTACCTAACATAGCTGGGCTATTCATAGCAAGAGGAGGCATAGGGATTCTCAGTACAAAACTCGCAAATTTTGAATTTATTGATGTCGCTGAGCAGGCAATTAAATTACTTGAAAAAATTTCGTATGAGTCTACATCAGAAATCATAATGGACAGAGTTTTTGAAAATTTGGTAAATACATTAGAGTTTTATGATAAAGAGACACAAAAAAGAATATGGAGTATATTATAAGCTGCATTAAATCATAAAAATTTTATTTTTTATATAAATTATCGCTAAAATTAATTTAGTATACTATAATCGTAAATATTGCAAAATCATTGACATCACAAAAATTTTTTTTGCAATATATCGTCCCTATGCTACCTAGCATTTTATCAATGATGACGTATAGAGGCGCAGACCATTGTCTACAAACTGAGTCTGCTATTGATTTCTTAATAGCTTTATTAGAAAACCTAGCCAGACTGTTTTCAAAAGACTTGAAGGAGCTTAAAGCTCACTTGCAAAGTATGGGAGAGCAAGGGATACTTAATAATATATTAGGAATTGTCCATGAAGCTCCAGTATTGGAAATGAAAATTTTTAAATTATTAGGATTAATATGTCGATGCTCGTCAGCGCTCAGCATTAGCCTGATTAATCTTGGGATTGGTCCGATCCTTAAAGAAGCTCTTGAAAAAGGGTTCGATAAAGACTATTTTTTTGATGCTTTGCAACTAATTGACACAATTCTGCCTGAAGACTTCACTAAAGACCCAATAGTAAAAGAAAAAGCGTATGCATTTAGAAAACATACAAGATATATTAGAAACTTGGGGGAAAATTTGACATCGAGTCTAATTTTGTGCTATCAAACGTGTATTAATAAAGAAGAAGAAAGTTTGATTGTGAATAGTTTGGTAAAAATTTTTGTTATGGCCCACTCAGAGTATTTATTAACGTTTACCAACTCACAAGCTATAGCAAGCTTTTTATCGGAAGTCTTACATTAATATTTATCTTACTTATTCGGAAGCCCTCTGTAATCCTTGAAGGACTATATTAACCCGGAACGCCCTCTTCAGTTGCTCTCCTGTTTGTACACGACTTTACAAAGGAAAATCATTTCGGAAGAGGCTCTGCACTCGCTATCTGATATTTGAATAAGCCGCGCCACCATGTTTACCTCTTCCTAACTATCGGAATCATTTCCATCTGAGGTAAAAATCTGGATTTGGAGTAAAGCTTGCGTCGGCTAACCTGACATTGCGTTTCACAAAGCAAATAAAAACCTTGCAGATACAACATTCCGAACATCATCCTCCCTTCCTCGAGGTCCTGTGCACCTTGTGAGATGCCAGCAGCAGGAATTAAGAGGGTAGCTTGGTTCGCCATTTTAATGTATTGCAATTGCCCGAGGATGGCGCTATCTCGCGCCATCCTCGGGCAATTTAAAAAAGGGCCCACACCGGGAATTGAACCCACGTGTGGGGCATTTTTGGTGCGTGGAAGTCGATGTTCTCCAAATACCAAAAATGGCCCCACACGTGGGTTCAATTCCCGGTGTGGGGTCATTTTTGAAGTCTTGCATTCAAGCTACCCAACTGTAATTTTAAGCGGACTGAAAATTGTAAATATTTGTTATGATAAAATTCCTCAAGAAATTTCTGAACTTTTTAATGAGGTCTATGCTAAATTATGGCGAAATAATTTATTGAGGCATTTTAATAAGCTATTTAATGTAAAAAGTATATAAGAGAAGGCATTGTATATAAAGCTCAATTATTCAATAATCAGGATGCAAGTAAACAAGTTCCTCAAATAAGAAAATCAATTAATAATATTGGCGAAGAAAATACCCTCCAACCTCCAGATGACTGAAAAATGCCAAGACGTATAAATAGGACTGGGACTGAGCCGCCGCCTGAGTTTTTTCCAACATTTAAAACGCTTACCTATGAAAGAGGATTTCACAAAAACGAAATAAAAAGAGAAAGCTCCGCTATAATTGCTAAAGCAGACCAGCTAGAAAACAAAAAAGCTTTGCGCGTTGCCAAAGACCTTAAAAAACTTGCAAGAAAATTATTCCAAAATGAAACTGCACAAGAAATTTGAAGCAGACTAATTGAAATGCTGGAAGGTGAAAAATGTCCAAGTTTATTTGAGTTTAGTAATTCAGGACTTGTGGAAGCTATATGAAGGTGATTCAGTGAAGGGGATTTGGAGGATAATAAATCATGCAAAGTTTTTATATGAAGGCTGCAAGAGTTTTTACATGAGTTTATTAAAGAAAATAATAAAGGAGAATATCGCTTGATCACTTTAATTAGACTGCTTGAAGGTGCTGGAAATTATGACCACAAGTTCATAGAAAAAGACCCTGAGCCTGCTTTGGTTAGGCCAAATAACAAGGAGCTTGCTCAAAAAACACGTTTGGTTTTTGATTTCGCACCAAATGAAGCTGAAATCATTAATCAAGAATATAAGCATGAGCTAGCTGGGAAAATGGCTTTTTTTGCAAAAAATAGCAAATTTAATATTATAGCTGAAAATTCAATTCCGTTTGATGAGATAAAAACTGCCTTATTAAGGATAAGAGATAAAGAAGAATTAAACGTCTTTAAAAACGTTTTTAAAAAAAATGCTGCATTTAATCAAAAAACACAAAAATTAGAAACAATTAGTGCCAAGCATAAAATGCTAATTACTTCTAAAGATCTCAAACCCCTTAAGCACAGCAACCACTTTGAAGTCGCTCAAAAAACCAAATCAAAGCCTGATGAAATCGAAGTAATCACGACAATAAATGGCCAAGAAATAGAACCCGGGCTATGCGTTTATGACTTGCTCATTAAATATGGCAGATTTGAAGAAATAAAATTCCGATTTTCTCCCCCCAGGCGTATCTCAAAAGAATGCAAGTTTCTCTGAGACTCAGTCTCAATTTACAAAGACTTGATCAAAGAAAGTCAAAAAACAGGCTTAGACAGCACTGAAGAAGCAAAAATAATACCCTATCTCAGCCTCCTTAAATTCTTTTACAAAGTGAATAGTTTTTTGCCTTTGATTTTATCCCCTTCCTCGCTTTTATTTAAATCCTCAGAACCTCAAAGCATTGTTTATCCAATCCACGAAAATTATTTTAAATCTAATAAGATCAGCATCCAATTATCAAGGCATTTGCAAGAAGAAAACTCAGACTTACCAAGCTGGGCTGCATCACTTCTTCAAGAATGCAAATTTTTAGTCCCTTATCCTATTAAGTTCGGGATTTTTAGATATATAGGAATAGAAAAAATGAGCAGCTTATGGAAAGAAGGGATACCGAATAAGCAAAAAATAAGGATAAATAGAGAAAAAATGCTAGAAAATGCGATGTTTGTGATGTCGGATGCTACATTATTGAAGATGGGACCGATTGAGTTTGAGTATGAAAATGAAGTTGGGACTGGAATAGGCCCGACTCAAGAGTTTTATAGCTTGGTCGGAAGGTCTATAAGAAATCTCAGAATTTGGAGAAATTCAGGAGAAGAGTTGGGACTGTTTCCGTCACCATTGCAGTCAGCTGGAAAAAATGCTTTGAAATATTTTTCATTTATAGGAAGACTTGTAGGAAAATCACTGCTTGATGAAAAACAGCTGGATTTGCCTTTATCTTCAGTGTTTTGGAAATTAGTTATGAACGAGAATATTACGATGAATGACATTTTGAGCATTGATAAAACACTTGGGAAAACCTTATTTGATTTATATTGTTTTCTATGAGTTCAATTAATTCAATACTATTTTTTAATTAAATAAATTTAATAATAAGCAATATATATGAAATTGTTAATAAAAGAAACAGCTCAAAAGATAGAAAGGGAGACTACTCGTATAAAGGAGCTAGAATTAAGGACTTAGGACTTACATTTACCCTGCCTGGATATGATGAAATTGAGCTAAAGCCTAACGGAAAAAATATTTCTCTGACATTGCATAATTTAGAAGAGTATATTTGCCTGATTGCTAACTTCCCCTCTTTCTTTGAGCGGACAAATAATTTTTATTTACAAAATATTTTTATAAACTTTTTTTCTGAAATTTAAAAAAAAATCCCAATTTAGGAAAATTGGAAAGTTAAAATAATTTAATTTGAAAAATTTATGTTTAAAAATGCAAGCTGTTTAGAAATTCAACAGAATGGGATCGATTTTATTATGATATTGATCATTTATATATAAAAAAATTTTTATGTTCGCTCACGAAGGTAGGTGGAGTAAGCACTCTTTAATGCAAGAATCCCAAGCTGTTGCATTTCGTGAAGGGCTGGATTCCGTGATTCCATATGATCTTCTAAAAGGATTTACAGGAGAAGAGCTTGAGACTATGATTTGTGGCGAAATCGACGAGTCATGGGATATAGACACTTTAAAAGAATCAATAGTCCCTGATCATGGCTACACCCACTCTTCCCAAACTATCCAAAATCTTCTCATCATAATTTCTCAATTTTCTGCTTCTGAGCGTCGAACATTTTTACAGTTTGTCACAGGCTCCTCAAGACTTCCTATCGGCGGATTTCCCAACTTATCCCCAAAACTCACAGTCGTTAAAAAAGAGCCAAGCATGCCTGGCGCTCACCCTGACGAATATTTACCCTCTGTAATGACCTGCCAAAACTACTTAAAAATCCCCGAATATTCCTCAATCGACATTTTGCAAAGAAATTTGAAATACGCCATGGAAGAAGGCCACGAGGCTTTTCACCTTTCTTAATTGATAATTTATTTAGCTTACTCCCCCCCCCCCCCCCCCCTCCGTGAGCGAACAAAAAAATTTTGTTCGCTCACGGAGGGGGGTTAATTTTTTTAAAAAAAATTTATATATAAATTTTATAAAAAATATTTTTTTTCGAAATTTAAAAAAATCCTAATTTGCAAAAATTGGGAAGCAAATATTAATTTAATTTGCAAAAATTTATGTTTTAAAACGCAATTTGTTTAAAATTAACAGAATTAGCTCTAGATTTCATTATACTAATTATCACTTATATATCAAAATTTTTTTCCATTAAAATTTTTTCTATTAAAAAAATTTTTGTTCACTCACGGAGGGTGGGTTTTTGGTCAAAAAATGGCGATTTTTCTAATGGTTTTGTTCGCTCACGGAGGGGGGGGGGAGTTAGAATCCTTACAATTTTATTTTTGTGCCCTTTTCACTTTTTCGGTATAGTCATAGTCTTCTAGTGCTAAGGAGTCTACAGATTGGTCGATTCCCATGCTGCTACCACCGCTTTCTCCTATCGGCCCGTGGGAATCTCTTCCTCCAGTCCCTAGACTGCCTTCGATTTCAATGTCCTCATCAATTTCATCAAAATCGTCAGTGTACTCCTGTTCGTCACTTCCTATAGTTTTAGGCCTCTCTTCTGAAGCTGGAGGCTTAAGCTCTTCTGGCTCTTTGCTTTCTTGCTTCTGGGACTGGCTTTCTTTGAATTTCTTAATGACTTGATATATGAGCGGGTTGTTGTCACCTTTGATATTCAGTTTGTTCTCAATAAAAGACCTATCTTTCGGCTCTTCAGGGAGCTTGCACTCAGGAAGCCAGACATTTAAGGTATGCACCATGCCTAAATTTTGCAAAAAATCCCTGAACAGCTCAGAGCAAAGCTGCCCTGGCTCAGTTTCCATCACTTTTTGGGCTTCAGTCTTATTGCCGCCTGCTTTAGCCTGCTCCTGCTGTAGCGCATTAAAAACACTGCTTCTAAGCTGTGCCCTTATTGTATCCAAAATCCCATTGTTATCAAGAGTTTCTATGACAAGTTCTTTTAAATCTTCCATTTATATGAATTAATCATCTATATTAAAATATTTTTCTTGACTGGTTTTCCCAGGCTTTCCATGCATTTTTTCCCACTCTTCGAGAAGGTCGCTTACACTTACATCAGGCTCTATTTCTTGCTCTGGGGTAAAATCAGGGTCCATGTCACTCATTCATCTTTCAAGCAGAGGGATTGGGATATAGCTCTTTTTTGAGGCTCGGTGGAGACCGTAAATCATTGCTTCTTTGACCCTGGCTTGCTTAAATAAAGTGTGCTGCTTTTGAGAATTGTCCATTATTATTTATAAAACCCCCATTAAATTAAATTAATATTAATGATAGCAAAATGGAGGTTAGTGTAACTGCTTGGAGGAGGCGAACTTGCTTAAGTGCCATCTGGCATTGTGTCTGAGGTCGGTAAGGGAGAGAGGGGTTTGTATTTCGTCGAAATTTTGTGTGAAAATCCCTGATTCGACTTTTTTTAGCTGAAAATCAAATTTTGAATGTGGAGATGTGCTGGTGCTGATTATAGAGTCAAAGGTATCTGATTTTTCGCCTGTGATGCTTGAGTATCCGTGTGATAGTCATTTTATCATTTCTTCTGTAGCGCTCATATAGACATCTTGGTTTTTTCAGCTGATTTCTTCATCAGGAAATCCAATTGTTGGCTTAAAAGGACATATCGTTTTTAAAGACGAGGAAAGCTCAGTTAAGATTTTCATATAATATTCTTTTCCCAATTATAAGATCAAATTAGATAAATGTAAAAATCTATATATTAAACTATCAGAAGCAGCCAAAAAATAATCTTTATATATGTGATCATTTATATTTAATGCCATCTTCACATTCTTTGTGCTGATTATTTTTTTTCTCAATTTTCTCTTTGACTTTACTCAGCTCACCCTTTTTTGCTGAAACAAAATTTATTTTATGATAATCTACAGACTGGGAAGAATTCGATATAGCCTTAATTTTCATCTCAGTATTTGCAAGCTTCTTCTCAATTTTCTCTATATTTTCACTTATTTCCAAAATATGGCATCTTAACCGTAATTCCTGATCATAGCTTGAAGAATGCATTTTTGCGATTTCAGCCACATCATGTGAAGAAATGGAATTTCCTATCGCAAAAAGCGCCCTTGATATATCTTTTATATGGCTTTGATACTCCTTAATCTGCAGCGACCTTTCTTTAGTCGCTTTTATTCATTTTTTGCCTAAAAATTTCAAAAGTTTTAAATAGACAGAAATTTCAGCAAAGGGAGTTCTCGGTCTTTTTACTTTTGGGGTGACTGATTTGCAGTCCCTTAGCTGAGCATACAGCATTGATTCTTTGAATTTACTGTCTTGAAAGTCAGTTTTAAAGCTTTTATTAAGCTTGCCCATGACTGATTTTGTGCTGCGAATAATGCTAACATTTGCCGTTGCTGAATTAATTAAACTTCTAGAAGCGCTTTTAGATCTGCTGATTTCTGTATTAATTTCATATCGTTTTTTCTCTGCAATCATATTAAATCGCCTTAAAAGCTGAATTTTGTTTTTGATTTCCTCTGTTTCTTTTCGGAGCTGGCCAAGTTTTGCTTTGGTAAGTGTGATATTGTCGTAGAGACTATCGAATTTTTTTTCAGCTTTTGTGTTGTTTTCTCTTTGCTGGGATTGGCTAAGTTGTGCTCTCTTTTTGATGATCTTATTTCTTAAAATTTCTAATTGTTCGTCTAAATTTTCTCCAGATCTCTTTTCAATTTCGAATTTGTGGATGTAGAAATCAACCCTTGCGAGATTGTATTTTAAGTCTTTTTCATCGTTTTCACTTAATTTCATGCTGAATATAGCAAAATATTTTTAATTTTGTTTTTAAATATAATATAAATCTTATTTTTTGTAAAAAGAAGTTAGATTTAGTTCGGATTTAAGAGTGTTGAGCCTTTCCCCTATTTCCATTTTTGACTTGATAGAGAATTCAAAACAGATTCAATTTCTTATAAAACTGTCAAAAATGGGAAAATGAGAAAGACGTTCATTGAAGTCAACGATCTTTGCTTATGCTCAAAAATTAAAAATAAGGAATTAAATATTTATTGCTGAAATTAATTTTAACAAAATTTATTGTAATTTTGCATATTTCATAATATAAATAAATTAGAGCAACCTTAAGGCTTTGATTGCCGCTACTGATAGTCCTTCTTATAAATTCAGCACCTGCTTTAATCTTCTATAGCTAATTCGAATCTGCATCGTATAAAAAATGCCAGTAATTTCATACTTAGTTAAAAGCTTAATTTTGAGGTTTAAAATAAAACAGTATCTCTTTTAACTTCTATAAAGGATTTACTTTATTATACATATTACTTTTTGGAATTATTTCAAATGGGTACTCATCAATTACTAGCTGAGAGTGATTGACGCTGCTTTTAATAGACTCACTTCTCCCTGGGCTGCTTGTTTCCTGAACTGTAAATAGCATCCCTTGTCTTTTTAGCAAAGCTTGAAGATATGGAGGGTAATGGACTCTTTCAACTTTAAGTTCTTGAAAGCTTGATATAGTAATTGCCCGAGGATGGCGCTATCTTGCGCCATCCTCGGGCAATTCAAAAATGGCCCCACACCGGGAATTGAACCCATGTGTGGGGCCATTTTTGGTATGTGGAGAACATCGACTTCCACGCACCAAAATGGCCCCACACGTGGGCTCAATTCCCAGTGTGGGGCGATTTTTTAATTGCCCGAGGATGGCGCAAGATAGCGCCATTCTCAGGCAATTACAATATAAGAATTGGGCTTAGCTTTATGATATATTTTCCTAAAATCCTTGCATGATAATTTTCTTCCCGAATATAAAAAATATCGTAGTTTCCAGGCTCTCTAGGTAAAAAAATCTTTGCTACTCCTGATGTGTTTCCTTGGTCTTTTGTTATTTTATATCTTGAATAAGAATTACTGTTCAGTATCTGGTGATATTGTTTCTCCAGATTTTGTGGTTTTAAGATAATCACTATCTCATATTGTCGTTCTGTCAACTTGTATAAAAACGTCTGTTCACAATAAACCATCACTGGCTTCGATATGACTATGACGGAAATCAACTGTTGGATCTACTGGGGCACAACACCACAATGAAGACAAATTAAAATAAATCATATATTTCATTTTTTTACTAGGCTTCATAATAAACCTAATTTTATAGATTTTTCAATCCCAACTTAATTATTCTCATCTTTTTTATTTTTAATAAGCGACCTTGCATGCTCATAAGAGAATTGGTTTGATTGAAGTTTTTCTTCGAATTCTTTTATTTTTTGCTCGACAGTTTTCCCATTAATTTCAGTGCTGTGATTTTTTGTTACTTCTCTGTGTCCTTCTACAAGTTCCTGTAAAGCTTTGTGGTAGAGGTTGACGTATGTAATTATCCATTTTGAGAAAGAGTCAAGCCATTTGGCAGACCGTAGATATTTTAAGAAATTCTGTAAGATCCCTGGTATCATGATATGTAGCGGACCTTCTACCTTGATTTCGCTCCAAAAATGCATCAATTTTTGCTTTAAAGTCAGTCCGGGCTTAATCGACTCCTTTAATATTCTCTGTCTGTCTGGAATAAAATATTTTACTTCAGTGATATCTCTGAATATTGTTTCTTTATGCTGATATCTATATAATTTTGTATTGAAGTCTAATGAGTTTTTTCATCTTTTATAATCTAAATATTGCTGCTGAAAAATCAGGTATGGCAAATGATAAGGCCGGAGCTTATGTTTAACTGATAATTCTCTTCTTTGTGAGTAGTAATTCCATGTGCATTTTGAAGCATTCCAAATATTTATAGGAGTTACCTTCCGATATGGAGTATTTAAGAACTCTTTAAATTGTTTTAACATTTATTAAATAAAACCTATTTAATAATATTTTTATTCTTTAAATGTTTGAAATTATCCTTGTTTTTAGAATTACATAGGTGCTAATTAATTAGGCAATCATTTTAGAGGCGCGGAATGAATAACTATAGGTCTTTTATTCCTTTTTTTAGGGATCAAAAAAATCTCTCGCTAACAAAATTTTATTTAAAATCATTTTTCTTCGGCTTTTATTAAATATACAGGGAGCTCTATCAATATCAAGGTACAAAATGAACTTGGCTTAATGCCAAAAATGCATATTTTAAAGAAAATAACAGTGAAATTTCTTTATTATCAGTAATTTAGTATTACTTTCTCCAGTTTATCACTTGTGTTAAATTATATAATTTACAGGCCAAAAATGTCAGATCTTTTCTGTGTTAAATTAGAAGGAACAGTTCTTCTCAAAGTAATTCAGCACTGTCAAGATACAGATGCTACAGCTATTGGCCAACTTATAGGTCTCGAGTCATCTAACTCACTCGAAGTCACAAATTGTTTCCCTCTCCCTTCAAACTCCTCTATCGGCCCTCAAGAATTGGAAGATTATAGCAGAATAATGTGTAAACAGCTAAAAGACCTATATTTTGAAAATTCCGTAATCGGCTGGTATCAGCGTTCAGATGAAGGAGAATTTTTAGACATAAGTTCCATTGAGTACCAGTACAACATGCAGATTGAAATCCCTAATGCTGTTATGGTCGTCTATGACCCAGTTTTGCTTGTTTCTGGTGGGTTTCCATTAAAAGCATATAGACTCACTCAAGAATTCCTTGATTTTTTCAGTGATGAAGAATTCACTACACAAAGAGCAGCTTCATTAGGAGTCAACTCAAAAACAGTTTTCACTGAAATTCCTTTAAGAATAGAAAACAGCATGGTAACTAATGCCTTTTTAGCACAATACGCCCCAGATCCTTATGAGGTCACAGATAAAGACTGCTTTGAGCCTTTTATTAAGAAGCATTTGGAAGCGATAGAGCAAGGGCTTGATGAGCTGTTAGAAAGGCAGCAAAAGCTGTATGGGTATACAAAGGCGGTACAAAAACAAAAACAACAGCAAAAATTTCATGAGGCTCAGAGAGAGGCGGAAAATAAAAAAAGAGAAGAGAGAGGAGAGCCTTTGTTAGATTTGACAGAAGGGACAGGATCACTTTATAGACCTATACAGCCACCAAGTAGACTTGAAAGTTTACTTGTCTCACAGCAGCTAAATACATTGGGAGAAGAGTTAGGAGAATTTTGTGGGGAATCACAAGCGAAAGTTGATCTTTTTATTTCTTTAGGCCAGAAATAATAAAATATAAAGAAAATTATATAAATTGTTTCCTCTCATTTTATTGAAATTTTGATAAATAGGAGTTTAATAAAAATTAAAAATATTCTTGTTACCTGGTAATAGCTTGTGATAATATCTCCTTGTGTTAGCAAAAAGAATAAGTTTTTATTAGTAAACTCATGAATGAATAATTTGATTAAATTAATGCTGAGCTTCTCTCTCAGTAAATACAAGAACACTTTATATAGCATTATAGCGAATTTTAATTTAGATTTTTCATCGCTATAAGCTATCTAAAATTATGTTAAAATCCCGGAATATTTTTGAATATATTTATTGATCTGCTTAGTTCTTCTTCATATGGGATTCTCTTTAGGCTATTTATTAAATTATAAAAGAGGGACGATTGACTTAATTCACGCATATTTGCTGGAATGTATTTATAGTTTTTATTAATTGATCTTTTTCATTCAAAAATCTTTCTCTTAGGAATATTTTGATCAGCCAATCTCCCTGGAATATAATGAGCATTGTTAAAGCATTTTAAGACTCAGAGTATCTGTTATCTGGCATAGGCTCGCTTGTTTTTGGGTATTTAGGCATTTTTCGATATTCAACTCTTAAGATAAGTTCGGCTTATATTGCTATTTACATCTTTAGACACAGAATTAGATTCGAGAAGTACTTCTACCGCTTCTGTAGCTAAAGTATTGTAGATTTTATTATAGTTTTGGCTCTGATTTTGTTAATTTTGATCTTCCGAACAACTTCTGAATGTTACTCAAGTATAATTTGTCGCTCTTTTCTTTCTTTATAATTAAACCTTCAACCTTTATTGGTTGATTTATATCAGCTTTCCAGACTATTAGCTCAGCAAAATTTTCATTTAACTCAGCATTTTCATTTGAGAATGGCGCCTTTTTCAAAGGAAAGAAAGCCATAGCAGCTGAGATTATGTATTCTGATATTGTGCAATAAAAGAAAAACCAATCAAATATACTTAATAATAAAATGGTTTCTCTTGCCAAAGAGCTTCTAATACAATCTCCTATTGGCAGAATTAAATGGCTTCAAGCACCAAACGACTACACTGAAATTATCGATAACCTTGCAAGGACCTTCAGAGCTGGGAAGTCTGGCCTTAGATTAAAAGATCAATTTTCAACAGATGTAACTGATTTCAATTACAATGTTTGAGTAAATACTAGCGATTCTCTTGAACTATTTTTAACAGTTGATTATTCAGCTCCAGTAGACACTGAAGATACATCAGAACTCTTTTCACAAAGGTCTACTGATATATCTGATTTAAAAAATAAAGCAATGATGAGAGCTCGAGAAATCGGGGAAAAATCAGTATCACCTGATCCTCCTCAGAGAGGAACAAGGGGCAAGAAGGCTGCTCCAAGAGCCAGAATATCCGAAGAAGAGCAGAAAATGATTCAAGGACTAGATATTCTTATGAACTCCTGTGGATTCACTGACGAAGCCAAGTGCAGAGAAGCTTTGAAAAAGTCGAATTATGACCCTCAGCAAGCAATTAATTTATTGTTTGCTTAGAAATAATTAATAAAATTGATTATTATGGATTTACACTAATTTCTGAGCTTTGTTTGCATTTAAGCAAATAGTTGCAGAGCTGTTCAGAGTACCTGAGTTTTTTCTCTTTAATGTCTTCAAGTCTGGAATATGCATCTTGATAAATCGAAAACTATATAAATTTCACCTTTTCTCTTTGCAAGATTTTTAGTTCTTCTAGTTCTTTTTCTATGATTTTCATTTTTTCATAATATTCTTTGCTATGCTGATATAAATAAAATTTATTAGCTTCTGGTAAAAATGAAGTTTAATTTATTTTAGAATATTTTTTCATATCAGCAAGTTTTATTTCATCTGCCTCAGATATTTCATTTTTTGAAAAAAATATTTTGCTCATAATATCAGGGACATATTTTGAGATACCATTTTGAGACTGCTTGTATTTATTTTCCATATCTTTATAAATACGAAGGTAGGCTATTTTTTTCTCAGAAAGAGACGCGATATCTTTTTCTACATACTGCATTTCCATGCTGACACTTAAATAGTGTTGCTGAACAGTTTCATAGTCTTCATCAATCTTTTTTATTTTTTCTTGAAATCTTGCAATATCTTGTTTAACTTGATCTAGCTCTCCCCCTTCGCTTTCATTTATATCTTTAACTAAATCCTCATTTTCTGAATAGGTTTGGTTGTCTGAGTCAATTTTTAAGCTACTTTGGACTTTATAGAAATCGTCTTCAATATATTTCAGCTCTTTTAAGCTTATTTTAAAAGATTTTGCGCTCGCTAATAATGATTTATAATCATAATGGTTTTCCCTGACGTTATTTCTTAAGTATATTGATATCTCTTCCAAATTTAAATCTAAAAAAATAGGCTTAAGCTCTCTTAATATAGCACACTCAGTTCTAACAATGACTTTTCAATTCCCAATAAAAATGCAATCCCAGATTTTGACAAGAGTATCAAATGGGAGATCAGCTGAAAAAATTGTTAAAATGCATCTTGATATAAAAAAGCCGTTTGAAAAGTTAATTCTGCGAAAATGAGCATATAAATCAGGAATCATCGTTTTAAAGTAATAGCTTACTTGATATTCACGTAACGTAAGATCAGGAACTCCTGAAACAAACATATTTTCCAAATTTCAAGACTTTATTATTCCCAATAAAGCATAAAAAGCATCTTCTTCATTTTGAACAACTTTCAAAATAATCGCAGCTATAAAATTAAGTCCTTGACAATACCCTATATGCGGTTTCACATAAGCTAAAGCAATCAAAATTTTAGATAACTGAGATTTGTCTATTTGTGAATTAGCCACAAGATAAGTTCTCGGAAGGTCTTTGCTGATATCGTTTTTTACTGTGTAAAACTTAGGGTCTTCTTCTGCTTGATTTTGTATATAAGAATAAATATTTGATGCATTATCAGTGTAGTTTAAAATACCTCTGACTTCAGTTTTTACTCTAATTATCAGTTACTTGTTAATCTTGCAGCACTGCTTCCAAAAATGTTTTCGGGAGGCTTCAGGCAAGTCTCCTCTTCATATGCTTTTTTTAATTTCATGATTCTCGCTTAATTTTGTATGGTGCTCTTTATTTAAAGTGTACAGTTTTGCAATCTCTGAGGTGTTTAGAAAAACAAGTATGCATTTTTGTGTTAGCATTTATAAAATTAGCTTAAAATTTTTTCTTTAAAAATTTCTGTAGTTGTTTTACCAATTTCTCCAATATCTTCTTCTTTTAGCAGCCTCTCCACATCAGTTTGAGCTAACAGCTCTTTAACTGGAAAGCCTTGCATATCCAATATCCCTTCGTGCTCTTTTAATATCATTGCAATTTCTTTCCTCACTCTCATAAGCTTCACTTCTTTATCAGTAAGTAAATGCATAAGAAATCCTTGCCTAAGCTCTTCCCTCTTATAATTATTCCTAATTTGAGATTCTTTAGACTTGCTTTCCCCACTTTCTACAACCCAAGCTGCTCTTTGTACCTCAAAATGTGCTCCCAATACAGGTATAGAAACGGGCAAAAAATCCTCATTTCTCCAGTCAGGGTTTATGTCCGGCTTTGGTGCGACCATTTTAAATATTTCGAATTAATAAGGATTTTCTTTAAAATAAATTACATTCATTGCATTTACAATCAGACCGGGTAGTGTAGAAAGAAGATTCTTCGAAGGCGGAAGGGTTTATAGGGGAGAGATTGTGGAGAGAAGAGACGTTGGAGATGTTGAAGGAGTCAAAGAGGATAGTTGGGAGCTTTTCTGAGTGGTCTCGGTAGTCAGTTTCATGAGGATAAGTGGAGTCATCTGTTTTTAAGGAAAGATTTAGGGATTCAGGGATTGTGCACATTCTTTCAGTTTCGACAGTTTCTGAACAAAGCTTCTTGGGACTTCTGCGGGAATAGGAAAGCTCATCTTTTAAGAAATTATTCAGGAAAATGTGAGTGGTAGAAGATTCGTCTATGAAACTAGAGCAAGAAAGACACGAAAACCCTAACTCCCCCCTCCGTGAGTGAACAAAAGAATTTTGTTCGCGAGGGGTTTTAATTTTTTTTAAAACAATTTATATATAAATTTTATAGAAAATTTTTTTTTTCGAAATTTTTTAAAAAAATCCTAATTTGCAAAATTGGAGAGCAAATGCTAATTTAATTTATAAAATTTATGTTTCAAAACGCAATTTGATTAAAATTAAAACAGAATTAGCTCGAGATTTCGTTATACTAATTATCACTTATATATCAATTTGTTTTCCTATAAAAAATTTTTGTGTGGGTTTTTCGCAAAAATAGGGATTTTTCCAATGGTTTTGTTCGCTCACGAAGGGTGGGAGTAAGGAGTCGCTCATTGTTTGAAAGGTAAAAGGCATGTCTGAATACTTTTCAATGCTATCTATTATGGAAGTCTCTATCAAAGAAGGGAATAAATACATAAAATGGCCTGGTGATAAGCGGCCTGTCCTAAGCTTTGCGGAGTTTCTCTTATGTATATCTGGGGGGCAATCTACTTGAGTTAAGCAATGGTTGTGTTATGCTAGCGCTTGAGTTGGAAATGGAGTTTCCCACAAAGTCCATATGGCTCGATCTATGAAGAAAAATAACTTTACTGAGAAACCGGGGGTTTTCACCAGGGCTCAAGTTGCTTTAAGGATGCCTACCTCACAGCTAGCATGATACTCAGGAAGTGGGGACCATAAATACAAATCTTTAATCTAATCTAATCAAAGAATGGTCTTCTTTCTCAGAAATATATAACAAATTGATAATGCACTTTGGTTCAGGCCTATATGATATAGTAGCAACTTCCGAGTTTGCTCCAAAATTCATTTTATTTTGAGATATAAATTCTTTTGCAGCTTTTAACGATGATAATATTTTTTCTGTTTTTATCTTGGAATTCAAATGAACTCACCTGAATAAGTCTTTTATCATACTTTCTATATCACATTTGTTTTTTTTATTTATTTTATTTGTTATAATACTCCAGCAAATATATGTGCTTATATATGATATTTTATAGTTTCCTCATAAACTTGGATCAATAATTGTAACTTTTGCGAATTTGTCATGGAAATTCAAGCTTCTATCAGAATTGCCGATCCCTGTTTTAAATACCAAAATTACGGTCTCATTGTTGTAGCATACATGCTAAATTAAATGATTGTAGTGTCTAGTGCACTTTCAGTAAAGGGAACTAGTGGCATAGCAGGCCATCCCACCATCTAAATGGCACACACCATATGGGCAGATGATCCAATACAATGAGCAGTCAGCCGATCGCACATCTCATTCAGGGCCGTGCAGTAGCGTGTTACGAGCTATTCCTACTAAGCGGATAAATCCTAAGCCTTCAGCGTACCCAAAGTACCAGGGGATAAGTTGCGCAGCACTTCCTTTAGCTTACCTTATGTAGCTAGATAAAGCTTCTCTTGGAAAACTGGACCTCATAATAATAAAATGAGCTCATGAGAAAAATATTTCGCTAGTGAAACTTCACATACATCACCATTTTATTATTATGCATTGTGTATCATACAGTTCAATCGTCTAATAGCGCTACAGCTTGCTTTGGATAATTATTAAAATCGTCAATTTTTGTAAAAATCTTGCATTTGGATTTTTTTGACCTAAATATAATTTACTTTAAATAAGCGATTGCGAAATGAACCTTGATGTCAAGCCCTAGATCTATCATCAAAAGATCACTTAAATAAACATTTTCAAATATCTGGAAATCATCCAGATTATTTAGCAGAGTAGAAATATTATAGTCGAGCTTCATTTTTTTAAAATATTAAATACGTTATTATTGTATTACACAATGGCAATCTTTGCGGGATATCGATTCAGAGCTGTTTGGGCTTATATAGATTTCTTGGTTTTTGTATTTTTGTATCTGAGCTTGAAGTTCTTTAATTTCTTGAGATTGAGCGTTAACAGCCATTCTAAGGAATTTATAGGGGTCCTTAGAATGTTCTAATAGTGGATTCCTGCTTAGATCTCCAGAAATAAAATCATGGCGCCGACAAAAGATGACTCTGAAACACATCTCGGTGGATCAGATAGGACCCACTCCGATGAAGCTGAAAATAGTATCTCTGCCACTTTTAGAAGTCGAAGTTGAGTTTGAAGATGCCGAAGAAGGAGTTTTCATACCCCCCAAAGGTTTCCCCTGTCCCTGCCAAATGGGTTAGACAGGTTTTCATCTCCCATTTAGTCTTTGCTTATCGGGACTAACGGAGCATCTCCAAGAGGTGGCTCTAGCCTAGGGAGCTAATTCTTAGGTTAGCTGGGTTTACGCCAGATATATACAGACTAGAGGCTATCCGCTTATGGCCTTATGATTTAACTTTTTTTAAATGCTTAGATCTTCAATGTAAGCCTTTTTTATCTCTTTATCTAATGAGCTACACTCAACCTTCAGTTTTTCTATTTTATTTTTTAATATTTTGTTACTTCGCTTAATCTTATCTACATGTATTTGTTTCTCAAAAATTTCTTCTTTTAATTTATTTGATTTTTCAATTTTATTTTGCTTCATACTTTGCAATTGTGATTCCTTATCAGTAATTTCTTTTATTTTGTACTGTAAAATTTTATGCTTAGCTTCATACTCGACTATTGAAGAGTTGGCAATAATAATTTCCTCATTAAGTTTATCTGAACATCTTTGCAATTTATTTAATTTTTTAGTAAGATCATTGTTATAACCTTCTTTAAGACCCTCCATAGCAGCAAGACTTTTTATCTTCGCTCCCACTTTTTCATTTTCTTTCAAAATTTTTGAAATATTTTCATGTTTCATCTGGATTTCCTTCAAAATTTGTTGTTTTTTCTCATGAAATTCCATGGTTTTCTTTTCAATTTTTTTATTCAGGCAATTTATCATATCTTCAGTATATTAATAAATTAATGGATGAAGCAATAATTATAGAAGCCTTTAAAGCAAGTTTACAGTTAGATAATGAGCCTAATCAAAACGTTCAAGCATTAATTTCCTCAATCCAAACATCAATTGAAGGTCTTATCCCTAAACTCATGAGTATTTTTTTAAGCGACAATCCTATTGAAATTAGACAGCTAGCTGCAACCTATATTAAAAACTTATCTAAAATCTGAGAAGACTCAAAACGAGAATTTCCTCTCCCACAAGCTGACAAAACATTTTTACGAACTAATGTTATAAAATGCTTAAAGTTTTCTATTCCTAATCAGATCAGATCTCAATTTAAAGAAATTGCTTACCAAATAATTAGAGTAGATTTCCCATGAGAAGGAATCTTTCAACAAATTGATGAGGCTTTAGAGTCAGATGTTGACCAAGTCTATGCTGGACTTACTTTAATTCATCAAGTCGCCAAAGTTTATCAGTATCAAACGAGGGAGAGTAGGAAATGCTTTGAAGCACTTATTGATAGAACTCTTGGAAAATTAGATAAATTTTTAGAGGCCTTTCTAAATGACAGTAATGCAGACGCTTATTGGTACATTTTATTAATACTCAAAATATACTGGACTAGTTTTAAGATAGAATATCCACTGAGCTTTTCAATAGTTCAGCAGCTAGATTTATGGCTTGGGAAATTAAAAAATATATTAGAAAGCAGCTTGGGAAGCCTAGAAACACAAGCTGAAAATGAAGAGGATGCTAAGTCAAGAGATTTGCACCCAAATTGGGTATGCAAAAAAAAAATTGCACAACTTTTAAGTAGATTTTTTGCACGCTATTTTATGGCTGACAAAGGTATTAGTAAATCGGCAGGTAACCATTTTGAGAGCCACTGAGCAAATCCATTATTATCAGCAGTTTTAGCCTTATTATATAAGAAGCCAGCATGCTACATACCAGAGAAGGTGACTACGTATTTATTGGAGTGTGTGATAAGAGCCCTTAAATTAAAAAATGCTGAAAACATAATAAAAATGCCTCCTACACCTAATGGAAAACTAGCTGTTCCAGCCTTGATTTCTGATGTAATTATTTCAGTTTTATACCGAACTAGATCAGACGAGCTAGCCTGGCAAGAAAATCCTGCTGAATTCCTAAGAAAAGAAAAAAACTTTGCAAATAGTATTTGCTATATAAAAAATTCTGCAATTAGCCTTTTAGAAATAATTTGCGAAAAAGGTAATCTGCAATTATTTTTAGACTATACTAGTGTAGAACTACAGTCGAATCCTCAAATATTCCATAAAGAAGCAATTCTATATGCACTAGGATCTATTTCCCGAATCTTAAAGGAAAAAAAAGACTTATCAGAAAGTATCAAAAATTTACTTATCATATATGTGCTACCTGAATTTAGCAGTAGAATAGGATTTCTTAGAGCAATTGCTTGTTGGGTTTTCGCACAATTTTCTTCATTTTTAACAGCAGACCTAGAAACTCAGCTCTTAGGATTTGAAAAAATCTCACAAATGATGCTAGATCCAGACCTTCCTGTAAGATTTGAAGCAGCCCTTGCATTTCCTAGAACCTTAGACTGAAGAATTCCTAATGAAAAGCTATCAGGCTACTCCAGAAATATAATTGAAGTTTATCTAAAGCTTATGAGCCAAGTTGATAATGAAGAGCTTATTGATGCTTTAGGAGTAATTGTAGAAAAATTTCAAGCTGAAGTTACAGATTATGCCGCTGAACTTATTAAGTATTTGCTTCAATTTTTCTTAAAAATAACAAAAAATATAGACAGCATAAATGAGGATGAAGGCTTTCTTATGGGGGCATCAATTTTGAAAATTATTGATAAGCTCGTTAGTTATCTTGAAAACAAGCCACAAGAGTTATTAGCTGCATCACATTTACTAGTGCCGGTTTTTAATTATTGCTTTAATGAGTATTTAGAAGATTTTATACATGAAGCAGCAATTTTGCTGGCAAGGTTACTTTATTCATCACCAAATAACTTTTTGCCACATCTGTTTCCATTTGCCAGGTGTATAAGAACTTATTTACTGGGAGAAGGGAATATCCAGCCATGTGGACTGTATAACAGCGTTGAGTTTTTTTCTCCTATAGCAAATTTTATATCAAAATATCCATTACTCACTGCAACAAATCTTGATATATTTCTTTCAATAGGTCTTGGTCTATCAAAAAATAAAAATGAGGAGAGCAATATTTTATTGACAGGCTGCAAAGTCCTGATTGTTCTTTTAGAAAATCTTAAAGGCTCTTTAGATCAACATATCCCTACAATTATTAATCAAGTTTCCAACTTGTATGGATTTTCAGTCAATAAAATTATAAAAGCTAAGGCTTCTGAAGTTATTTGTATTTCATTATGGAATAATCCTATAGTAACTATCCAGACCTTACAAAATACCAATATATTAAAAAATATCTGGAAATTTTGCTTTGGAGACCTCAAGCAGTACCAGGAAAGTTTGGCCAAAAGATATGCAATTTTAGGATTATCATCGATAATCGTGACTTTTAAAGAATTACCTTCTTTTTTTAGTGAAAAAATGCCAGAATTGCTGAAAAAGATTCTGGAGTTATGAAAAAATATTGATGAAGATGTTGTGATGGATGAGAGACCTGAGGAGGAGGAAGAAGAAGAAGACACAAAAATGGACGAAGAATCTGATGATTGAGAAGATGAAGATATTGTGTTTTCTGATTTATACGATTCACCAATAGAAAGTCTTGAATTAAGAGAACATCTTAAAAACACTTTCTTGAATGTTTCTATAAGTTACCCAGATATACACTCTCAAGCTTGTGAAATACTGACAGAAGAGGAAATGCTAGTTTTAAATCAAATTCTGAATTAGATTTTTAGGTTAATCCTAATCAATCGTATAAAATACCATTCTAGCACAACTATTTCCTATTTTCATAATATAATCTTTAAAAGAAAAATATAATATTTTCAATAAAATTTCCAAAAATCTTTGTCTTTCATTATTTATCCTAAAATTCATTTCTGAATAAGAAATAAAATATGGGTCTGTTGAACAATAAAGAAGTCCTTCTCAAAGTTTTCATAGTTTTTTCTGGTCTCCTAGTATTTTTAACTGGTGTCACAAATATTTTTGAAGTAGGATCTTATACACCAACTCTTGTATGTTTTTACCTTATGTATCCTATAAAGCAAAACAATCTTAATAAATTATATAAATAAATTCCTCTTTTTTTGCAAAAATAAGCATTTTTCATACTATTTCCAATGCAAATTTACCTATATTTCCAATAACATTTATTCAGAATCTGTTCAATCATTGTAGTGGCAGGCGAAATTTCTCCTTATATCCTAGAAAACTATATCCTCCAGATCTTCCCATTCCTATCCCAAACATTAGGAAAAGGAGTCTTTTATATCATGATTTCCACTTTTTGTTTTGGCTCAGAAATGAGTGGAATAGGAATTGCAGCAGGGATCACATTTTTAATTTCGGGGATTGCTACAATTACTTTTGGTGGATTGAAAACTCAGCAGATGCAGCAGCCAGAAGGATATAGCATGGAGCCAACATTTATGGGCCAAACACAAGGTTATCAGCCACCAAACAAAGTTGGGATTTAATTAATGACTTCATTTACGCTGAAATCATAAAAATATTGTTTTTTCCAATAATATAACGATGACCCCCCTTCAATCTTCATGTCTATTGCAACAAAAAATTTTTGAAAAAATCTTCCTACTGCAACACAACATTTTTATAAAAAAATTAATGCATTTTTCTCTAGGTGAATTTCTCAAAAAAAAACATAAAACAGTGCTACTGTAGGCGTGTCAATGACCTTATCATCGAGATTTGGACGGCTATTGTCATCTCTCGCCATTTTATTAAACTTATCTAGCTAAAAAGTACGGAAAAATTTAAGATGCGCATCAAAAATGTGTTGCAAAAGGATTAGGATTATTACAGCAGGCGCTAGCCATATTGGTGACGCAGTCACCAAGAACCTCCCGTACGGAAGGATCTACCGCTTTTCGACTCCAGCCCAGAGTGTCTATCCCTCTGACGAGTGCCCTTCCGGTACCTTCTGTCTCCTCCTTGCCTTGCGGGCTCAGTCTTGAGTGGGCGGCTTATGGATTTCTGTGGCCCTGCTACGGGCGATTGGATTAGCTTGATTCCAAGGATCAGCTCCTTGGAGTCTATCGGGTGTCAAAGTGCCTTCCTTCGACAGCTACAGGAAAAAGACTGTTCCCCTGTGGCCTGGGCCGAAACCCCCAGCTTCTCGGTAGAGGAATGCCCATGGGTCCTTGGATCCAAAGAACGTTGTTGAGCACCTCCATTTCCAACCACAGGAAAGCAGTCAAAACCTACCCGGATACACACTTCTTGAGCCTGCGTCTGATTCTCGGCTCAGAGTCCGTCCCAGTTCGCCGTAGCCATAAGGTCTGGACTGCTGCGCCAAGAGGGCAGGTTAGCAAGTGTCGCCATTTTAATGTATATAATTTGTTGCAAGAGACATAAAAATTATTTTTTTTATATAAAATTGTATATTAAAAAATTCATTTTTGTTGAATAGACATGAAGATTGAGGGGGGGTCATCGTTACTAAAAACTAGCGAAAAAATTTATTAAATAATTGGCAAATCATATAAATTTTTAATTATGGCAATAACTGTATGCTGCATGAGGACAGGATTCTGGTGGGTTTTCCATATCCTTTTGCTTTTGATGGTAATGGCTCTAGAACTCGCATCCTTAGGGGTTACTAGATGGTTTAAACAAGGAGATGAGCCAGAAACTGATTGGGAAGGAGGCTTATTGGGTCCAACGCCTGACTCAAACTACTTTTCAGACGCACTGCCTTATTCAAACAGATGGGACCGCTGCAACGATGGCTCAGTCACTGGACAAGATGGGCTCTGTGAGATGTGGCACAGTCTTTGGGCGGGTGGAGTAATCTTCTCTCTACTGAATTTGCCTTAAAACATCACAATTTTAATATAAAGCACTTATTTTTTATTATTCTGCCAATTCTATATAAAACAGCATAATTTACATTCTTTTCGAGACAATTTCACTGTTTTTCATCTCAGCCACGATTTTTATCCTAATTTTAGACATGTGTCGAGAAACACGAGCCCTCTGGCTTTCAGTAGTCTTCATTTGGAACGTGTTGGCCTGGCACTTCTTCGCCTTAGTCATTTGGTCAGGACTTGCCATCATGTACTGGGACGAGGACTGCAAAAGCATAACATGGAATCATGGACAAAGCCAAGCTAGAGTTTGTGGAAAAGAAGGCCCAGCTATCTCTTTGGCTTGTGTTTTATTCATCCCATTTGTCGCTTTACTCCATACCCTTGTATATCTAGCTGCGAAAAAACAGCGGCTACATGAGCCTGAAGGCGAATTCCCAATGACAACTAAAGGCGCAGAATCAGACAGAATGGCCTCAGATAACCGATTTGAAGTGGAACACGAGCACCATCACCATCATCGTCATCACAATCATACAACTAAGGACGCCAACCAAGAATAATAATAACTTAAAGATTAGCTTTTATCGGTAAATTTTTCAAAATTACAAAATTAGCTTAAAAATAAGTGTTTTTTCATAAGTAAACCAAAATGGGCGAATTCTTAAATATCATAATACGAACTCTTGACTCACAAGAACTGCTATTATCAATCACTTCTCTAGCTAGGGTGACGGAAATCAAATATTTCATTAATCTGCGCGTAGGCATCCCAGTCCACCGCCAAAGACTTATTTTCCAAGGATACCTTCTCAAAGACGAAGAAAGTCTTGAAGAAATTGGCATCTCCAACAACGAGACCATCTATTTAGTAGGGAACGTTCAAAGAGACGAAGACCCTATAGTCGCCCTTGCCCAGCTGTCACTTTTAAACAACTTAAGGTCTCAGAGAAGGCCACGAATACCTAGAAGAGCCTTAAGCAATGACCAAATAGCAGAGGTTTTAAGGCAAAATTTGTATGTGATTGATGATTTGATAAGTTAAGTTAAGTATTGTAAAGTCTTAAGCGGATAAATCACTAGCCTGCCTATCTAGCATAAACCTACCTAACCTAAGGATTAGCTCCATAAGTTAGAGCCTCCTCTTGAGGATCCCCAGTTAGTCCCAATAAGCAAGGATTAAGTGGGAGGCAAAACCTGCCTAGCTAATCTTGCAGGGATATGGAAAACCCATCGGGGTGATCGGAATCAGTCCTACCTGCTCCACAGAAAATGTGCCTCGAAGTCCATCTTCCCTTTATTTTTGACTTGATAAGGAATTATAACAACGACCAAGGAGTAAGCAGGAGGGTGCTTAGAGAAGGACAATGGGTTGATGTGCTGGATACTGTAAACCAATGGCTCGATGCACAGATTTTACAACTGAGGACAACAAGGTCAGGAACAAGAGTTCTGGTGCATTATAATGGCTGGCCTGACAGATGAGATGAGTGAATTAATGCAGAATCGCCAAGAATAATGCCCTTTAGATCAAAGACAAGACAGGCTAGTGGGTTAGGAATACAGTCTCCAGTCCCGTCAAATCCTCCTGTGATAAGGAAATCAGGAAATGAGGATATTTCTACAATGACTCTTCAGACAAGTATTTATGTATAAAATTTTCATTGAATTAGTATATCGCAATATTTGTTCCTTCAGGGTTAATATTTTTTTATATATATAAATTTATTAATATTTTTTATCGAATCTTAAAAAAAAATTGGAAGCCAAAAATTAATTTAATTTGTAAAATTTATGTTATAAAATGCATAGTGCTTAAGATTCAACAGAATTAACTAAATATTTTATTATAGAAATTATCACTTATCTATCAAAATATTTTTTTCAGAAAAATTTTGTTCGCTAACAGACGGTGGTTTTTTTACCCAAAAATAGGGATTTCCATGATTTTGTTGGCTCACAGAGGGGTAATTATATAAAATTAGCTTATTTTAAATAGCATAGATATTGTGAAAAATTTCATGGAAAAATACTCAGTTATAAAACAGTCCTTAAATACTTTTCAACAAATTGGTCAATTTTTTAATGTTCACAATATAGGAGATCAGCAAGAACAGATGAAAAATGAGTTAGAAAATTTGAAAATTTATATAGCGCCAGTTATCGACAGAGTAGGAAGAGCAATGACAGATTTAGGACAAGCGTTATCAAGGGACACCAATGAAGAATTGAACTTGATTGAGGCATCAGATGATCCTAGTCCAATGAACTTGTATTAATTGGCTTGTACTAACTTTGTTAAAGTTAATTTTTGTCAAAATTCTTGCTAAAATATAAATTCATTTTTCTTATGATTTTCAATAATAATTCTTGCCAAAAAAGCGAAATTTTATATTTATTAGTATCATAAAACAAATTTTATATATTTTTAATATTAATTTTAGGGTATTTTTAACGAAACTCAAACCCAGCCCCTGATTTAATTGAGTACAATAGCTTTTCTTTTGTTCTTTTTACGCTCGTATATGTAGGTAGCCTCAGTGTATTTACACACGTTTGTGCAGTGGGCAGTTTTTCATCATCTCTATCAATAGGCACTTTACTTATAGTAAATGGTGGATATAAATTCTTAAACCCAAACAAAGGTGGCCTAGGGCAGCTAGTCACAAATCTTAATAAAAGAGAAAGTTCTTCAGAAGAAAAAGACTCCAAAGCTTGCCAGAAATACTTCACAAAAGAGTCTCTGTGCGAGCAGTCAATATAGCGTGTATGAATTTTTATTCTTATTTAGAAAAATGGAATATTATTTATCATGAATTAATGCCTATATTTAATACAAAAATATTAATAAGGCTATATACCATAATTTTATTATATATAAGCTGTTATAAGTCTTCTATATCAATTTTTTCCGTTGTCCCAGAAATGATTATTTGCATCTCGCTTGGAGTAAACATAGACAGTCAGCTTGAAGGTATTAATTCACTCAATCCTTTAAATATTGCTGAGCATTGGTCTTTAATCTGAACATTTAATCGGTAATCAGCAAGCTTGTAAATATACTGAAGCTTATTATCATTTGTGACTGACTTGTCGCGACCTTTTGGAATTAGCTCAACTTCTGAGCCATCGACATTTGTGACGACGAAATTAAGGGATAAGTCTTCAGCGTTGCCTTGGTAATTTTTCAAAAATTTCAAATTTTGGTATACTTCTTTGTCGAGGCTTTTCAGGTCTTCTAAAAAGTTGTATTTTCCTACCATTTTCCTCAAAAAGAATTCTGCGAATTTAGGCTCGACAGTGATCCTTTCATATATTGCTTTTCCTAATATTCTCCCTACCAAGAAAAACATCCCTAAATGCTCTTTCCCAAAGAAGAGCTCAGAAGCAGGATTTGGATACAAGCATTGGTCTGAAGTGACACTAAAGAGCCCATATTGAGGGTTAAAAGCTTCTGCGCTAAGTGAAGTTCAATATTCTTTAAATAGCCCACCTGCATCAATTCCTTCTTCTACAGTCCCTAGCGCATTAACGAAAATCACTTCTAATTTCCCTCTGATATCAGGGACGTTAATAATCTGTGCAATACTGTCGACCATTAGGTTTTCTCTTCTTACCACTATTCTTGTAGATGGAGCAGCCATATACAATTCCTTAGTCTGAGCAATATTCATTGATAGAATCTCAGCCCTAACTGTGAATGGCAAACAAAATGGGAATCTTTGAATTATTGGGCTTAAAATTTTAGAGTCCTCAGTCATTTTATCTATAAGCTCGTTTAATTGATTATGGGGGAGCTGAAATTGAGCTTCTTCGAAAAAGTGTTTGGACGAGTTGAATTCATGGAGAAGTTTTAAGACTTTACAGGCACTTGATACAAGGTTTTCAGCCACAGGGTTTAAGTCTTGATGTAGAAGTCCTGCATGGACAAGCTGAATTATAAAATCAGTGAAATAAATAAGCTCTCCTTCATCAAAAATATATGGAAACTCAGCATCATCCACAATTAAGAGCAAGCTTTGATAAGAGCAGCAAAATAATGATAAAGCAGGGCTGAACTTATAAAATTCAGGGTTCCTATTTGTAGATGCCAAGCTATCTGGGTTTAAAAACACATTGACATCACAAAAGAGCTGAATGAATTTCCAAATCCTATATAGAACTTTTTTATTAAAAGCAATCCCGCCCATAATCCCTGTCACCACAAATTGAGCTTCTTTGCTAGTCTGGCATTTCTCTAAGAATGTGTTATAAATTTGGCACAAATCTTGGGCCACACTTGGGTTAAACTGATCAGTAAATTCATCATGCCCGTGATCAAAAACTTTTAAGAAAATTGAAGAAAGCTTGTTTGGGTCTGTAAAAATTGATAGCTGCTTCCTAAGGACTTTTAGATTAGTTGGTTCACTTATACAGGCAGAAGAATCGGACTCTAGCAGCCTTGGGGTCAATTTTGTTACAGCTTTAGCGCACGTCATCAATAAAGGTGCCATTTCCGAAGGACTCATCGAGCTAAATAATTTTGCTGAAAAAAGTTCTCACAAATTGGCAAATAAATAAATTTCTTTTTCGTCATATCCTAGCGTATTTCTCGTCAAAAGCTGCCCATAATAATAAGACTGAATCATTTCTTTCCATTTCACAGAATTGCAATAAGGATCTTGCAATATAAATTTCGACATTCTTGGTATTGACAAAACATGTTCTACAATGAACCCTTGAATGTCCACAAAATGATCATAAATTAGGCTCCTATCAGACTGGCTTAATTCTTCTATGTTTATTTGATAATAAAGCAAGTTTGATAATAAAGTTAGGTGGAGGAGGATTTGAATATCTTTGGTAATTTTATTGTCTGAAGCGAGTAAAGTTTTTATTTCTAAGTGTTTTTTGCAGCTTTTTAGCAGATTTTCGTCACAAACTAGCTGAGAGTATAGCAGGAACATGTGAAAAGAAGGGATTTCAAACCTAGGAACTTCGAAGAAGGCGAGAATAAATTTCCCTGCTGATTCTTCGTTTTGAAAAGCTCTGGCAAGCCAGACTCCGACATTCACAATCAAATTTCAATTATTTTTTGACCCAAAAATATTAAAATCAGGTTGTTGGCAATTGTAGCTTGCTTCTATCCAATCTCTTAATTCCCAAAATACTTCCCATCTTTTTGTCATAATTGCCAGATTGATCAATTCTTTAAGATTTTTTAAAGGTAAAACTTTTAGCTTGTCTCCTAGCATCAATTTAAGCTTCTTTATATCAGAAATTTTGCTTTGAGCTTTAGTGATAGCCAATTCTGATACAGTATCTTTAGCATTACGAGACCTTAATAGAGCTTGAATAGCTGTGCATGCCTTTGTGAACTTTCTGGCTTCCATCAGCTGCTGTAGGTTTCCTTTGGCTTCTTCTGAGCCTTTCTTCTTAGGGGGTTCGTAAGGCTGAAACATTTTGAAGTCTAATTAAATTATAATGAAACAACAGATAAATTCAGAAAAAATATTTAGATTTTAACGAAAAATTTAGTCAATGTCTTTATTAGGAGTATTATAGAAACTTTAGGCTTAATTATTTTATGATAATTTATTGAAAAATAATTTTTGGCATACCAATGATGATGAAGCTGCAAAATATTTTGTGGGAATTAAGAAAATTATTCATATTTTACAAAGAAATTTCAAATAGATGAACAAAAGTTTTGATAACAAAATTGGCCTTCCCAAAGCAAGTGAAAGATCATCTTCAATTCCAAGGCTAAAGCAGTGAAACTCAGATATCCCAAATAAATTTTTATTAAGCAGTCCTAAATACTCAAATACCAGCATAGGTCTTTCTTCCATCAATTGTGTGACAACACCTACATCTCATCTGGATAGCCTTATTATGCAGACTGAAAGAGAATGCACAGAGATTAAAAAAGCGATTTATGATAAAGGATTAGAAGAAAAAGCATTTCTTGCACAATTGATTAGAAAACTGGCTATTTTTAAAATTATTTATTCTGATAACTAATTTTATATAATTATTCATCACAATTTTATATAAAAAATAATTTTAGAAAAGAAATTGAAAAAGAGTTAACAAGGCTTGATGGTAAATTTTCTGTTGAAAAAAATGAAGGAAAGCAAGAATCACCATCTGTGCTTGAATTTATTAATGAAGTCATGAGTGAAAATAGATTGTTAAAAGAAAATTTTATGAAAATATTATCAAATATTGATATGAAAGGAAGCGGCTTAGCTGTCATCCAAGAATTGGAAATAATGCTGAAAGGCCAAAATTTGTTGTTCTTAAGAGTTTTTGAGCAGATTGAGAAGGCTGCAAGCAACCTTAGGAGTTATGGAAATATTCTTAAAGAAAGAGAAAATATGATACAATCACAAGAAAATGATCTAGCAATTATGCAAAAAGTTGTGGAGAGTGAAAAGAAAAGAATCACTGAAGAAAAGATGTGAATAACAAATGAAAAAATAAAAATAGATAATGAATATCATTTTATTCTACATCAATTTATATTGAATAACATAAATTTAGATAGGCATTACAATAATACCCCAAAATATTTTATTCAATTCAACTCATTGTAGCATATTCAAGACGAAAAAACTAAAATGATGCAAGATATGGAAAGAATTTACCAAAAAATAAATATTGAAAGTGTGGATCATTTAAATTCTGCTGGAACTACTTTTTCTAGCTCTAAAGAGCCAAAAAGCGAAAAAGATAAATCTAACTCAGAAAATTCCATTAAAGATCATGATGACATACAAAAACCTCAAAAAGATTTGAATAGTCAAGAAGGGTCTAAATATAAATATTTAGAAAATCAAGCCTACGAAATAAAAGATAAAAGCTCTCATTTACGATCAAAAAGACTCAATCTTGAAATAGGTATAAAAGATACAGATAGAACTGAAGAGCTAAATGATGATTCACACAAATTCCTTAAAATAAGTCCAAAATTGATTCTAAAAGAAAACAATTCAGAAAATTCAAAAGAAAAATCCTTATTAGAAGATTATTATTTAAATACTCATAGGAATAGAGAAAACGGCTGGCAGTTATCAAATAATTGTGAAACAAATACAAGTGACATAGAGTCCTTATGTGATACCCTATCCAAAAATGAGCCTCTATTTTCTCAATTCACCCACGAAATTTATCAAAAATCTCCAGAACCCAAAAAATATGAAGAAAATGTTCTAATTGAAGACTTCAGCAAGCCATTTAACTTAAATCCGCTGAAGAGCGCCAGCCAAACCCCATCCCAACCCAAAGCAGTATCCAAAAGAGATACAAAATGCTTTGAAAACCTAAAGAAAACCATCATGCTAAAGCAGCAGAGAAGCAATAGCACTTCAGCTTCAATTAAAAGTGTATATAAATAAGCCTATGCATAATCTCCAGGTTTATAATAAAAAAACTCTCTAAGTACTGCTTTTGATGTGTTTCTTATTTCAATTAAAACCTGCGTAACTTCTTTTCATATAATCTTAAAAGCCAGCGCCATATTATTACAGTTATGTTCAAGAACACATTTCAATCAGGCTTCTTATCGATCCTCTACAGCATAGGCAGTAAGCCTCTTCAGATCTGGGATAAAAGTGTCCGGAACGGCCATATAAAGCGTATTACAGATCAAGATATACAAAGCTCGGTCCTAGAAATCATGGGAACTAATGTGAGCACCACTTTTATCACTTGCCCAGCTGACCCAAACCAAACCGGGCATAATAAAATTCTTTACTTTTTTTATGAAAATTAAGAATTTAAATTAAAAATAATTTTTTTCAAAATCATTTACCTTAAACTCTATGTACCAATCAAACCCTTGGTATCAAGCTTCCTTTCCTTGTCATGATCATAAAAAATCTCAAAAAATACTTCACCTTTGAAGTTCAAGTCTTGGACGATAAAAATATTCGCCGAAGGTTTAGGGCATCAAACTATCAAAGCACAACCAGGGTAAAACCGTTCATCTGTACGATGCCAATGCGCTTAGATGAAGGGTGAAACCAAATTCAGTTCAACTTGTCTGATTTTACGAGAAGAGCATATGGAACGAATTATATTGAAACTTTAAGGGTGCAAATCCATGCTAATTGTAGGATGAGGAGAATTTATTTTTCAGACAGACTGTATTCAGAAGAAGAACTACCGCCTGAGTTTAAGCTATTTTTGCCTTTACAAAAGCAAGCGTAATTTAATATAAAAAATATTGCAATAAGAAATTTTGAATTTTAATTAAGAATTTGAATTTAGAAATAATTATATTTAAATAAAATTAAAGATTTCATTTTAAAATACGATAAAGAGAGTATAAATTATACTTTAACTGGATATCTTATAAAAACATGACTTAAAATATAAATCTTTGAGGCAAAACTGTAGAAAATTGAGCTACAAAAATCATAACTGCAAAAGATTTATTAATATTTAAGAAACATTTGTGTTCATTTAGAAATGCATCAATGACGACAACTGGAATTCATTTGGGTCGTATTTGTATACAGTTCCTCTGCTGATAAAATAAAAAGATCCATTTTTTTCTACTACATCAGTAGGTGACCACCATTCCTCTTCTTCTAAACTCTGATAATCTGAGCAGCTTATAGTATCAAAAGTGCTGATTTGCTTACAATGGAAAATTAAAATTTGATCTTTATAAGAAAACATCAAGCTACTTCCTCCAATTGGCATTTGAATCCTTAACAGAGAAAATTTATTATTAACAGCGTTGTAACTTTCTATTGAGTTTTCTTTGATTCCTCCAGCTACAAAAATCCGACCTTTGTGGACACAAGCTGCCAGATTTTCTCTAGCTACATTTAAATTTCCTATTTGTTGCCATTTTTTAGAGATAAGATTGAACCTTTCACAGTCTTTTATTGAGGCGAAATTGCATCCTCCGATTACATATAATTTATGCACCATAATGGATCGCTGTACCCCAGCAGAATATCAACTAGAAAAATATGGTCTAGGGCACCTACCTTATACAGTCTAATGTAAGTAGGCATCTTAAAGCCATAAACAGAGATTTGTCATTTTTGTTTGAGCTTTGCAAAAAAACTGACAAGCACAAAATAATTTTGAAAATTAAAATGATGGTCATCATTATCATTATTACAGGGTGGCGTCTGCCTTATTGGTTACGTAGTCGCCAAGGACCTTCCCATACGGGAGGTTCATCCGCTTTGCGCCGTCTTCAGCTTCGCCTTGATTGAATTGGAACATGGTTAGCCAGGCAAATGATCGGCTCTGACACTGCCTTTCTTCTCCTTCAGCGCCTGATGCCATGGCACTTCTGAAGTGTGGGGTTCAGCTTCGTACGTCTCCTCCTCCCCTTTTCAGGTCCAGTATTAAGTGGACGGACTATGGACTTCTGCTGCTGCATGGGTGAACGAGGTTGGCCATCCAAAAATTCCAAAAAATGGAATTTCTGCTCGACCTCTCTGCAAAAAGGAAAAGTCTAGATCCCGGGATGTAACCCCGTGTCATGTTAGGCAGTTGCCCGATTGGTCTGGGTATTACCTGCAGACTTAGCTGGGCTTGCCCTTTCCAAACCTAAACTCTCCTTTCCCTCGAGGTAAAACCCAATCTTGAAATCGGACTGAGGGCTAGGCTCTGTACATTATCAGAATTGCTTACCTAGCATTGCTGTCCATTTCTAGATTGGTAAAACCTTGCCGGATATAGTTGGAATATGTGTTCGGAAGCTGCGTGGCCGGAGGCCATGCTAGGTGGGGACGCCATATTTTAATTATATTAAAATGATGGTCAATAATGATCTAAAAATATTTCAGGAGCTATATAAATAATTCCCAGAAATTAAGGAAGCATGGTTATACCTAGGAATTTTCATAGGTGGGCCAGGGTCAAGCTGATAGTTATTAGTATTAAATATTCAAAGGTAGCGTTTTGCAGATAAAGATAAGCCTCCAGTAGCAAATATATAGCCATCTTTATCGCTATATACTTAACTTATGATCAGAATTCTGGTCGGTATACCGATCAGAAAGATCGAGCTTACCCGAGGACGTCACTAGGTAACGTCTTAGCTGCTTACGGACTTGCTGCACGGTTCACATCCTCCAAGTTCCAGGGTCTCCTCTCCAGTTGCATCGGTGACATGCGGAGAGCCCGTATTGTTAGATTGCATCGGTTTGAGATTGCTTGCCACTTGTTTATTTTAGCCTTCACTGATTCTTTTTAGTAGCTTTACATTGAATCTCTGAAGGGCACCCGCAGTCAGGTGCTTCAGCAGGAAAAGCCTTTTTAGCGGGGCAAAACCCATCTGCATAGCGAAGAATATATAGCCATCAGGAGAAAAAGTCCACGCGTTTCCTTTAATCCCAAGGTCTTTATTATGCAATGACATTTGTTCAACATTTCCTGAATCTATATGATAAATTATATACAATTTACAGCAAATAAAAAATAATTTATTTAACTCTTATTATTTTTTATAATAAATATTTTACATTAATCAAGATTTAAATAACAAATAAAAGTATAAGTTGGTTCGGAAAAAAGCAATATAAAGCATTTGGATTTTTTGGAGGATTTTTTTTAATTTCTAATGTTAATTTGCTTAGCTTGCTTCCTGAATTTGACTTTTGGACAGGTCGATTAGATTTACTAAAAGCAAATGATTTTTTGGTAGCTGAGCGTGCCATAGGCGATTTTACTGTTCTTTCAATTACTGATGTGTCTGGACTAAAAGGGTTAGTGTCTGTGAGATATTCATCTCAGATTGGTGTAGCTTGGCTTATTGGAGAAGACTCTGGAGTTTCCATATTGAGCAAAATTTCAGGGGAATTTTCAAGAATGTTTATAATTTCTGGATCAGGAAGACTTGGCCTGGAAACATGTCTTGGTTTTGAGATTTTGGATGCTTCTGATGCTTTAGGAGTTTGGCTAATATTGTGGCTAGTCTTAAATGTAGGAATTTCTAATGAGTTTCCGCTATAAGGGGTATTAATTGTTCTTTCATTATTTTTACTGTTTATAAGCCAAACTTGCAAATCAAATTTATTCATAATGGCGTCTCTAATTTCAAAGTCATGAATCCCAATTTTTTTTGTGATCAATTTGAGTGTATCTATTTCTCCTTTAGTTTTCAAGCCTGCTAGCATATTTGATATGCTATTTTATTATAAATAGCCCACTAAGGAGCATTTTTTGGTTAGCGAGACATCAGCTGACTTACCAAATTAGTTGGCAATAGATTTAATTGCTACCCAAATTAAAAAAATGGATAACCAAAAATGATCTTTAGTGGGCTATTCTTAGTAAACATATATATATAATTATTTTGAGTGTTTCCTGATGCAAAGCAGTCAATAGCTTCATTAATGATTTTTTCTTTATTTTCGCATTCTTTATTGACTTTTTCCTTTAAAAATTCCCCAAGTTCTGATAATTCTTTCTGAAGTTTATCAATATATTGGTCAATTGCGAAAAAAGACTCTTTTTTAAAATTTTCAAGTTCTGTAAGTTCTTCATGAAGTTTAAGCCTACAAGCAGAATTTAATTCATCCCTGATTTTTGCTTTTGTTATAATCTGGCTTTCCTTTTCTTTTAACTCAAATCATGAACTGGACATTAATGAAGCTGTTCTCGTGTCTTTCAGAGAAATAGGGTTATGGATAATGCTAGTGTCTTTAATTAAATGCGTACCAATGCAATTTGAGCATAATAAAATTTGAGTACAAAAACATATAAGTTCAGCATTTTGCTTGCAAAGTTGGCATTGCTTATTGGTTTCCATATTCTTCTAATAATTTGAGGATGAATTATTAAATATCTAATAAATTTGAAATAAATTATCATTATTAAATAAATTGCACAGATACCCTGCAAATTTAAAATACTAACGGTTATTTAAACATTTTTAAATTTCGTTCCACCTAATCACGTTTTTCTCAATGTTTTCCATAGTTTTGCATAGGTTGTAAAACCCTTCATCAACCTCTTTTGAAAGTTTTTTGACTTTTTCTTTAATTTTCATTCTTGGTCTTTTTAATTTTCTAATGTAATTATAGGTCTGCAATATCCCAATTGCTCTTTCTTGACCCATAGCTTTGGCAAAATCTGAAAAGTTTTCAGTCCCTTCAACTTTTCTGAGAGGCCGCTGAAGCAAATGTTTGGTTTCTGGGTCAGAAATTAATAGAATCGCGAAACGTTTAAACATGGATATTATTTTTTGGTTTCTAGTAGGATTTAGCCTTGGATTAGCTGGGCCATGCAGCTTTTTATATTGGAAACTCTTGATTTTTGGGATCATGATCTCTGCAAAACTTTCGGCAAATTTTTCCTAACTCCCCCCCCCATCCTTGATCGAACGACTCGCCATCGTTCAATCAAGGATGGGGGTTAAAAAAAATTTTATATATAAAAATAAAATATATATATATAAATTTTTTTTTATTTACTTTTAAATAAGAGGTTAGGAGTATTTAATAATTATTTTTACAGCAAAAAATTTAATTAATTTCATAAAAATACCAATTTTTTAATATTTTAATTTATTAGTTACCCCTTTAAACTGTATAAATTTTAATTTGTTACTTATTAAATTAAAAATTTGTTTTTTAAAAATTTTAAAAAATCTCTATTTTATTAGATTATTGAGTTTTTAAGCCCATGTTGATGACTAAAATTACTTTGAATAGTTGATTCCGAAGCTTTCTATCGTCTCAAAGTCTCTGAAAACAACTTCATTAGGTACATCTTCCCAAGCTTTTGATAACTATTATATTTTTATATATATAAAAATTTGCATGATATGAAAATCGTTCGATCAAGGATGGGGATTAATTTCCCCAATTTTTAGGAATTTTTACAGTCAATCGTTCGATCAAGGATGGGGGGGGAGTAAATAAATTTTACATTGACTCTGAACGTTAAATTTTCTTGAAGAATGACTCTTTTTTTAACTAATTTGTCAATATAAAATTTTGGGCTCCCTTTGTAAGTATATTTATGGAGCACTGTAGATCGCTATAGGTCTTCATTATAGCTCACTCACCTTAATAGATTTTTATATAGGCGATTTAGGATAGATAGTTGAAGTGTTTTGCTATTTATTGTTAAATAAGTGATCTAGATAGCCCTGATTAGTAAGGATTATAGTAATATCGTTTAGATTCTAATGAAAACTAAGTTAAAAGTGATGGAACTCTAATATTTAATTAAAAATACATAACAATGCTTTATGCAATAAAATCTGAATATTTCTACCTCATGACTCACAGGATTTTGTTGTGTTTTTTTCCATTTTTACATCAGGCTTTGCCGAATCAACTTATTTAACAAATGAAATAAAAAGTAAATATTTAACTTTAAACTAAATTCCTAAAGAATTTGTCTTTTTGATAAGATCCATGAAAATTAAATCACAGTTAATGCAAATTTCTTTTTTGACATAAGACAATTAAAAAAGTAATTTTTATAGAATTTTTTCGATGAAATTTGAGCCATAAGGATAGCTTTACAAGTGTTTCTTGCTGCCCAAAATATGGTGACTTTGAGAGCGTTATTACCCTCAATACTATCTTTACAATTTAAAAATCATAAATTTATAATTTAACGCAATCTATCAATTTAAAGTAATCGGGAAAGATATATTTTTAATGATAGACCCAGTCAACCGCTGAATTCAACTATTTTTCAATAAAATTATCTTTCAACACATAAAATTTAATTTCTCCCCCCCCATCCTTGATCGAACGATTGACTGTAAAAATTCCTAAAAATTGGGGGAAATTAACCCCCATCCTTGATCGAACGATTTTCATATCATGCAAATTTTTATATATATAAAAATATATATTATTTATCAAAAGCTGGAAGATGTACATAATGAAGTTGCTTTCAGAGACTTTGAGACGACAGAAAGCTGCGGAATCAACCATCCGAAGTGATTTAGTTATCAACATATGCTTAAAAACTCAATAATCTAATAAAATAGAGATTTTTTAAAATTTTTAAAAAACAAATTAATTTAATAAGTAACAAATTAAAATTTATACAGTTTAAAGGGGTAACTAATAAATCAAAATATTAAAAATTGGTATTTTATGAAATTAATTAAATTTTTTGCTGTAAAAATAATTATTAAATACTCTTAACCCTCTTATTTAAAGGTAAATAAAAACAATATATATATATTTTATTTTTATATATAAAATTTTTTTTAACCCCCATCCTTGATCGAACGATGGCGAGTCGTTCGATCAAGGATGTGGGGGGGAGTTAGAGATTATATATTCCCATTTTCACTTTTTATTTGGTTTGCCAAATTAGTTGCTTTGCAAAACCTAATATTAAAATCGAATGAACAAACAAAATCCTATTACTCATAAAATAAAAATTCTACAAATTTATTGTATCTAGTTTCTGGAAACCATGATAAAGACACTGTTATGCATTTCTAATTAAATTTTATTTCTTTAAAAGTTCCATCACCTTTTAACTTAGTTTTAGTTAAACCATATTTCACTTTGAATCCTCATTAATCAGGATAATTAATATGGTGGGTGGTGAATAAAAAAGGTCCTTGGCGCGAAGAGCCATCTTGGCCGCAAAATTCGCCTATAGCCTAAACCAAGGTTCAGGCCCTTTAATTCTAACCCTTAGCATGCTTCAAGCTGCCGTATGGGGTGGGTAAACCTTGGGATCAGCTGGTGGTGACTCCATCGCCAGAGTATTGATTATCCGGAGGAAGTGCTGTTCCCTGCGTGGCGAACCTGTCGATAGCCAATCAGTGGAGCTTGAATCGAAGGAAGGGCTCGCCGCCCTGAAGAAAACTTTCTTCGTTAATTTTGGGATTGTTCGCCTGCTGCTGGAGTGGGCACTGATTCGATGTTGAGTTGAAAGTTGAGCTCTGATGTTGGCAGATGGAAGTGGAGACTGTTGTGGTTGTTGTGGAGTTTGTTGTGGAGTTTGTTGTGGAGATTGTTGTGGAGATTGTTGTGGAGATTGCTGTGGAGATTGTTGTGGAGATTGTTGTGGAGATTGTTGTGGAGGTTGTTGTGGAGATTGTTGTGGAGATTGTGGTAGAGATTGTTGTGGAGTGTGCAGCTAGTAGGATAGGGTTAAATAAAACGTTTTCTTCTTCATTAATCAGGGCAACCTAGATCACTTATTAAGCAACGAATGATAAAGCACTTCAACCTATATCTCAAATCGCCTATATAAAAATCTACTAACTCCCCCCCCCTCCGTGAGTGAACAAAAAAATTTTTGTTCACTCACGGAGGGGGGTTAATTTTGTTTTTTTTAAAAAAAATTTATATATAAATTTTATAAAAAATATTTTTTTTCTAAATTTAAAAAAATCCTAATTCGCAAAAATTGGAAGGCAAATATTAATTTAATTTATAAAATTTATGTTTTAAAGAGCAATTTGTTTAAAATTACATAGAATTAGCTCTAGATTTCATTATACTAATTATCATTTATATATCAAAAATTTTTTCCATAAAAAATTTTTCTATTAAAACAATTTTTGTTCACTCACGGAGGGTGGGGTTTTTTGGGCAAAAAATGGTGATTTTTCTAATGGTTTTGTTCACTCACGGAGGGAGGGGGAGAGTAAGGTGTATGAGCTAATCAAACCTATAAGGCCAGCTTTTTTTATATACCTTTATTTTAAAAATAATAACCATTAATGATTCAAACGCACTCAAAGGCTATAGCTTTTACATAAGAGCGCAAATAGCCAAGATTGTTTTCAAGGGCATCTATAAGCTGGGATTCATAAACCTCTCCCCCTGCCTCCTTTATAAATTTCATCACAAACCCTTCTAAAGTATCTTCCAGTATCAAGTAAGGGTCTCGGTGTATCTTGTACCGATCCCTCATGCCCTTCGATTTAACTATTTTTGGCTTTTCTTCAGCTTGCCTGCATTATTTTTACGTTTGTTTATTCCTTAAAGCTTCTTCAATTTGATCTTGCCTGATTCTTTCCACTAATGTGAGTCCATCATCCATGATAATTAAAATTATTAAATAAATATCTATATAATCTTAAAATTTTTAGTAGGGAATATGGAAAATTAGCATGAACAGCCTTTAGAATTTGTATTTTTTTTAAATTCTTGACCCACTTTGATACCGAAATGCTGGCATGGGTCAATTTCGCCGTTTTCGATTTTATTCACAATTTCTCTCCCTACAAGATTAAAAGCCTCTTCCACATTTAAGCCAGTTTTGGCTGAGGTTTCTAAGTATTTCAGCTTGTTCGCTTCTGCAAATTCTAAGGCTTCATCTTTGGTGACTGTTCTTTCACTATCTAAATCACATTTATTTGCAACAAGTAATATAACCATGTCTGGGTTTCCATTGTTTTTTGTTTCTTCTAGTCATTTATGTAAACTTGTGAAGCTGCTCCTTCTTGTCATGTCGAATACTAATAAAGCTCCTACTGCGCCTCTATAATAAGCTCTTGTGATGCTTCTGAAATTTTCTTGGCCTGCTGTATCTCATATTTGGAGATGGACTGCTTGATCGTTTACTAGAATAGCTTTGGCTCCAAACTCAACACCTATAGTTAGATCGTGATCTGTCCGGAATCGCTTGTCAGTGAATTGAAGAAGCAAGCAGCTTTTGCCAACAGCGGTATCTCCTATAATGATGTACTTAAATAAAAAGCTATAAGACATTTATAAACTTTTTAATAGATTTTTATCCCCAATTCAACAAAATCAATGAATTTTAACGATGATTATGCAATCATTCTCACTCTATGATTGTTTGAAACGATTTCATATAAAAATTCGAATATTTATTTTTAAAAGTAAAATCTCTACTAAGAATAATAAAAATTACAACAAATTGTAATCATTAGCAATTTATTGCTTAAATAATTAAAAAATCATAAATTCTAACTCCCCCTCCTTGACTGAAAGAAAAAATTTATTCGTTCACGGAGGGGATTAATTTTTTTTCGAAATTTAAAAAAATCCCAATTCGCTAAAATTGAAAACAAATATTTATTTAATTTGCAAAATTTATGTTTTAAAATGCAAGCTGTTTAAAATTAAGTAGAATTAGCTACAGATTTCATTATACTAATTATCACTTATATCAATTTTTTTTCCATAAAACATTTTTGTTCGCTCACGGGGGAGTAAGTATAAAAATGCAAAATTTCTTCAATGCAATATCTCAATAATAAATAGCTTACAATGGATATATGAGAAGATATTTGTAGAGTCATACTTCTGGACACTTTATCAAATGGAATGCTGACAGAAGAAAAAATAAAGGAAATTGAGGAAGATATCGATGGGTTAAGACTTCATAAAGAGCTTGATGCTGGATTTAACATAAAACACTCACTAGATGGCCATTTTGAGGGCATGGAAATACAGCTAACTAATTGCCAAAAAAATCATTGTTTGCAATGCTTAGTCCCCCCCTCCTTCCTGAGCGAACACAAAACCATTGGAAAAGCCCTATATTTTGGATAAAAACTCGTCTGTGAACCGGCAAAAATTTTATAAAAAATATAAGTGAATTATTATAATGAAATCTCTAGTTATTCTGTTTAATTTCAAATCTTGCATTTTACACCACAAATTTGATAAATTTAATTAATTTTTACTTCTCAATTTTGCGGTATATGCTTGCTTTTTAATTTCGCACGAACAAAAATTACTATAAAACTTATATATAAAGAAAATAACCCTTTTCGTAAGCGAATAAAATTTTTTTGTTCGCCTTAGTTAGAAAAAATATTTTGAATTACAGAGCTGCGAACACAACGTAAAATTTACGAGATTTGAGCAAAAGAATATTCCTTGGCAACTAGAAGTGCTTAAAAACTTAGAATCGGATGTGTTGTTCAAAATAAAAAATGGCTGCTGCTTTTCTTGTAATTCTCTTTATAAACTGAAATCGCTTATGGATCAAAAATGCTTTTGCAGAGTTTGCGATGCCTGTATATATTTAAATTATTCAGAGCGCATATTGAGCTGTCCTTCATGCAAGCGCGAATATGATAGAAAAGATATTAAAGAAATATACGAAATAGGAACCAAAGAAAAACCAGGAGAAAAAATCCCATTATTTGATAGATGCAGCATTTGCAAAGGTATATTTGATGAGGATGCATTTTTTAACAAATGCCTTTGTGGGTGTTATGTTTGCATTTTATGCAAGCTAAATATTGAAGAATGCCCAAATTGTAAACACCATATTGAAGTTAAAAAAGAAGCTGAGGTAGAAGAAGAAAAAGTAGAAGAGGAAAGTAGCGAGGAAGAAGAAGAAGAAGAAGAAAAGAATGAAATAGGGCAAGAACATGAGGAAGAAAAGAAAGAAGAAGAGGATGAGAAAAATGAAGATGAGGGAAAAGAAGGAGACAATCCTTTAAGAGCTAGTATAATTAAAGAATAGAGATTACTTATTAGCTGGCTCTTCTTCTGGAGCTTCTTCTGCTGCTTCCACAATTTCAATGATTTTTCCAAGCCCAACTGTTTTACCTTCATCTCTCAGTGTAAATCTTCCAAGCTGGTTCATTTTGGTAAATGGCTCTACACAGATTTCTTCTTCTGCTTTAACACGCATCAAAATCCTTTGGTTTGACCTGCCAAATGACGTTTTTGATTTCTTTTTTCTAGCAACATCAATTAGGGCAGTGATTTCTAAGATCTCGCATTCTTCAACTGCTGTGTGGGCGTGCATAACACATTGGTAGCCAGCTGAGACGACTTGCTTTTCTTCTAAAAGATCTAAGAGTTGTACGTCAGCAGAAAATTCTTGTGCTGCATGACAGACATCGTGTATATCACAAATAGTAAACCCTCTCTGAATTTCAACTTCTTCAGGGACCTTCAATTTGATCCTTACATTTTCTCCAGCATTTGCGTACATAAGCCTAGATTCTTCAGCTCCAATAATTTCTACGATTTCTCCTTTTATCCTGATAGGCATGACGATAACTCTCTGCCCTTTGACAACTTGCCCACTTTCTACTTTTCCATATATGATTATTCCTTGGTCTTTGCTTCTGTCAAGTATTGGGATTCTTAATGGAGCTTCAGCAGACCTCACAGGCAGTGGTAAAGAGTCGAAAATCTCAAAAAGTGTTGGGCCATTATACCAAGGTGCAGTCTCTGGTTTAACTCTTTCTATAATATTAGCCCCTGAAATGCCAGAAATTGGGATCCAGTGGACTTGGCTAAGGTCATATTTGCATTTTTCCGACAAAAATGGGCTCATTTCTCGCTTGATCTGTTCAAAGCGATCTTGAGACCAGTTGACTGAAGGGTCGTCCATTTTGTTGATGACGACTATTAAGTTGCTAATTCCTAGAGACTTGGCCAACATAGCATGCTCTCGGGTTTGGCCACCTCTGTCGAATCCAGTTTCGAACTCACTAATTCTTGCAGAAATCACCAAAGATGCATAGTCAGCTTGAGATGCACCTCCTATCATATTAGGGACATAAGCTTTATGGCCTGGGGCATCTACACTTTTTTCAATGAATTTATTTTTTTTTTAATAAAAAATATGCAAAATTCATTACAAAACAGCATAAAATTGAAAATCTTTTTGTCGGAGTCTCAAAAAACGCTTTTCCGACTTCAACCGTGATCCCTTTTTCTCTTTCTTCGTCAGTTTGATCCATAATATAAGCAAGCCACCATGAGTCCCTTCCAAGCCTTTTGGCTTCTTGTTCATAAGTTTCGATGATTCTTTGGTCAACTTTTCCAGACAGCAATAAAATGCTTCCACAAATAGTTGACTTCCCAGAGTCCACGTGGCCAATAAACACAATGTTAACTGGCTCTTTTATTTTATCAGGCTCGACAAGCGGCTGTTCTTCATTAGCAGCTGATTCTCTTAGTTTCGCGATTAAGGCAGCTTTGTCAATTGGTTTTTCTGTGATGCTTTTGATGACTGGTTTCCTGACTTTTGGGGCGACTTTTACTTCTTCTTTAGGGGCTTCTTCTTGTTCGACTACTTGTCGCACTTCTTCCCCTACATTTATATAGTAATTTTCTATGAATTTTCTATAATTTTTTATGATTTTAAAAGTGAAAAATCGTATAAAAATGTCATACTTTTAAAGCCAAGTTTTGGGCCTGGTGTAACTTTAGGCTTGCTTGACCGTGAGTTTTCGAAGTCACTGAAGCTGATTGTGTTATCTTCTGGTTCTTCTGGCTCCTCAGGGGGTTGATTTTCTGGGTAATAATAAGGCTGCTGGAGGTTATAGTACTGCTGAGGATATTCGTATTGACCATATTGGCCGTATTGCTGGTACTGCTGGTTATAATACATGTTCTGTGGGTCTTGATTATACAAGTACGTATTTTGATACGAAGGATTCTCATATCCAGGAGGGTTTACTTGTGTAGTGCCAAAAGATGGAACAAACTCACTGGCATTTAAGTTGAAGTTGAATTCAGCAGCATTTACGTTCAAACCTGATTGTTGCGGAGGAGTCTGTTCTGAGTTTGACATATTTATCCACTTAAAAGATAAATAACTTGACTAAAGTAATTTTTTAGCTTATTTTTTTATAAATAAATTTAATGTTTTTTTAAAAAATAGAGTGGAGTAAGCTATTTATCTTAATATGAGATAAGATTATTTGATAAGAAGCCTAATTATTCATATTTTTCATCATTATTGTCTTGAATTCTTCCAAATCAATCACTCCGTCTCCATTGGAATCGGCTTCATCAAAAATTTGTTTCCACACTGAGTCTTCTACTCCTTCATTTCCACCCAAAAATGCTTTAAACTCGTCTATAGAAATCGTCCCACTATTATCTGTATCATAAGCCTTAAAAGCTGCCTCTAACTTTTCTTGAGAAAGGACTTTTTTCCAATCCAGCGTGGCGGTCACAAATTCTGTGTAATCAATATACCCATTCCCATCTGCGTCGCAGTGTGCTAGAATTTCTTCTACATCCGCTCCTAAGTTTAATGACAAGCAGCCAGCCCTTATTTCTTCTGGGCTTAATTTTCCATCTCCATTATCATCAAGTGCTATAAAAGCTTTTCTGATTTCTTCTGTTTCTTCATTAGTTGTTAAATGGGACGCAATATATTCTAAAGTCGCTTGTTGGAGTTTCCAGCCGGACTATATAAAATTTACTTTAAAAGCGCCAAGATTTGTTAAGGTTGACCTCGCGAGTCGATTTCCTTTAATTTCCCGATCAACTCTGCCTTGCAATCATTTGTCTTGGAGGACTTCTTCAGCTGAAGGCCGCTTTGCAGGGTCTTTGGTAAGCATTTTTGTTATTAGACTTTTGGCTTCTTGAGACACGTTTTTTCACTCAGGCATTGCGAAGGTGAAGACGCCTCTAGAAACTTTCATTAAAATCCCATTTTCAGAAGATGCGTTAAATGGTGGGATTCCACATAGCATAATATACAAAATAACTCCAGCGCTTCAGACATCACATTTTTCGTCATATTTCCCTTTAATTACCTCTGGAGCTACATAATACGCCTATTTATAGCTTACGGTTCCTGTAAAATTCGACAGTTTAGTATTAGGCGAAAATTTTAAAGAAGTCCCAAAATCAATGACCTTGATCGGGGCATCTTGTGAGTCATTCTCAAAAAGTAGGTTTTCTGGCTTGAGGTCTCTGTGAACTATACCATTTTGATGGCAGTACATTAGTGCTGAGACTATTTGGTACATATAGCTGGCAGCTGTATTTTCATAGAATCTATGCTGAGAAATAATTCTATCAAAAAGCTCTCCGCCTGTACAAAGCTCAGTAACAATATAAAGAGAGATGTCATCTTCAATAACTTCGTAGATTTTTAAAATGTTAGGATGGTCAAGGTCTTTCAGGATTTCTACTTCTTGTATAAGCTTCTCTCGGTCGTCTTTCTTGAATTTTGATTTCGATAGCACCTTTATAGCCCTAACTGCTCCGCTACTAATATGAATTGCTTTATGCACACTGCCAAAAGAGCCGTTGCCAAGCTTTTCTTGCACCTGATAAAATTGCCTGATATCTCCATTGATAACATGGACGAACTGCTTTCTACGGATTTTTACACCTGGGTCTGTATGCACAGACGCTTTGTTATGTTTAGATGAAATATCGCTTGCGGTGTCGTCATAAATTTGTGGCTGCGGAGCATGAGTGTCTGTGGTTTCTTTTATATCTTCTTTATGAAGGTCTTGCTTATTCCCCTGTGACGAATAAAACCGTTAAAAAAATCCCTATTTTTTGCCAAAAAAACAACCCTGTGAGCAAAAAAAAAAATTTTTTAATAGAATTTTTTTTATGGAAAAAATTTTGATAATAAGTGATAATTAGTATTACAAAATCTATAGCTAATTCTCTTTAATTTTAAAAAAAATTGTTTAAAAATTAATTTTATAAATTAAATTAATATTTGATTTCCATTTTTTGCGATTTAGGATCCTTTAAAATTTCGAAAAAATTTGTTTTCTATGAATTTATATATAAATTTTTTTTAAAAAAATAACCTCCCTCCGTGAGCGAACAAGATTTTTTTGCTTACTCACGGAGGGGGGGGAGTTAGTAGCTTCACGAACTACACTAATAAGCTCGCTTGTAGAATTTGGTAGAGATTGGCAGCACCCCATGGTTAATTTATATAAAAAATTAATTAAAAATAACTACCACACTATGCTTGTTCTGAAAATGATATTGATAATATTTGAGACAAGCATGTGGCCATAGACTGCGTATTGTCCAAATAATATTGTAACAATCAAAGATGAGAATTTTGATAGCAAAATTCATATTTTATTTATGATCTTTATTGCAATTTTCTTTTTCAGGAGGATAAGTCCTATTATCGCAATTAATATCATAATTGTTTTCCTTATATGAAAAGTTTTTGTTTTGGGCTTTTGTGAAGAGCTCCAAATATCATCAATTTTCCCTTTTATATATTCAGAAGGGTAGAGGACTGTGAGCACGTCATCAAGCAATTTATTAATTTGATAGCCAGATCTGGGGATATACGATCTGCAAATTGGGCACTTTACTGTGAAGAATTTGTGCTTTATGAGGTTTTCTATACATGTGAGGCAAAAATTGTGACCACAAGGAGTTGAAGTTGGGAAATGGAATGTATCTAAGCATATAGGACACTCTGTTGCTCCGCTAGCAACTGATATATTTTCCATAATTAGTTTTATATAGAGTTAGACATAAGAAAGAATAAATAACTTATTTCAACAAGGCATTTTTACCTCTTTACAAAATGGATTTAATTTGATAAAATTTTATTATATAGCTCATCACCTAAGTGGCTTGTCATGTGCCTGGTGTCTCCTGAAAGGCCGGGGACTGATTTCACTAACAAATGTAAGTTAAATCAACCCTTTAAAAAGTAATCCCATCAAATAATTCAGATTTGCCATTTCAAGGGTTGATTTCACCACAATTGATGGTGAAACCAATATCCCAGCCTTTCCAGAGAAGTAGGGCATATGGCAAGCCACTTAGGTGGATGAACTATAAATTCGAAAAATAAATTTGGGAATGTGATTTTTGATAGAGAAAAAGAAACAACTTTTAAATAAAATTTTTGTGAAAATTTGATTTTGCAATTAAATAGTGATATTTTATATTAATTATAATGATAGGGTTTTGAAATTATTTGGAGAAAGGAAGATTCAATTTATGTTTGTGAGTAATTTAGTTCCTGTTCATTTATGATTCATTTTTACTAGAAATTTGGGATTTTGGCGCATTTCTTTCAGTATTTTCTGTAATTTCTTCCATTTTTACTCTATTGCTAATTGACTCTCTCTTGTAAAATGCATAGCAAAAAATAGCTGCCATAGGAATTAAGAATAAATTCGAGGAGATATGTATAAGAGGGCCGTAATAAGAGCATGCATCTGATTTTTCTATATTTTTTGCGTCACTTTTGCAACTAAAAGTGATGTCTACATTGCTTATAAATTAAAGTTAAAATTATAAGGCCATAAGCGGATAAACCATGAGCCTGCCTATCTGGCAGCAGAAACAGGGAAACCCTTCAGGGAGAACCAAAAACTTCCCTCTTCAGTAGACATCGCCAAACCCAAAGGCCTGCTTCAAAAAGTGGCAAAGACACTATTTTCAGCTTCATCGGAACAGGTCCTATCTGCTTATCCTCGGAGTCCATCTCTGTTGGGCATCATCATTTATTTCTATTGCTTATAAGGACTCAGGATATTAATGCCAAAAGGTTGAATATTGGAATACAAACTACATAAATATAAGACATTATTGGAAATCCATAATTTTTCCCACGTAAAATATTTATATAAGCTTGCATAAAAAATATGAATGATACCAATGCAAGAGTTTCAAATAAAAAATAAATTTCATTTGCATCAGAAATATCTGTAAAAATTTTGCATGTACGACTGGAAGGATCAATGCTGCAATATTCGAGAGATAAGCATTCCCATTCTAAATGAGGAAAAAGTTCTTCACAATGATTACAATAAAACAGCCCTCCATTCCACGAAATATTTTCATGAAATCGGATTATTCATGTATCATAAAAAGTAGCATATAAAACAGTAAAAAAGGAGATTCCTAGCAGCACCCCTACAACTATCATCCAGCTATGAAATGTTTTGGATTTTATGCAAGCTGTAAGTGATATGCTGTTTTGTATATGCTTTATTTTTCCAACTTTTCACATAATAATTCAGAGAGATGCCAAAGATAAAAAGCAAAAGCTGATATTTATTAGCCCAATAATAGGTCCTTGCTGAAAATATATACCTTTATAATTATAGCTCATGCGCTGTTATGGATTTCTCTATAGATGTCTTTACTCCCCCCCTTCGAAGTTCGACCAAGATATAGGGAAAATTCCTATTTTTTTGGAAAAATTAACCCCCCTCAAAGTTCGACCAAGACCTATATAAATTTACTAGGAAAATATTATTTTTCGATCTTATGAATTAGTTCAAAAGACCAATTGTTTTAAGGGCAGTAGATTAATTAAGGAGAGAGTTAGCTGAATTTTCAATTCTGAAATTAGAGCTCGAAAACTTGACCCCTTCACCACTATAAAAATTTTTCTCAAATGTTTTTTAAATTTTTAATTTAAAATTAATTTTTTAAGAGTTTTTTTTTAAATAATTAACTCTTTAAGCATGGATTGGTGGCGAAGAAACTTGGGGTGATCAATTCCATAAGATCTACAGAAGAATATGATAAATATTTTTTTTTTAACTACTAAATTATGTAAAAAAAATTCTATATAATTTTTTCTTAACCCCCCTCGAAGTTCGACCAAAAAAATCTTGGTCGAACTTCGAGGGGGGGGAGTTAGCTTAGACAATTGAAGTGTCTTAGCATTCGGACTTGAGGAAGAAACCAGATGCTCTTGAGTAGCGAAGACTAAAGTATTTCTAAATTTAAATTAACTAAAGTTAAATAAACTCTATTAAAGAGCAATACTAATTACCAAAAGATTTAATTTTCTAGGATCATGTTCAAGGCCCTTTCTTAATTGGATTAATGGTCCTGCAATTCGAAATATCTGGCTTACTTCCTTAGTGCGAAAGCTAAGACACTTCAATCATCTATTTTAAGCGCATCTATGGAGAAATCCCATACCAGTGTATAAGCTATATATACTAATAGCCATTATTTTACTATAAAAATTTGTTATTTATTTTAAATAAATATAAATCAAAATTATTTTTAAATGTTTCAAAATCAGACCATTCAATAAAAAATCAAATCAATATACCGGATACATGTGTCAGGACCATAAAAACAGCAGACAAGCTCAATACAGCTTTATTCCCATAATATCTTCAATTTAATGCTAATATCAGTTTTTCAATCACAATAAGGCCAAGCACATAAGATATCAAGTCTAAAAAATAAAGCAAAGAGCTGGCCTTAAATCCATAGCTATAAATCATACAATTTGTTGAATTATCAATAGAATCACATACAAATTTCGTAAAGCATTTTCAGGTTCAATTTTCATAGAAACTTGGGCAATTTGTGCATCTTGCCAAGCTCATATTAAACGAAAACTCTTCATTTTCTAAAATAACCCAGCTTTTTTGTGTTAATGATACAAAAATCAGCGATATTGAGGAGGAAAAGAAAATTAATGGAATTCAGAAAAGTTCTCTTGATGGGGTTTGTGTTGGAGAAGCTTTCATTTTTATATCAGAAATAAGCTTATCTTAATAACAGCATTTACTAATATGAATTAATTTATCATTATAACTACTAAAAGAAAGAAGTGCTTTCGATAAATATTTAATATCTAAATAAATCAATTTTTCTTATTATGTTTTTCATATAAGCTACGCTATAAAAATGCTAATATTTACCAAATGGTCTATTCTTATTTATTTTTGGAAGCTTTAGCTAAATTTATCATTATATAGATAAATAATCATAATACTAAAATCGCTCACGTATATAAATTACTTATTGAATTGTAATGATAAATTTATGCAGATCTCCAAAGTTTAGTGATATAACTGAAAAAAAGCCAAATCCAGGCCCTGGATATTATAAGCCATCCTCAATTTATAGAAAAGGCAGTTCTTTTAGCTTTTCTCAATCAGATCGAAGTGTCAGTCTTCTAACAGCCCACGATTTTGAAGATCTCCCAGGCCCAGGGACTTATTCTCCTACACAAAAAGGTGTAAATCATTCGATGTTTGCGTTTAACTCAAACTCTCCCAGATTTCAAGGTGAAAAAGAGCGCAGCCCAGGCCCAGGAACCTATTTAATTGAAGATCAGCCAAAAAATAAGCCTTCACTAAAAACTGTTCATAGGATAACAATTCATCCTGCGCCAGTTCCTGTTTCAATTCCTCTATTAGAAAGGCAAGAAGTTTCAAGATATGATGGACAAGTTTTAAAAGCAAGCCCAGCTGAATACTATTCCAGTTCATACTCCCAGTTAAATTAATTTTTTTAATTAAAATAGTGCTTTATATATATAATTTGGTATATATTTATTAAAAAACAATATGAACTTTGTTTTTTCCTACTTTCCTTAATTTTATATAAAAAAATAAAGTTTTTCTTAATATTTCGAATATTTTTAAAACCCTTTATATAAGACTATCCAAAATTGTCTCAAACCAAACCAAACCTTGGAGTAATTTTATTTGGGAAATCTAAGCATGAAAGAAATTTATGAGACAAAACAAACCCTTTTACCAAAATCCCAAGCAGAGAAAACGTAGGGCCTGGAAAATATGCAGCTGAAAAAGAGAAAGAGAAATCTAAGCTTTCAGAAAGAGATTTTAGCTCAAAGTCACCAAGATTTAAGGTAGCTGACTCAAATCTTCCTGGGCCTGGATATTATGATCCTAATATAGAAGTAGTAAAACCAAGCTCGCATAGTGTAATTGCTAATAAATCGCAGAGAAATATTGATTATGGACCAAAAAGAGAAGGAGTGGAGCCAAAACCGACAAAATTTAAAGCAAAACCAAGACAGCCAAGCCCAATTTTTAAGTCAGGTACAGCAAGAGAGTGCATAAAACCAATAACGAGAACACAAATTGGCCCAGGAACTTATGAAGTAGAAATAGGTGGCTCTTCGTTAAGTTCGTATAGTTTCTCTATGGAATCACGGTTTAAATCAATAAATTCTCGACACGAATCCCCTGGACCTGGGACTTATAATGCCCCTAAAGCAAAAAAGCAAGCCTCCCCAATGAACTGAAAATCTCCAAGATTCCAGCCTACAAGTGACCAATATATACATGTTGTAGGTGATACCAAAACTCCAGGTCCTGGGAATTATACTAGTTTTTCACCTTGGAGTTCTCAAAGGAACCAAGCTGCTCCATTTGGAAGCAAAACTCTTCGAGTTGCAGAATTTTTGGATGGGGCTGAAGAAAACCCTGATCCTGGAATTTATCGTACAGCTGAAAGCTCTCGGAAAAGGGGAGCTACTATTGGCTCTGAGGTTAGATTTAAAGGAGGAATAGGCAGTTATATAAAGGAAACCCAGTATGGCAACCAAGTAGGCCCTGGATCATATTCGCCAAAGCGAAGTCTTTCAAAAAGAACTCATAATATATCATGGCTGAATTAATTCTATAGTAAATGTGTATTACTTTATGCTATTTTTAACAAAATTTTGATTAATAATTATTCTAAATTTCTTATTTTAGTCTATAATAGTTTTTATTATTTAATATAATAGCCATTAATAATCAGAAATCTTATATACTAACAATAATGTCATTAAATATAAAAACAGCCCAATCCCATAAGACCCATCAACTTGCTCTATCAAGTCACGAATCTGTGGAAAAACACTGTTTTGTACACACTCTTCAATGTTTTGCAACTTGGCAAAATTTTTGATTATTATGTCATAATATAAAATATTCTTGTACAGTTCATAGTCCCAATCTTTTACACAAGAAAGGTCAAATCTTTGTATTGTATTGCAATTATGGATTTCTTTGCTATTTACCCATTTTTTCCATAATTTGCGTTTTACTGCTCTTACTGGGTCTGTAGCTACTGATTCACAATAAGAATCCCCATTAGGGCTTAGCCCACAAGAACACTTGTGGTAAAATTGCATATCACCATGTACTACCTCACAGAAATGGTCAGAACAAGGATTTTTTTCAAATCTTTCAATTGAGAGTTCGTCAATACAACGGTAGGAATAGCACATCCCTGATGAGCATTGTTTGGATTCATAATCTATACATGAGTGTATGAATTCTCCAGATTTTAAACTGAAATATTTTGTGCAAGCCCCATTATAGCAAAATTCATCGTTAGGACACTCGTAGTCTTTGAGGCATTTTTCACTGTGGGAGATCTTTTTACGGCATGAGCCTTTGTAGCACATGAGTTCGCTGTCACATTCTATTTCAGAATGGCAATTCTCGAACTCTTTTTTTCCCCTGCAAACCCCATCAATACAGTCCCACAAACATTTCTGCTCACTATCACATTTATTTCCTGGAAATGCTAAAACTTTGCTGCTTTTTACGCATTTTCTTATTGTGGGATCGCAGGATTGGCCTTCAGGACATGGTTTAATTATAAAATCAGGCCCATTCACAATAGCGCACTCATCTTCTGCTTTAGATTCATCGTGACAACGATAAATTGGACACTCTGTTTCAATTTGCTGTGACTGGATGAGGATGAGAGTGCATGTGAGAATTATCCCTTTTTGCATTATTTTTGTATTTTTTGTCACCAGTTGAAAAAATGAGAAAATCTGATTTGAACTGAGACTTTAAAAATGAATTATTGTTGGTGTCTTAATTGCAAGATAAGCAAGATTTGCCAATAAAAAGCTGATATTTTTATAATTTAAAGAATTCAGGAGTTAATAGATATGCTAACTGTCCTTTTAAATAGAAACAAAATATTGATAAAATTTCAAATTTTTGGGTATATTAACCCCCTTTTAAATTGGAACTAAATTTTAAATTATAAATTTATAGGTATTTCATAAAATTTGTTTTATAGAGAAAAAATAACCCCCTTTAAATTGGAAATCAATTTTTTTCTAGCTTAAAAGGGAGTAAGGTCAAAAATTAAATTAAGCAGTAAGGAAAAGTGAATGATCTTTGAGTTATAAAGATAAAAATAATTAAAATTATTATTTAGATTAAAAATGGGAGCATGGAATGACGTCATAGTAATTCAGTATTATATTTATAATTTGCTATATCTATATCAATTATCCTATTTTTACGTTAATAAAAATTCATGATTATATATGGGCGAAGTAGCAATTTGTAATGCAGGCTGGATTGCGTCTCTGTAAATAATAAGACTGCTATGAGATCTCTTGCAATGCTTTTTTAAATGCAATATGTTGACTCTTACTCCCCCCTGTGAGTAAATAAAGCCATTGGAAATCCCTTTTTCCCTAAAACTCACCTCTTTGAAAATTTTAACATAAAATTTTCAATGAAAAAGCATTTCGATATATAGTTAATAATTATTATAATTAAATCTTTGGCTAATTCTGTTTAATTTCAAACACTTGCATTTTAAAACATGGATTTTGCAAATTAAATTACTTTTACCTATAAAATTTATAAAAAAAAAATTAAGAATGAGTGAACAAAATTGTTATTATTCTTTCACGCAGGGGTTAGCTAAGAAGCGAATTTAGCAGTTTATAATACTTATATTTAATTTTTTAAATCTATATAAATCCTCAGTATAAAAAGAAAATATCATAAAATGAGTAATTTATTTTTCATCTTTTAATAAATATCATATAAAATTTTAATTTTTCAAATATGTCCAAATTAATGACGATTTGTAGAATACGTCATCGAGTTAAGAAAGCACTATAGATTATCTATATCTTAAATCATAAGAAAAGCATAATGAAAATTTAATATTCACTATTTCTTCCAATCCACAAATACAAATTATATTTAATTATATTTTATTTTAATTAATTTTGAAATTTCACACAAATTCCAATATTTCAATAAATTAATTCCCTACTGATAATTGCTCCATATTGCACTTATTTTATTGACCATGGCATAGTTATCTACTTATGACGCAAGCGTAATAATTCTGATAAAAATGAAAATCCCTAAGGAGAGAATAGGTCCACTTGACAAAGATCATGAGTTTCTACGGGACAACGATTTTATCCATCAAGGCTACCGCTTACACTTCAGCTCCCCAAAACGAATTCTAAAAAGCTTGTTTATGATTCACAATGAGTCAGTCAATGTTTGGACCCACTTGCTTGGGGTGATACTATTTATCATGTTTATTTACTACACAGTTGTATGACTTGGATTAACCTCAAACCCCATATGCATAAAATGAGGTGACAAACGACCGTTCTTCCTGTGACGAGTGCCCTTATGAATTCTGTGCATAGATTTTTGGTGCCAAGGGTTAGGGAAGCCTTGAGGCAAGAGATTCAGTACTTTTTCTGCTGATGAAGAGGCCTGGCTTGAGAGTTAGTTTTTGCCTCTTTTTACTAGCAGTTCCCAGATCCAGCTTGGGTGTCCTATAGAGGCAGGACAATTTAATTGCTTAGGTGATTTGTGGCTTGTCCTGAATGGTGCAAGATGCTAAGTTTTTCTAGGCGATAATACAGAGAAAAAGGGGAAGACAGCAGTGTAAGACTTAAAGGCCACTGTCTCTCTCTATTGAAAAGGGTCCCGTGCAAGGGGGCAATCGGTTTTGCTAAGTAGGGTTGGGTGTTACTGACGCTTGGTCTGAAAGTTGGTGCGGAACCATTATGGTATACCGAGAAACAGAGAGTTTCTGTCAGAGCTCAAGATGTTTTAAGGGAGCCCGCAGCAATGCTATAGAACACAATTTCTAATGAACTAGGGACTCAAAAATGTTTATATAATCTAATCAAGCTTCAAACTCCAAGCCTGAATTGCTCGAAGACCTTAAAACAACCATTCTAAATAGTTACCAAGCCAGCGTTTCTACCATAAACGAAATCGGATCAATTGCATATCAATACGAGCAACAATTGCAAATAAAACTTACCGATTTTTTGCAAGAAGCCCAACATTATGGAGAAAAGCTCGAACACAAAATATTAAGCATATATTCTGATTTACAGTCTCTGAATGGTACTGAAAAATTTCACCCTCTAAAAGAAAAAATATCTAAATTAGTTAGATTAATTGACAGTAAAGAATTGGACTGGATTGATATTTATAACCCATACCCAGAGTTTGCTATTAAGCATCAGCTTTCAAGATGGCCAGTCGTGATTTTCCTTGCCAGTGCCATCATATGTCTAGGCTGCTCTTCAATTTACCATCTCTGGAAGGATTATTCTAATAATCTTTGTCGTACATTAGCAAGGCTAGACTATGCTGGGATTTCTTTTTTAATTGCTGGATCTTTTTTCCCTGCGATTTATTATCCGTTTTATTGTCATCAAGGTAAAAAGTATATAGAATATATAACGTTTTATTTGACTGGAATTTCTCTAGCAAGTTTAATAGTGTTTGTAGTTGCGATGATGCCCAAATTCCAGATTGCAGAGCTAAGGTGGTTTAGAGGGACCATTTTTTTGGTATTGGGGCTGCTTGGGGTTATACCTTCAGTTCATTTGGTTTACTCGTAAAAATTATGTAGGGACCAGGCAGAGTATTTTTTGACAGCCTTTGCGTGCTATTTGATGATGGCTGCTAGTTATATTGTAGGGGTGCTTATTTATATCGCAAGATTCCCAGAAAGGCTTTATCCAGGAAAGTTTGACTTTTGTGGGAACTCCCATAACATTTGGCATTGCTTTGTAGTTGCAGCTGCAGTTTGGCATTACGTTGGATCCCTTCAAGCTTATCACATCAGAGCTAATATGATGGTATGTCCTCATTAAAGTAAGAAGTCTGGCTATTTTTAACTTATTATTCGCTTAGTTTAAATAGCAATTTTATTCGTTACTGGATAATAAAGTACATAAACGTTTAAAAAATGAACAAATACACTGACAGATCAAGACCCCAAACTACACGCTCTTTAGTAAAAAGGCCACAAACCAGCTCAGCTGGGTCTTTATCATCACGTGCTGCAACAGCTTCGACGCTTTTTAGGCCCAAGCTTTTAATAGATAATCTTATTCAGACAATTGATAAGCCATCAATGACAAATAGGTTTAATTTATTGCATGATAATCATTGAGAAAAATTAGATGAATTCGAGCATATGAAACCAGACGATTCACAATACCAAGTTGAGCTTTATTTTCCAAAAAAACCGCTCACAAGTGATATATGTGGCTTAACATTAAGAGAAAATGAGAGACTTTCAAGAAAATCGCTTTCAGTTAGCAGCACTCCAATTATAGGGAACGATGAATTTATGATTAATGAAAAAACACATAGAAGGCTACCTTCAGAACAGGATTTTACAAAAATTTTAAATAGGCTGGAAATGGTTATTTCGAATAAAAATTTAGGAAATAGAAGAATGGAGCTTGTAGAAGGGGAACGCTTTGATGATTATTTAGAAATTGGAGAAAGTCATTATTTTCGGGTAAGTGTATTGTTCATGGACCTTTATGGATAGATCTTGTTGAAAATGTAACCGCTATAATGGACTTCACATTTTGAGCATCTTAGACCAGACCCCTCACTATTTAGAGAAATATTCAGTTCTTAATAAAAAAGTTTGAGAGCTTTAAATTAGTTCAATATAGTTTTATATAATTGTTTTTAAAAATATTTCTAATAATTAGCATAAAAGCTCGGCAAAATAAAGATATATTTATATTTAAAATGGCTATTCTCTCTTTATGCTTGGAAAGTGGTAATTTCGCGCGAAAATGACTAGTCAAAAATTTTGACAAGTGTGAACTTTTGACAATTAAACGAGTTTAAAATGGGGATTAATATAAAAATAAATTTATGACCCTTTTAGACTAAAAATTATCAGTATCTTATATATTTTTTCCGTTTTCAATAGAATTAGGTTCCAACAAGTATATGAAGTTACATTCTAAGTCCATAATCACAAATAAGGGTATTTTTTCTAAGAGAGTATAACCATTTTAGTTTATGCAAATATTATAAAAATTAAGATTTAATTTAAGAAATAAGTTTTATAGCAAGTTTTAAATACTTAAAATATGAGGACCGCATAAGGTGATGATATAACCAAAAAAAATAAAAAAAATCAAAATGTACGCTTGTCCAGAAAGCAGAAATTAAGCTACAAACAATTGCTATCATCGCTTAAAAAATATAAAGTTCCAGATATTCCTCATAAGGCGAAATAACAATTTTAATTTTTGTCATGGCTTAAGAAAATCAAGATAGAGATATAATGAACAAAAAAATTTAGTATGTGCTTGTCCAGAAAGTGGAAATTAATGCTACAAATAATTATAATTATTTCGAGAACTATCCTAAATTAAAATTATTTTTATATTAATCCCCATTTTAAAAATTGGTTCGTTTAATTGTCAAAATATTTCACACTTGTCAACATTTTTGGCAAGTCATTTTTAATTCCCGTATTTGGGCCAAGCCATTTTCCCGCGAAATTAATGCTTTTCAAGTGTAAAGAGAGAAGATCCACTTTAAATATAAATATATCTTTATTTTGCCGAGTTCCATACTAATTATTATAAATATTTTTAAAAGTATTAAAAAGCAATTATATAAAAAAAAACTATACTGAGCTAGTTTAAAGCTTCAAATTTTTTTTATTAAGAACTGAATATTTCTCTAATTAGTGAGGGGTCTGGTCTAAGATACACAAGAGAGCGGTTACATTTTCAATGATGTCAATCTATAAAGGTTCATGAGCTATAAAAGGGAAAAAATGTCCTATGAGGGTGATAATAAAATGTGCCAAAGGAAAAGTGAAAACTTTTGTCTCAAGAACTGCAATTATGCCAAGCGAAGCTACGTATGACCAAGCTTCAAAGTCTTATAATTTTGAAGTTTCTGACCCTGGATTAAGATTCAGAGCTGAAACTATAAATTTAGGGATTTATGCAGTTTTTGACTCAAATTATTCAATTATTATTGCTTTTGGACGAGAAAACGAGCACAAATCCACCCAAAACAGATATGACCCTAAAGACAATGACGAAGCATACCAGAGTGAAATAGCCAAAATAATGGAAATGGACTTAGAAAAGCACAGAGCACAATACACCCAAAAAAAAACAATTAAAGGAATATTAGGAGTCTCCGCAAAGCCTTTGACTTGAGAAATCAGACATAAGCAGACAATCGAAAGAAAAAAGAAATTTTTATTAGAAAAAAGAAAAAAAGCTGAAATGATGATAATTAGAAATGAAATAAAGCGAGCAGAAGAAAGAAAACAAAGGGAATACAAAGAAGCTGAAGCTATTTTGCAAGCCCAGCAAAAACTTTGGATTGTATTAATAAAATTCGTGCAGGGGCTTGAAACCTTAAACGAAAGAAAAAGAAAAGAAAGATCTAAGACTTTATCAAAATTAAAAGAAAATGGGTCTGCAAGGAAAATTCAGATGTTTTATAGAAAAAAAAAGCAAAATGTGACCTCAAATGATATCAATTTATTGAGAGCTGGCCCATTGTTGAAGCTTTATTCGCATAATATAAAAATAATAATAAACAGAGACGTAAAAGAGAAATTATTGAAGCTGATAAAACAGAGTGCCAGGATGAGAGATATTCCCACGCATTTTAATGATTATTATTTATGTGCTGTAAAAATCCAGAAAGCATGAGCCCTTTATGTAAAAAAGAAAAACGAAAGATGAAGCTTGCTTATTGAGCTGTGAAATCAAGGCATGCAAATTTATATTAATTCACAAGTAAAGCCGAAATCTGGAAAAGGAAAAGGGAAAGGAAATTCCCAGCCTAAAGTGCCGAGCATTCCAGATATACAAAGAGATAGAATTTTAACTGAATTCATTAGAGAATGCAAAAGAAAATACTTTAAAGAACTCGATAAATTTTATGAAAGCAAAGGATATTTGCTTAATTTAGCTGCAGGAGCTTTGCAGTCTCAAGAAAGCCCTAAAAGGGTAAAAAAAGAATACCCTCCAAGTTTTGTATTTAGCCCTAATCTTGACGATATTGCGAAATTAATTGAAAAAGCTATAAAACTACAAGTAAATTAATAAAATAAATAAAATTTCAATAAATCATGGCAGGATGGTCACCTCTTAACTTTAAATTACTTGAAGAAGCCGAAAATAACTTAATTCAGCTATCAGGGATTGAAATAGAAAAAACTAGGATTTCTATTGATGAAAACCATTCTGTATATTGCCTCATCTGTGGAAATTCGGAAAATCCTCCAATGATGCTATTGCATGGGTATTTAGGTGAAGCATAATGTTCTTTAAAATTTTGAAATTTCTTACTGAGCACTATCGAATTTATTGTTTGGATCTTATCGGGATGGGGAGATCAAGCAGACCAGTTTTTAAGGCTAACGGATATAGCGAATGTGAGTCTTTTTTTATTATTCCAATTGAAATCTGTAGAGAGTATCTTGGAATAGAAAAAATGATATTAGCAGGGCATTCGTTTGGAGGGTATATAGCAGGGTGTTATGCAGAAGCCTACCCACAAAGAGTAGAAAAATTAATTATGATATCTCCTGCTGGCATTTCTAAGCCGACAGAGGAGTATGACTTTGAAAGGTTTCTTGAGTCTAAGAATTGATTTGTGAGAATTTTGATTAAATCAGGAAGATATTTGTTTAATAGAAATGTTAACCCTGCTACTTTATTGAGAAAAATAGGACCTTTTGGAGGAAGATTTATTAAAAATTATCTTAAAAGAAGAATTATTGGGCTTACTAAAATTGAAAGGAAATACTTACTCCCCTTTCGTGAGTGAATGAAAAATTTTTATCAGAGAAGATTTATATATAAATTTTATAATAAATTTTTTTTCGAAATTTAAAACAATCCTAATTCGCAAAAATTGAGAAGTAAAAATTAATTTAACTTGCAAAATTTTGTTTTAGAACGCACGCAAGCTGTTTAATATTAAACAGAATAGCTAGAGATTTCATTAAATAACATAATTATATATCAAAATATTATTTCCGTAAAAATTTTTATATTGAAAAATTTCCGTTTTACTCATGGAAGGTATTTTTACCCAAAAAATAGGGGTTTTTCAAATGGTTTTGTTCACTCACGAGGGAGGTTAAAAATTTATTTCGAACAAGTGAATTTGTGCCCTGGAAGCGGAGAATACGCATTACCAAAAATTATGAAAGAACTGTTGTATCCCCATGCACCTCTCTGTGATAGGCTAAAAAATATTCCAATTGTGTTTCTTTTTGGAGATCAGGACTGGATGAGCTCTCAAGGAGCTCATCAAAATAAAGAAGTAAACCAATCAAACGTTATCATTGAGACTGTTTCAAACGCTGGACATCAACTATATTTAGATAATCCTAAAGAAACAGCTGAAAAGATCATAGCCGGAATATCTAAGCTTTCTGAGCCAAAAACATAATGATTGGCTTTTTTACTAATTGTAATAGCCAGCAATCTTTAAAATTGCTTTAATTATTTCTAATTTCAATTTCAGTTATTTTTCTTTATTTATCAAAAAAATAGTATTCTATATCTATCAGTATATATAAAATTCATCTTCTAGTCTCATAAACTCCTAAAATATAATAAAATTACAAAAAATAATAAAATTCAATATGAATTGCTGCTTGCCAACTGGACTAGGACCAAACCCATCTCAAGAAGCCACCAAGCTATTCAAAATTCTCAAGCTTATCATCATAATTCAGATCACTTTAGCTATTTTTCAATTCTTTGCAGACGTTTGGAATGGGATTATGATGCTTATTGGAGCATTAATACTTTTTCTTGCAATCAGAAATTCTAATTGATGCTCATGTGTGGTTTATATTGTATTGACACTGATGGACTTATTTTCTAGCATTAATTTCTGTGGAGAAGTCTTATTCACTAGCCAATACTCAATAACAGCAGAATCTGGGTTTATTTATTTCTTTATTTTAATAAAGCTGCCTTTTTATATTGTCAGCTTATATTACACATTTTTGTCATATAAAGAGCTCAAAGGTAAATTTTAAATAGCTTTATTTTTAACCAGCCAAGGAGGAGGCCAATCATATGAGCTGGAATCAGGCTGAAATTTCGCTCAAAATTCCAATAATCAGAGAAACGAGCAACAATTTTTTTCTGGACAAGGCTATAGATTAGGGTAATTGACATTATACGGATATTATAATTATTAGCTTCAAAATTTAAAAAATGTCTTCTACCAAAATTTCGTTGGGTTTTAAAAGATCTTTGAGATGATCAATATGGATTTGCATTTTCTTTAATCTGCCATCCACTTCTTTATTAGGCTTTTTCAGCTTTTCTATCTCAGCCATCAGCTCATTATTATTTATTTTTAGACAGTCATTGTCCAGCTTCAGTTTTGTATATTTCACTTGCAAAATCTCTAGCTTGGCTGACGTGTTTTCATTTTTTTCAGTGCATAAATCACTTTCTTGTTTAAATTTAAATACTTCTCTATCACTTTTGCTTCTTTCCTCATAGAGTTTTTGTTTTAGGTTTTTAACTCTTTCTTTAAGTTCTTCATTTTCTATTTCAACCCTAGTTTTTTCTTGAAAAACTTTTTCATTATTTGTAGACGATCCATGTTTTGTGAACTTTTTTAAATCATTTACAATGTTTTCATAGTCACATATTATTGAAATAGCATTTTGGATTTCTGAGTCTAAAACAGATGAAGAAATCAGCAAATTTTGGATGTGCTCTTCTTTTGATCTGTTTTCTTTTAAACAGTTTTCTAATCTTTTCATTAATTCACCGATTTCTCCTTTTAGCTCTTCAACTGTACTATGCATATTTTTTAACTCAATTTTGCAATAGTCATGTGTGATGTCAGAGATTGTTTCAATGTTTGACAAATCTAGTTTATTCGTAGACTTTGGGGCTTCTAGTATGTTATTTCTAAACTCAAGCTCTTCTTTAAGCTTCTTTTCAAGGTCTTTTGCAAGTTCTAAAATATTATTAATGGTTGTGTTCCTGACTTCTGATTTTTCAGTCTCAGAATTTTTACCCTGCTTTAAGATAGCATTTTCTAGCTTAGCCTTATCCAGCTCTTTTCTGATATTCTGCACATCAAAAGCCTCGTCACTGCTTGGATTTTCCAAATCTTTCATTATTTCTTTTTTAGCAATCTCCAGTCTATTTTGCAGCTCCTTTACTTTCTTAATTGACTGATTCGGATTCATCAGCGTCTCTAATAGCGAAATCAAATTTTTACAGGTAAATAAAGCATCTTGTATAGATAGCGTGCTTAGTTGTGTCATACTTGTATGCAAGTTTTGGTTGGGAGGAGGCTGCTCAAACTCTGAGTCAGAAACTCTTGCATCAGAGTTGTTTGATTTAAGCTGCTCTTCAAGCTTAAAAATTTGCTCAATATAAGTTTCTTCTCTGCTTGAAAATTCTTTTTCTAATGAAGAATATTGGATTTGGAGATTTTGAAGCTCCTCTTCAATTTTGTCAATTTTTGAGCTTTTTGATGATATTCTGTGCTGAATTAAGCTAAAAATTGTGATTTTTAAATGAAAAATGGTATAAATTAATCAAAAAATGATAGTTTTTGGTTTTCTGACTGAAGAGATGCAAGCTTGTCGTTCAGGTCTTTTATCGTCGCTTTATATTTTTCCATGTCATCTGTTAGTGATGAAACTGTTTTTTCGTGAATTTCTTCTGCTTTTGCAAGCTGCCTACAAAAATCAGGAGAAATAAATTGATCGGCGTTTTCAAGCCTGTCTCTTCTTGTAAGTCTTTCTGGAGAATCCATGGCAAATTTAAGCTGCTCCAGCTGCCTATCTTTTTCTTCCAAGCTTAATTTAGATTTTTCCATGTTATTTCTGATAATTATCATAGTGTTTCTCATTTCTTCTTGTTTTTGCTTATAAAGCCTTATCCTTTCCTCTGACAAGTCAAATTTCGACTTATATTCTTCCACTTTCGCCCTTAAATCATTATTTATTTGTTGTAGGTGATAAATCATTGAGTTTTTAGCTGCCAATTGTTCTTTATACTGCCCCACAGCTGACAAATTTTCTTCATTTTGTGCTTTAAGCCTTTTGATTTCTTCATTTTTCATCAATACTTCATCATTTTCCCCTCTTTTAGTAGCCATAGGCTCATTGTAATTTTTCCCTTCCCTTGCCATTGCATTTTGAAGTAACTTGATTTGCAATAAATGGCTTTCTTTTTCTTCATATAATAAATTTTCCATTTTTTCGATTTGGTCTTTTAAGGACTGTTCTCGATAAATTCTTCTTTCTCGGTCCAGTTCGAGTCTTTCCCTTTCTGATTTAAGTTCATTATAGGCTTGCTCTAACTGTCTAATTGATTCACTTGTAGACCTTTCTTTTCGCTCTGGGCTTAGGCTGTATCTGTCAGTTTTATTAGCCCAGCTTTCTCTGATTCTTTCAATTTGCCCCTTGAGGGAATTATTTTCAAATTGTTTGGAATTTTTGAAGTCCTGGCTGGTCTTGGCAGGGTCACTTTAAAGTTAAAATTAATTTGGTCATCAATGCCGAGCTTTTTACTTGTCTAGGTCAAAAAAGCCAGCTTCAGAGTGTAAATTAGGAAAATGGAAGGCTGGCCTCTTGAAGATTCGGTCTGAATCACCTATTCAGGGCAGAGCCACTGTAAAGTGCTCCGATGGTCCCGATAAGGTAAGATTACATGGTAGGCAAAACCTGTCAAGCCTATCTGGCAGGGACAGGAAAACCTTTAGAGGAGAAATAAAACACCCCTATTCCAGCAGGCTTCACTTTGAGATTGTCTACTTTGCTCACTCGAAATTCTTTCACCATCCTTCGTGCCGATTCGCCGCTCCATCAGGAGGTGCGCCTCGGAGTCCAATTCTGTGTGACCATTTTGGCAGGGTCAGGAATTTCTTCAATTTTTGCCTTTAGACGGTTGATTAATGGCTTTTTTTCTTCATCAGGACTTTTAGACTCTGCAATTTCTCTCATTTTGCTTGTAAAATTCAATAAAGTGATAGTGTCTTTTAGAAGCTCTTGAACTGGGTAAATGCAGCATATAATAATAGCTTGGCTTGGGTTAAAAGGATTATACACATCCAATGTATTTCTTAAATAAGAAGTCAGGGCATTATCATACCAATTTCCAGTAGTTTTTTTCAGAATATTCGCTAGTGAATTAAAAGCACTTGAAATAGACTTGTCGCCTTTTGCATATTCTGATGCAGCTAGCTCTACAAAGTCTCCTTGGGAAATTAAAGAGTTTTGCTTATAAACCCTCATAGTAACGATAAAATGCAGCTTTTCTTTAAGTTCTTTGCCAATTTGTTTTCTGTGTTTTAAGGCTTGATGCAAAATAGCATGCAAATCGGTAATTTTTTTGATAGTGACTTCACTACGGTCTTGAGTGTTTGTAATTAAGTCAAAAATTCTTTCACCACAGACCGCGATGACTGATACTTTAACGTCATATGTATTTTCCTTTTTTTTAGTTAACGATAATAGCATTTCAGCACTTCTGAGGACCAGCCCTCTCCGCTTGCCTTCACCGCCTCGCATAGTAAAGCTTTTTCCAGACCCTGAGGTCCCAAAAACTATCAAGCTCAGACTTCTCCCCGCTAATAAATCACTAATCGCGTTTTCTATTCACGCTGAAAAAATTTGACTCTGTGAGTCATCTTGCTGTATTATTCCATCAAATCTGACATGTAAAGAATCAGTAGGCTGGATTTGAAAAGCATGCGGAGAAATCCTTTCTCTTCGATCTTGATCTGTGCTGTCTCTTTTCGATATAATTACAGTTTTTCCATCATGATATGGCAATATACAGCTTGGCTGTTCTAAACGGCTCCTGCCAAATGACAGTGAATTTTTGATAGTGTATATTTCATCGAAATGCATTTGGTCGAAAATTAACATTTTTTGGGTCAAATGTCTCACTATCAAAAGGTTTCAACCAATTTTCGGCTGAAAATACTTCGGTGAAATTATCGGACCTGAACCCGTTCTACACAAGGGCGAAATCTGCAAAGCACTTTAAAATTCCTATCTTCTTCAATCATTTTATGCCATTTCTTATAATTTTTAATAAATTGATTTATTTTTAAAAAAAAGAAAATATACTAAAATTAGTATAAACTAATAAATGGCAGATTCCTAAAACAGCAAAAACCATATTATTACTTTTAATTTTTTTAGAGAAATCTTGCTTATTCAACCGCATAACTGCTTGATCGATGTCTTCCTTCAGGAGTCTCACACTGTCTAATTTCCTTAATCTTCTTTTGGATCGCTTGGTCCATAAATGCTTCAATATAATAGAACAGTTTTTGGTTGAAAGCTTCTGACTCTATTTCTTTAGGCTTTTCTTCAGTCTTCTTCGGCTTGATTTTCGTGATAAAAGGCAAAGAAAGGCTTCTACCGTTTGAATCTTTAAAAGAAAGGTTAAGGTCTTCATCACTGTCTTCTTCTTCTGATGAAGACATCTCAGAAATCGTTAAGACGACGTCATATTGAGTATCCGAGGCATCAGTCTCAGTATTTTGGGGGGAGTATTGGGAAGTAGGAGAGAGCTGGGAGGACTCTAAAAGGCATTCACATGAGGAAAACGCACGTTGGCGTCCTGGAAGTTTCCGTGGGGTAGTTCTAGGGGATAAGGTGTGCTCTAAAAAGAGACGGCTTGATAATGAGTTGTTCATTGTCTTATAGACTTGGAAAGCTTTTTCTAAGACTTTTTCTATAATAGAAGGAGTGTCGTCGTATCCATTGCGATATAGCATGGAGCCGATGTTGTAGAGAGACAGCCCTGCATGTGCACCTTTTTTAAGCAAAGTAGAAGAAATCCTCATGTTTCTTAAACAAATGTCTCTGAAGGGCATAGTATCTTTGAGCATGCTGATATCGTAGAAAGGGTCAATACTTTGTATGTAATCCATACATTTAGGAGTGATCGGGTTTTTAGCCTGCATCCATGACATCCAGCAGAGGTCGTATTCAGAAATATCTAAAGTGTCAGGAATGGAAAGGCCGTGGTCTATAGGAATTAAATGATAATCATTGTCTTTTACCATCCTTTTTCATATGAAACCAAAAACTATTGTTTTTAATAATAAAATATCCACATTTTGTTTTAAAAGAATAAAATGTTTGCCTCATTTCTGTCCATATTCAGGATCCTTATATCTAAAATTGCGATTTTTTGGACTTCTTCTTTAGAAAACATAGAGTGCGAAAAATCTTCGACGCAGCCTTTACTTTTGATAAACTCCTGCAAGGAGCCTTTTTTAGGAAAATGATGGCTATTTGGGGTGTAGCAAAAACTGTCATGTTGAGCTTCAACAAGTGTAGTTGCAGGGACCCCTGAAAAGCCTTCAAAATCCAAAAGATACGCAGCTACCTCTCTATATCCGCCTTCTCCAGAGAGGACGCCAGTTCGAAATCCTGGATTTCCCATCTTCCCTGAGTGTCCACGAGGGTTATTTGGGGCAAAAGCTTCTTCGTCTAAAGGTTTAAAAATAGCGCGAATATCCCTATATGTATTTCGTAAAAAATAAGTCCCACCAGTTCCGTCCATAGTCAGATTTGGAGCCAAGCCAAGTGCTAAGCCTCTGTTTACGTCTTCGATGAGCTGAGATAAGGAATTAGTGACGATCAGGCCTGGGCATTTCCTGATGAATGACCCAGCGAATTGTTTGAACTCGACAACGATGACTCGATTGTTGTGCTGCTCGTCAAAAATATGATAATCTTCCAAAAGTCTTGAATTTGACAGCTCAATGTGCCCATGAAACAAACGCTGCTGTTGTGCAGGAACTCCGAATAATCGAACTATTTCTTGTTTGAGCTCTGATACCGAAGTTCATTGGAAAATTGTAAGTTGCTTGTAAGCTCCAGCGACTTCAATGCCAAGATGACACCTACGTACTCTCTTCTCTGCTCGGCGCTGAGATGAGTACGACATTTTAATTTCGGTTTATCAGATTTAAGGGGATTTGACGGATTTTGAAAGCATTTTTAGTTCTGTTCTGGAAATAGGAATATGATGGATATAATAGGGAATATAAATTTTTTAAAAAATTTATGCAGGTTTATTTGTAGTCTAAATTTTTTAAGTTCTATTTGAAAAGTGATAGCAAATCAAAGAATATAGGCTATAAATTATTTATTTAACTTAAATTCTATATTTAATGTTCAAATTTTAACCAAAAAAAGAATAACAATAAAATAGAGAAAAAACAAATTCAATTCTTAATATTGGAAAATCAAAATTAAATAAAAAATCAAACAAAAATATCAGGTTTAAATTGATTCCAATTGGATAATCTATCACTAGTAATAGAAAATTTATGAGCTATATGTATTTCTAGACTTCAATAAATGCAAAATTTTTTATAATTTTTAAAAACCATTGAAATTAAATCTAAGTTAAATGATTTAAATCATTTAGTTGGCTTTTTCTTTGCATAAATTAAATCTCTTTCAATATATATTGATTTAAAATAATAGCAACTGATTTCTAGTCAAACATGCAGAAGTTTCCATATTGGACGATTAAATTAGCACATTAAGGTAAATAGGACTAGAATTACAAGTAGAACATGAACCACAAGCTAAATAAAATTACCCTGCTAAGTGATTCATCTTCCTGCAAAATGACCATTTTAATCTTAATTTTTAAGACTATAATTTGAGCTTTTGGTTGAGCTCACAGTGTCTTATCTTATTTAATTAAAAACAAGGTGCGTTAGCACTAAAAGTTAAAGAAATGACTAAAAAGCTCAGACCAGAAATAATAGATAAAGCATGGCATATATTGGTAAATCTTCACTTTATAATACTGAAATTTATAAATTGCTGTGTGATATTTATTATGACTAAAGACAAATCGAATGGAGGGTATGCAGCTACCAACTCTCTTCTTCCCCTTCAATCTCCATAGTTTCAGCTCCAGTTATTTCATAATCTTCCATGAGGCAAGCTATCTTCTATTTCTTAAATATATCTTATGATACTATACAATTATAATTATTTCAATTATTAAAAAATTTCTATATATTATAATTTCCATAAATCTTCTCTTGCTTCTGTGAAATCTCTGCTTGACATATTTTCATAGGAATACCAATGGACGAAAGCTCTTTTAGCGAACATTAAATCGAACTCATGGCTAATCCTAGAGAAAACTTCAGAAATAGCAGTTGAGTTACTGATCATACAAGCAGCTCTCATTATTTTAGCTAAGTCATCATCCTTAACAGCAGCTGGCGGCTGATAATTAATTCCACATTTGAATCCAGTTGGACACCAATCAACAAATTGAACTGTACTCTTGGTCTTAATGGTAGCAACAGCTGCATTGACTTCTTTTGGAGTTACATCTCCCCTATACATCATGCAGCAGGCTATATATTTCCCAGTTCTAGGGTCACACTTAGCCATCATAGAAGCGGGCTCAAAAGCACTATTGGTAATTTCTGCCACAGAGAGTTGCTCATGGTAAGTTTTCTCAGCTGAAATAATTGGAGCATAAGAAGAAAGCAAGAAGCTAATTCTTGGGTATGGAACCAAGTTAGTCTGAAATTCAGTAACATCAACGTTCAAGGAACTGTCAAATCTGAGTGAAGCAGTCAGAGAAGAAATGACTTGGGCAATAATTCTATTCAAATTATTATACGTTATTTGCTCTATATTAAGTTGTTTTGCGCAGATATCATAAATAGCTTCGTTATCAAGAACAACAGTAGCCTCAATTTCACTAATAATAGAATGAGTCGATAAAACAGCATTGTATGGCTCAACAGATGAAACTGAGATTTGAGGAGATGGGTAGACATAGAAGCCAATTCTTGGTTTCTTGCCATAATCGCGTCGAAGATTTCAAAGGAGACGCATTCCAAAGCCTGAGCCTGTACCTCCGCCAACTGAGTGGAAAAGTAAGAAACCTTGAAGACTCTCACAATTATCTGCGAGTTTTCTAATCCTGTCCATGCAAAGGTCTTCCAAATCACGCTCCAAGTTTCACCTCCCACGATAATAGATGCTAGAAGTGTCTTCTTTTCCAGAAATGAGCTGCTCAGGGTTAAATAGCTGATTATAGGCACCTGTTCTGACTTTATCAATAACAGCTGACTCAGAGTCAAAGAAGACAGTGCGAGGAACGAACTTGCCAGCGTTAGTTTCGCTAAAAAAAGTCTTAAAAGCATCATCTTCTCCTATATCTTTGTCGCCTGATAATTGCCCATCTGGTTGAATGCCGTGCTCAAGGCAGTAAAGTTCTCAGCAAGCATTTCCGATTTGGATTCCTGCTTGCCCGATATGAAGCGATATAACTTCTCTCATATTACTCCTATTTAATTCCAAATTGCCACCATATTACTGTTAGCAGATAATCCTGATTTACTATTCGAAGAATAGGTTTGCTACAGAATAAAAAATTTACTAGTTATTTAGGGAAGATTAGGAATAGCCCAAGCAATATTTTACTCAGACTATTATTGTGTTTTAAAAGATGCTTTAATTAAAAAATGAGCATTCGACAACGAAGATTTTGTGTCTCTTATTAGGAAAAACTAAGCAGCTAACAAATATAGGGTTTGACCCTCAATAGCCCGATAAGAGCAAATAATTCCCTGCGGAATTATCTGCCCTTATCGGCTGTTGAGGGCCAAAACCCTATATAATTTGAATAAAGCTGTTTCATGCGGGAAGGGTGGCTATTGATGCTGAATATATTTAAAATAAGTAATAGAATAAATTGAGCAGAATTCAATTAATTTGATGCTTTTAAATTAAAAATTGAGGACATCATCGATAATCATATTAAATATACAAGCATAAATCTTTATATCGACATATAAATTTTTCCCAAGTAAATTATTTCCTGAATAAACAAAATTCCAATTTTCCAATTTATATACTACTTTTAAATAAAAGAAGAAATATCTTTTATATTTGAGCGATATGATTGCAAAACAAATATTATACTTGGAATATGGTAATTCATCAATTAGCAAATTCAATATTAATTTAATAGAACTTCAGTAGAATATCTCAAGCGAAATAGGTGCACTCGCTATTTTACGAGCTTTCTAATAACTAATGCATAAAGAATTTATTATGAGCTCTAGAAAGTATTTACTGATAAGTCGTCTTGCCATTTGAAAGATTGCTTGAGGTACGAGTTTAGCTTACACATCGCTGTTTACTATAATCGTATTATCCATATATTATTGAATGCCGATCAAAAACGCTTTTTATATGAATAATAATTTAAAATAAAAACAACTGATTTCTAGTCAAACCTGCAGAAATTTCCATCTTGGACGATTAAATTAGCACATTCAAGGGAAATAGGATGAGCAGTGCAAGTAGAACATGAATCAAAGCTGAATAAAAATAGCTCTATTAAGTGATCTCCATCTTCCTGCAAATTGACAATTTTAATTGTAATTTTGAGACTATAATTTGAGTTTTTAATTAAACTCACACAATGTTATCTTTTTTAATTAAAAACAACGCATACTAGCACTAAAAAATAAAGTAAAAAAAAAATTAAAAAGCTTACACCTGAGATAATAGATAAAGCATGGCATATATTGATAAATCTTCACTTTATAATATTGAAATTTATAAATTGCTGTGTGATATTTATTATGACTAAAGACTTATAAAATGAAGGGTATGCAGCTACAAACCCTCTTCTTCTTCAATCTCCATAGTTTCAGCGCCAGTTATTTCATAATCTTCCATGAGATAAGCTACCACAAATAAACTTCTCTTGATTCATAGAAATCTCTCGAATGACTAGATTCTGCGGCATACCAATGAATGAAAGCTCTTTTATACCACATTAAATCGAACTCATGGCTAATCCTAGAGAAAACTTCAGAAATAGCAGTTGAGTTACTTATCATACAAGCAGCTCTCGTTATTTTAGCTAAGTCATCCTCCTTCACAGAAGCTGGCGGCTGATAATTAATTCCACATTTGAATCCAGTTGGACACCAATCAACAAATTGAACTGTACTCTTGGTCTTAATAGTAGCAACAGCCGCATTAACTTCTTTTGGAGTTACATCTCCCCTATACATCATGCAGCAGGCTATATATTTCCCAGTTCTAGGGTCACACTTAGCCATCATAGAAGCGGGCTCAAAAGCACTATTAGTAATTTCTGCCACAGAGAGTTGCTCATGGTAAGTTTTCTCAGCTGAAATAATTGGAGCATAAGAAGAGAGCAAAAATTTAATTCTTGGGTATGGAATCAGGTTAGTTTGAAATTCAGTAATATCAACGTTCAAGGAACTGTCAAATCTGAGTGAAGCAGTCAGAGAAGAAATAACCTGGGCAATAATTCTATTCAAATTAGTATACGTTATTTGCTCTATATTAAGTTGTTTTGCGCAGATATCATAAATAGCTTCGTTATCAAGAACAACAGCAGCCTCAGTATCATTAATAATAGAATGAGTCGATAAAACTGCATTGTATGGCTCGACAGAAGAAACTGAGATTTGAGGAGATGGGTAAACATAGAAGCCAATTCTTGGTTTCTTGCAATAATCACGTCGAAGATTTCAAAGGAGACGCATTCCAAAGCCTGAGCCTGTACCTCCGCCAACTGAGTGGAAAAGTAAGAAACCTTGAAGACTCTCACAATTATCTGCGAGTTTTCTAATCCTGTCCATGCAAAGGTCTTCCAAATCACGCTCCAAGTTTCACCTCCCACGATAATAGATGCTAGAAGTGTCTTCTTTTCCAGAAATGAGCTGCTCAGGGTTAAATAGCTGATTATAGGCACCTGTTCTGACTTTATCAATAACAGCTGACTCAGAGTCAAAGAAGACAGTGCGAGGAACGAACTTGCCAGCGTTAGTTTCGCTAAAAAAAGTCTTAAAAGTTCATCATAATTTAAATATAGAGCCATCGGAATTTTATGCTCTCCCAAACAGAAATTCCTCTTCTTAACAATTTTAATTATGAGGTTGGCTTCGCTTAACAAATTATCCAGAAAAGATTAAGTTTTATAGCTCAGTAGCGCTTTACACTGAATGGCCATTAAAAGGAAATGAAATTTTTTGATGTATGCTGCAAACTGTAGGTGGCTCAGAATAGACTTTTAGAGTGCCAGACTGATTCAAATTGATTCTGCCCACAAACGGAAGGATAGTTTTCTTAGGTGCTGAGATTAGATGGATGAAATTTGCATTAGTAATCAAAATTATGCCTGGTTTAGTCCTGGTGTGCCCTATAAAGACTTTTATCGGTTAAAGCGTGTAAAGCATCGTGACATATAGGCTTTAAAACTTAAAGCTAATAAGTAAGTTAAAAGCATCATCTTCTCCTATATCTTTGTCGCCTGATAATTGCCCATCTGGTTGAATGCCGTGCTCAAGGCAGTAAAGTTCTCAGCAAGCATTTCCGATTTGGATTCCTGCTTGCCCGATATGAAGCGATATAACTTCTCTCATATTATTCCTATTATTATACATGTTTTTGATTTGGGTTAAACCCTCAAATAATACTGGGAAAATATGTGTTGTCCAGCTAACTTGATGAAATTGATTTTAATTCTAAATTGCAACCATTTTACTGTTGGCAGATAGCCTTGATTTACCAATTCGAAGAATAGGTTTGTCTCATAATGAAAAAATTACCAGTTGTTCAGGTAAGATTAGGAATAGTCAAGGTGATATCTTAGACTATTATTGTGTTTTAAAAGATGCTTTAATTAAAAAATGAGTATTCGACAAGGAAGATTTGGTGCCTCGTATTGGGAAAAACTATAACGACAAACAAATATAATTTAAATAGAGCTGTTGAATACAATAAGGCTGGCTATTTATGCTGAAGATATTTAAGTAATTGAATAGATTGAGCAGAATTCAATCAATTTAATGCATTAATTTTAAAATCTAGGACATCATTTATAATCGTATAAAGTATTCATGCATAAATCTTTATATCGACATAAATTTTTTTTCCAAGGAAGTTGCATCCCTGAATAAACAAAATTCCGATTTTCCAATTTATATACTACTTTTAAATAAAAGAAGAAATATTTTTATATTTAAGCGATATGATTGCAAAACAAATAGCTCCATATCATTTGATCAGGACTTTTGCTAGTAAGACATTTCCTAGAAAATCTGGTCGATTTTTTTTTCTTGTGAGGTTTGGCAAAACATCCCAGAGGATTAGATTAGGATTATAAAGATAGGTGTCAGTTATATTGCTGATATAATCACCCCCGAGAAAATGTCTCACTAACAAAAAGTAAGAGAACTAGCATGCGCCCAACAAATATTATGCTTGGTATATGGTAATTCATCAAATCAGTAAATTCAATATTAATCTATTAGAATTTCAGTAGAAAAACTCAAATGAAATAGCTGCACTCGTTAGTTTACGAGTTTTCTAATAACGAAATCATTTAAAATTTATTATGACCGCTAGAAAGCATTGACTGATGAGTCATCTTGCCATTTGAAAGATTGCTTGAGGTAAGAGTTTAGTTTGCACATCGCTGGCTAATATTATACGTATTATCCATATATAGTTATATACATAAAAATAACCGGTGACGAGCGACCAGTCCTCCTGGTTGCGGGTATCCTTATGCATCTCCGGAGTCCATCCCACAGGCGTCGCCTGCAGAAGGCACGGCGCTTAAGGAAGCGGGACTATAAATACATTTCTTAATCTAATCTAATCTAATCCATACATAATGGTCCTGGGCTGTAGATTTCAAAGTGAATAAAATTGCAAATTAAAGATATCATTCTTATTACTTGAAATTCTTGAATCTAATCCTTTATCCCCGCTTTAGAATAGAGCAAACACTGATAATTTTCTTTTTTGGGTAAGTTGTCCGTTTAAATAGAATATAATTAAATTTTATAGGCGAAAGAATGCTATCTATGAAAATAGCTTTAAATCCCAATTGAATGCAGATTAATTATAACCAAAAACGAAATTTACCTTTATCTTGTTCTATCTACATAAGTAAAACTATTTAAACACATAAATTTGTTTTACAATAATTTTTTTGCTTTAACAAAGCCTTAAAACTTCAACAAATTTTTGCTCTATTAAATTGAGAGTAAGCAATAATTTAAGCAAAATAGCATGATATTTATTATAGTCAGTGTCACTAACTATAATTAAAATAAGCAAATAATTTGCTATAAATAATATAAAGAGTAATGCTCATTTGTTTATATTTCTTCATAGAAACTAAATGATTTATTAATTAAATGGCAATTACAATAAGCAGCCAAGATATTAACTTACTAATTCTGCATTATCTCAGAGAGCGAGGTCTAATTCACGCTGCATTTGCCTTAGAAAAAGAAGCTAACATCACAGACTCTCCTATCCAGCCTGGCATCCTCGTCACCCACTTACAAAAATCTCTGACTTTAGATTAAGATTAAATAAATTCGAGATGATCTCTGGGGATTATTTCAGCCCCTCTCCGTACCAGGCTGATTTCAGGTTTCAACTTGGCCCTAAGTCCCAAGTGCCACACCACACTGTTTTCTTGTTGATGCCACGAAAAATGATGACGTCATAGTCTCTCGGGGAGACTAACCTTTGGTTCTAGCCTTGCGATAAAGGACTCTCTTCGCCTTGATAGTGCTCAGGACAAGAGGGAAACACCTAATTCCTTCTCCTTTATAGCCTTGCCTTTATTAGGCGTATAATTGCTTCCCAGAACCATGAGCTAAATCTGCACTTCAGTTTGCCTCTAGGATAAGGAAAAAATCCTGTTATAGAGTCCTGACCAGGCAAAAAACCTACCACTACTTCTAAAATATGGCATCCACTTTTCTAGGGCTGAGATCAATTCACCAGTCACCCTGGACCTAAACCACTCTCCATCTTTTAAACAGTTTTAACTTTAGAAGAACTTGAATTTCACGCAAACGAAGAGGTATTTTCTAATAAAGGACTTAAAAGCCCAAGGTTTCCCAAAATGCCACGCAGAATTCAAGCTAACTCATTCCCATAAATGCATGTATCGCGAAGAGACCCCAAAACTCGTCCCAGAGACTTCACTTGGTATGATGGTCGACGATTCATTCGAGCATACCTCTCTATTTGGCCACTCAAAAGAAGTATTAATAATCCACTACCAAAACTCATATATTCTTTCAGGGTAACAAAAATTCAGCTCTAAAGACCGCACTGCTAAGATATGGAGAATTGGGGAAAACCCTAATCAATGGGACCTAGTAGTCACGATTTCTCTGACTAATCTAGAGATTGAGAATTTTGAAATAAAAAGTTTATACTGAAATAAAGCAGGAGATATTCTTTCAGTAGTAAACGATGGCTTGGCTAGATTTTGAACAAGCACTGGAACTTTAGTCTCAGAAATTTCTCATAACACTCCTATAATTTGTGCATATTTTGAGTCTACAGGCTCTAACTCCCCCCCCTCCGTGAGCGAACAAAACCATTAGAAAAATCGCCATTTTTTGACCAAAAAACCCACCCTCCGTGAGTGAACAAAAATTTTTTTAATAGAAAAAAATTTTAATGGAAAAAAATTTTGATATATAAGTGATAATTAGTATAATGAAATCTAGAGCTAATTCTGTTTAATTTTAAACAAATTGCGTTTTAAAAACATAAATTTTGCAAATTAAATTAATATTTGCTTCCCAATTTTTGCAAATTAGGATTTTTTTAAATTTCGAAAAAAATATTTTTTATAAAATTTATATATAAATTTTTTTTAAAAAAAAAAATTAACCCCCCTCCGTGAGCGAACAAAATTTTTTTGTTCGCTCACGGAGGGGGGGGGGGGGAGTAAGTTTCTTACTGTGTCACAAGATGCTTTGAAAATTTGGAATAGCCAAGGAAACTCTATAAACTCAATTGAGTCATGCTCAGGGATTAGGGATGCAAAATGGCACAATACAGATGAAATTTGTACAGCAACGATGACAGGAGTATTTTTATGGAAATTGAGCAGAATTGAAAGAATAAAAATCGAGGAATCTTTAAATGTAAAAAAAATATTTTGGGATTATGAAGGGAAATTTATAGCGATGCTGGAAGATGAAAGGCTGGGGATTTGGGAACAAGAAGGGTCATGATGGAATACCATTATTTGTAAACAAATTGAATGGAATCCTAATACCCCATTATTATTAGTTGCTAAAGGAGGAGGTGTCGTTGAAATCATTGACCCAGAAAAAAGAGTCATAAAACACCAATTTATTGCAGAAACTTCAGAAATTATTAAAATCGCTCATAGTAAAGATGGGCAGATGTTCGCAACTATAGGACTAGATGGAATTTGCAATGTATGGAACTATGAAACTGCAGAGAAAATTAAATCGTTTTCAATAAAGCAGCAAGCAATTGATATGTAATTTTTAGGTAGGGTTTGGAGTGACGATAATACAAAGCTTGCAATTTCTTTTACAAATATCATCACAGTCTACAATATTTCAGTATAAATTAATCTCATTAAATAGTCATGATTATTTTTTTAAATTTTACACAAATTACACTATTTTTATTATCTTAATCCTATGATGGCAGCACAAATAAGAAACTGCACTTATTGATAGAAATCACTGAACGGTGCTTCAAGGGCACAGCCCCATCTTGATATCTGTAAGCCTTCCCGTCAACTTTTACTCTTCCTTTCTTCGTTAAGCACCTGATTTCAAACCTTTGATCTTTAAAATTATAAATCAGCAAAGCATGCTGCCTTGAAATAAACTTAGAAGGGCCTAAGTCTAAGTCAACTTGCCATTGGGAGTCACTTGCTTGAGGCTTTCTTCCTATAATAATGTGTGTGTTTGTAAGCAGGTAGGTTCAGTTTTGACCTCTTAGCACAGCAAAGCCAGCTCTTTTGAAGAACGCTTTAGAATGGTCTCCCATAATAATGATTATGAATGTGTTATTAAGCTAATATGTCAATATCCAACATTACCCCTAACTCCTACCTTTTTAAATTGGAAAAAGATATAGGTAAAAATTTCCATTTTTTGGGTTTATTAACCCCCCTTTAAATTGGAAATAAATTTATTTTTCAATGTGAAAATTTTTATAGGTGAAAATAAAATTTTTATAAATTAGTTTTGACCTAATTTATTAGGAGAAAATGCAATTAGAATATTATTTAAACAGTTTTCACATTAATTTTGAAATAATTCTTTTCAAATAAATTAAAATCTAAAACATTTCTTTTTTAATTTTTGAAAATGTTTTTTATAAAACTATTTAATAGATTTTTTTTATAAACTTTAAACCCCTTTAAATTAAATTGTGATTTTTATTCAGATTTAAAGAGGAGTAAGATTATTGAATTAACTAAAAGGAAGCTTCTCTCAAACCCCAATCATCCTCTATCAATTCTCCGCTCCAAAATGTACTCATTTGTCCACAAAACCTACCCTGGAGTGTTTATCACAAAAGATGATTATGACCCAGTTGTCGGAGTCAGAGAAAATTTTGATAATCTTTTAATTGCTCCAGACCACCCTTCCAGGCGTCCTAGTGATACATACTATATTGATGAAAACACAGTCCTTAGAACCCATACAACTGCCCATGACTGCGAAATGTTGAAAAATCATAATGCATTTCTCATGACAGGAGATGTATATCGAAGAGATGAAATAGACAGCACACATTATCCAGCTTTTCACCAGCTAGAAGGTGGAAGAGTCTGGAATAAAAGTGAATTCAGCTTTGCAGCCCAAGAAAAAGCTCATGATTTTGCCTTGACTGAGCTTAAAGGTATGCTTGAGGGGCTTGCCAGAGAATGTTTTGGAGATGTGGAAATGAGATGGTATGACAACTATTTCCCTTTTGTAGATCCAGGTTTAGAGCTAGAAATCAGATGGAAAGATAACTGGATGGAAGTCCTTGGATGTGGCGTCTATCATCCACAAGTGCTTAGAAATGCTGGAAAATCTGATGACTTCTTCGGGCTTGCTTTTGGTATAGGGCTAGAAAGATGGGCAATGAAGGTTTTTGATATTCCTGACATAAGGCTGTTTTGGTCTGAAGACCAACGATTTTTATCACAGTTTTCAGCTACAAAAGGCATTACAAAGTTTAAAAGCTTTTCAAAGTTTCCTTTATGCTACAAAGATATATCTTTTTGGGTTCCTGAAAAATTCGAAGAAAATGACTTTTTCGAACTTGTAAGAGAAGTTGGAGGAGACTTAGTCGAAAGGGTCGAAAAAACAGACAAGTTTAGTAAAGGCGATAAAACAAGCTACTGCTTTAGAGTAAATTACAGGAGCATGGAAAGGAATTTAACGAATGAAGAAATTGATGAATTACAATTTAGGCTCAGAGAAAAAGCGGTGGCAGATCTTAAAATAACTCTCAGATAATTATTCATTGCAGGTTATCGATAAATTTAAAATTCTGAATCCCAATCTTCAGGAGGCGGCATGGAATTCCATATACAGAAATCGACTTCTTCTTTACTTTCTTCTTCTCGGATTAAGCTTTCTAGCGGTTTCATGCTGCTAAAAGCTACTTCTATTTCGTTGTGCAAAGAACGAAGCTTAGGTATGTAAGGCATTTTTAACTGGCGGGATAAAAGTCGGTCCTATGTAAAAGTTACTCAATTAAAGTTTGCAAATCATTTGTGGGCTTTTAATTTATCAACACTTCCTCCAGTCCTTGCTGCAGGATTTTTGTTTAATAACTGCTGAATTAACGGTTTAGCTGCTAAGTTTGGGTCAATATTTGTAGGGTAAATTATTTTGTGTTCTAAAATTTTTTCATAGATTGCATGTGCATCGTCTTCATCTTCTCCAAAAGGGACTCTGCCATATATAAACTCATAAAGAATGATGCCTAAGCTTCATCAGTCAGCAGAAAATGTATATAGCTTTCTGATATAAATATCCAGGGCCAATTTAGATAAATTTATTTTTCGTAAAAAATAAGCAATATATAATAATTTAGCATATCCGCTACCTAAAATGATTTCAGGAGCCATATAATGAGGAGTTCCTACAGTAGTATAAGTCCTTCCATTTATTATTTTTGAAGTTCCAAAATCAATCAATTTTGGATATCCTTCATGATCGACCATTATGTTTTCTGGCTTTAAGTCTCGATATAAAATATCCCTTTCATGAAGATGCTCTAAAATGACCACTAAAGCTCCAATATAATATTTAGCATCAGCGTCACTAACAAGCTGTAGCTCTATAAGTACATCAAATAAATCAAGACCTTGGACAAATTCCATTAAAAAATAAATCCTGCTAGTGTCTTTAAAAGTTTTGACAAGCTTGAGGATCATTGTGTGGTCGACTTGTAAAAGAATTTGCCTTTCGAGCATTAAATTCGTTTGGATTTGCCACTGCTCAATCTTTTCTCTGGAGACTGATTTCAGTGCATATAATCTATGGGTTGTTATATGTCCAACTAAAAACACATTCCCAAAGACTCCTTTTCCTAACTGTTTTATAGGTATTAAATCATTCAGTGTAATTGTGTCATCCTGCAGCTCAATTCTTTCTATTAAATTTTGTCTTATTTCTTCATCAATAAGAGACAAAAAATCATCTTTTTCTAACACCCAACAGCTTACTTGTCCATCAGCGATTACAGTAGCTGTCCTAAAATCATTAAATAGCACTGACCTTTCTCCAAAATAATCATTTTTTGTTATAGTTCTCAATTTCACTCCATCTTTAAAAACATTAACTTTTCCTGATTTTATTAGGAAAAATGAATTTCCTGGATTATTTTGAGTGACGATTGCATCTCGGTCGCTATAATGCATCACTTTTAATGCTTGTGTAAGGGAGATGAATTTTTCTGGGCTTAAGCCTCTTAGTAGATGCACTTGTTTGAGGACTGAAAGAGCTTCATTATAAATAGTCACCTTATTGAAGTTTCCACCAATGCAATTTTCTATAGAAACCCTTGAAATATCAGCAACATCACTTTCTACCTCTGCTAAATAATCAATCATATATTCACCTTCAGATGGGTGGTCTAAAAACTCATCCCCAATGCACCCAAATTTTTCTATTGCTCCTACAGGTCCTCTAATAGCACCTCTCAGTACAATTCAAAGCCTTTGCCCTTTATGTGTGCCTCTGGCTACTATTACAGATCCAGGCTGGAAGGTATTCACTTTCATACAATCAAATATACTTTCTTTCTGTTCTTTTGATAATGCTCTTAATACAGGACTTCTTTCACAAGCAATTCTCAAGGTATTTCTATACAATATCTGTTGCAATGAGCTTCCTAGCACATCTATAAGGGAATTGCTTCCTATTGATATTAATTTGACCTCACTTATAGCTGTACATGTAGCAGTTCTTGGGGAGCCATAAAGTAAGGACTGTTCCCCAAAAAAATCTCCTTTGGACATTTGACGTATTTCGATGCCGTTTTGAGAGCATGAGACAAGGCCTTCTTTTATGATATAAAAGAGGTCGCCGACGTCACCTTCTTTTACAATCCTTTGTCCACTATGCCATTTTTGTGTGTTAAGTCCTGCTAATAAAGCTTCTTTTTGCTGAGATGTAAGAGTGTTAAATAATGGTACACTGTCAATGAAACTTTTGTTTTCTAAATGGTTCATATCATTTACTCTTTTTACCGCTTCTTTGAAAGAAATTCTGTCAACTACTCATAGTGTGCACTTTTCTAATGTATAATTTTTCATAATAAAATTTAAAATTTATAATAAATCAATTTATTTGTAGATATTATTTTAATAATAATAAATATAATAAAAAATGAGCATAGTTACAGTTGCAGACCTGGCTCTATTATCAATCAGTGCATACTCTCCAAAACCAGTCCCTGGAGATATCAAATTTTTTCTTTGTCCATTTATAGTGACTTCCAATCTCCCAGTTGCTAGAACATAAAAACACAGTCCTGGTTTATCTTGCTCAAAAATAATTTCGCGTGGTCCTATTGTGTAAAACCTCATATCATTTGCAATAATAAATTTGCTATCTTCATCGAGACTTCGCAATATGAAGTGATTATTAAATGCTGTTAAAATCATTTTAATATCTTCTTCAGTTTTAGGTTTATCAATAATTTCTGCATGGGAAGCTTCAGTAATACCTTCTATTGAAGGACTCGGGTGGTGAGAAAATTTGTGGGTCTTGATTCCTTTCACCCTTATGCGTTTTGACTGATTCTCAATTTGATTTTTGGTTGAAGGCTGACTCGGTCCTGTAGGCTGCAGCCTTGTAGGGGATCCTAAGGAATCTTTTCGGTTTTTTACCTCACGCAGTATGTACTCTCTTCGGCCACAGGTTGCACAGGTGCTTCCCATTTTTTTAATAGGCTTTAAGCAGAGCCATGATCAGGATTATTTCAAATTCCTAAAACCTATACAAGCGAGCTTAAAGATTTTACTAGTGAGGAGTAATTTCTTTTTCTAATTCAGCCAGCATATATATATAATTTAAAAATTTTAATAGTAATTATTTTCTAAAAATCTACGAAATTATAGCAAATAAACAATTTTTTCGCCCATCAGCACTTAGTATCAAATAAGAGGCATATTTATTAATTATGAGCTATCCCGAATTAAGTGACAAATTTGAGCTTGTCTCTTCGCATCTGCGCAAGGGCTTGCAGGTCAGTGCAAATCTGTGTTCATTTTATAAAAACTTCAAGAAAGCTCTAGACACGTTTTCTCAACAAACGCTTAAGTCTATTGATGCTTTTTCAGCAGAGCTCCCTAAAGATATTAACTCAGCCACATTATCTAGACTTTTAACTTCAACAACTATTCATTTCAGAAAATTTGCAGCCCAACAAGCTATGTATTCTAGACATCTGCAGCAAGAAATAATTGATCCTCTTGAATTATTCATCAGTCAAATCAACAATTCCAATACAAATTTAGTCAATAAAGTGACCCCTACACATAAGCAGCTGCAAAAAGCGATACAGAAGATGGAAAAGCACAAAGAAAAACATATCAAATGCAGCTCAGAAGCAGAAAAGATAGAAAAACAATACAATTATAATGACACAAGCGAAAAGCAGCAAAAGATGTACAAGCAAGTCTTGCAGTATAAGAACTCAGCATTTAAAGCTTCAGAAGCATATGATAAATCTGTATTTGACGCAAACCAGTGCTGAAATGACTATGATTCAATTATTCCAGGGATAATGGCCGATTTCCAACAGAACGAAGAAAGTAGAATCCATTTCATCAAATACTCAATAGAGAAATACGCGAATTACTACATAGCCTACCAAAAAAACATCAATGAAATTTTTGAAGAACTAAATGTCGCGCTGGGGACTGTTAATAGTGAAATTGATATCAAAGAGTTCGTTGACAATCATAAATCGTCATCCCCTATAAAAAGAGAAGAGTTCGTGAGCTATGAAAAATGAAAAAGACTGCAAAAGAAAGGAAATCAGCCAGTTTTTAATGAAGAAGACTACGAAATTTTAGGCGATGCTGGCATTCAAAATGGAAAAGACCCTGATCTTGAGCTTGTAAAAGCTGTGCTTGGGTATTTAATTCCTTTTAAACTAGACCCAGTCAGAGACAGCATTTTTATAAACTCCCCAGAAGAAGACAAAAGTTCTGAAGAAGTCTTAGACTCCCGATTTTATGCAAAACTATCAGAGCTTCTCCATACAGCTGAGGGCCGAGAGCTATTCTGTGATGTTTTAGAGCACAAAAACAGCAACCGTTGCCTTGAGTACTCAAAAATTACCCAGCTTGCTTCATTAATAAAAGGCATGCTAACTGCTATGATGATAGACGGGGACACAGACTCTTCGATTTTCTGCAAAGTTATTTTTGTCAGTGATAAATTTTATACAGAAAATGAAGCAAACAAAAAACAGTATTTAGCAAGCTTTATCAGTTCTCATTGTATATGGTCTGATGCCAAAAGATGAAACCAAGCCATTCTGAGCGCTATTGAGACACAGCTGGAGAACGAAAGTGAGTCACCGCTATCTCCGAATAAAAGAAGGAAAATAAGAAATGGGCTTGTTACCGCTATTAAAAGTTGGACACATAAGATACCGTTGATTTTTCAGAAAAGATTGGCAGATGAAAGAGCTGAAAAGGCTGCGGCATATCTGATGATTAGTCAGTTTAATTATCATATGATAAAACTAGGGATACCAGTGGAGACTGCAAATTCAATTGTGCTTGCAGCTTGTCAAAGCGTAAATTTGGACCCTGAAAGGACCTGCTTGCTACTAGCTGAAGTCCTTAATACGAAACGACTTCTTGTACATTTAGAATCTCCAGTTGAAGTATCTTTAAAAGCTAGAGAAAAAGAGCGTGAACGATTTGGGGCATTACTGCCCTATGGTTTAGCAATAGACTTTCTTCAGCCAAATGAATGCTTTAGCTTGGTTTTAGTCTGCAAGCAATGGAAAAATATTTTTTACCATCAAATTATCAAAAAATGGCTTACAGAATGGAATTTATCTGCAGAAAAAAAGCATTATTTAAGATCACAAGCATGGGTAACGCTTTTAAAAGCAAATATCAGGCGTATTGAATATTCAACTTATTTAAATAAAATATCAGAATTAGGTGATATTGAAGAAGTCATTGATTTAGATGTAATCAGATCATACCAAGGGCATCAGATTATCACTGGCCAAATATTGAAAAATATTCTTAAGTCTATAGCTGTTTATAACCCTGAAATAGGATACTGTCAAGGCATGAATTATGTGGCTGGAACTTTATATGTGCAGCTGCAGGACGAAGAATTAGTGTTTAAATGCTTAATTGGGATGATTGAAAAGTTCCAAATGCAGCCACTTTATGTGCAGTCTTTACCTAAGCTTAAGCAATTTTTTTACCAATTAGACAGGCTTATAGGAATTTTATTGCCTGATATTCATTCATTGTTTAGAGAAATTGGATTATGTTCTGGGCATTTTACTGCTTCTTGGTTTATAACTGTATTTTCAAGTATTCTTCAGGATAAGCCAGAGCTGCTGCTGTCGATATGGGATTTATTCTTCTTAGAAGGCTGAAAAATTGCTTTTAAGGTCTGCATAGCTATTTTGTCAAGGGCGTCAAGAGAAATTCAAGGGAAAAGGTTTGAAGACGTGATGTCACTGTTGACTAATATAAATACTCCAAATTGTCCAATTGATGTATTTGATGAGAGGTTTTTGGAGAAAGTGCATAAGATTGATATATCGAATGCACTTTTAAGAGACTTGGAAAGCGAATATGAGCATTTGAAGATTAGAGCTTATAATAAGCATGCAAAATATTAATCAATAATAAATTGCTTAGCATTTATTGATATGTTATTTTATTTCTCAAGCATGGTTTCTTATATAAACATTGCTTATGTTTTTCCATAAATACAACGATATTTATATTAATTAGCACGTATATATTTTGCTTAAATTGAAGCAGCACACTTATCCCTTCTTTAATGCTCAACGGAGTTATCTAGTTTTACCCAGCTCATTTCGTCTAATTGATTTACTGAGCTTCCAGGCCCACTTAGCGTTTCTGTTGACCCAACTGATATTCTTGGGTCTGGCATTCTATCAGTATCTATATCAGATTGATCCAGCTGCATGACTATCTGCAGCAGTTGTTGCTTTACATCTTTCCTGATGAATTCTAATTTCTTTTGATGGATTGTTTGACTTTCTTGTATATTTTTCATAGCTGCAGAGAGCTCAACTCGAGGATTTGAGCAGCTTTTAGCTCGAAATCGCTTTTGAGAGTCAGAAGAATCCTCACAAGATTTTTCACCTAAAGGAAATAGGCAAGCAGGCTGGGGATTTATAATGCTGGAATTTTCGCTTGATGATGAGTTTAATGAAGCATTGGCTGGTGTGATTTTTATATTGACTGGTGGCTTTGAGCTTTGGTTTTTGAGAAATTCAAGAGTTTTTTGTTTAAACTCGTCAAATGGTACAACAAAATTGTGCTGGACTGCTTCATAGCTTGATGAAGAATTCATAGAAGAAGAACTTTGTTCTTTCCCTATCCCTTGTGATATTAAAAATCTTCCAGGCTCGTCCTCGAGGAATTCTTTTTTAACATGTGGGATAGCTGAGGGTACTCTTTTATGTTTATTCATTTATTAATGAAAAATTTTATATAACTTCAGTTTATAGTGAAATTGAAAACTATAATAAATAAAATTTAAAGTGGATGATACTAGAGTAAATCGACGTCTATAGAAAAAAATTAAAACTTTTTGAAATTTAATATGTTTCATTGTGATTTATGTTACGATTTATTTATTAATTTAAAAATTGTGATGGGCTTTCATGAACCAATTTTTATAAGTTTTCTGAAGCTATCTCTTAGATGCACTTTCATAATGTGGAATCGATAAGAAGATCAATTTATATATCTTTCTCTAAGCGATAGTTCCTCTTTCAGCAATTTCCTCTGCACCATTTCGTTAGCAAATTTTCTAGTCAGGCATTTGATTGAAAAATAACAATCAACAGTCTGATAAGGAAAAAGTATTGATCAACGGCATAAAAAAACTGCTTTCTGAGGAAAAAAAATCTTTTAAAAGATATGCTTTATTCTCATTACTCTTAAGCTGGTTTTTAATTTCAATAAAAAATAAAAGAATATCAAATATAAAAATATATAAATCTTTTAATTTCTTTTCGACTCATTAACAGATTATATTAGTTCCACGATTTAAGCTTGTTTTAGCGTCGAATCAACCAGCAACTCAACATGAATAGTAAGCCTCTGATATCCTTCTTCCAACCCTTCAGCAGCTTCCAAAAAGTGGTTCTCAATTTCTTTGATGTTCAAATGAAAAGGCATTGATTTTCTCCTTCCCCTGGCTGAAGCTGTGACAAGTATAAAACTGACTTTTTTTCCGTCTTTTTCAACAGTTAATTTCACTCGTTTTCTGGTATTTCCGATATCAAACACCCATAAATAAAAAAAGTCTCTGTTGCTTTGGCTCTGATTTAATATAAGTTCTCCATTAAAATTCCATATGCTGAACCCCCAGTCAGCCATCCTTCAAGATTTCGAGTTCCACCCTCTCACCCCTCTTATGTCGCTCATATCGAATTCTTTTACATTATGTACAGATTTTAAATGGGAAGGCAAATCTTCCACTATCATATTGCAACCCACATACAAACACTCAACATAAGGATTGAAAGGGCAGCTTGAAAGATGAGCAGAACGTGCTGATAAGGTTGTAATCACGTCACAGCCAGGAAATCGGCATTTCACTTGTATGCTTTCTAAGATCTTTTCGATTGTTAGGTTTCTATAGCTTTGAGACATATCAGATCTGCACTCAGGGCAAGTCGGAACGTGCTGGTGGCAGCGTGAACAAATTGAGTGTCCATTGGGGCATTGGTATACAGGTGGTGCTAGGTATTCAAAGCAAACTGGACATTCTAAAGAATTTTGAAGACTTGATGTGGAAAGTAGTCCGTCCATTATAAGAAAATTTATTTTGTCTTCACACAAATGATGAATTATTTAAACTCTTTTCAAAATTTTAAATAGATAATTTCTTTTTCTGGCTTGGGAAATCAAAGCAGCAGCTTAGCAAGTTATATAAATAAATGGGAGGAGTGAATCATATTCTTGGTTGGTATTACGGAAAGCTCAGTTGGAACCGCATGTGGTGCCACTCAATCAATTTGACAACAAAATTCGCTGCTGGGCCTCGCAGGAATCTTTTGCAAGCTTCAGGAAAAACAGGATTCAAGATCCGTGAGTTCAGAAATGGCAAAGAAATCAGCAGAAGTGAGGTTACGACCCTCAGTAAAGCACTTCCATCAATTGAGATTGATAAGGATATTAGTATGTAAGGAGCAGCCTTATTGAGCTCTAACTTAAGAACGTTCGATAATTAGTGAAATATTTATAAAATGAATAATATACCTGATCATCAAACTCTCTGCGCATATGTGCAGGGACTTCAGAACCTTATTAATAATGGAGATGGGCAAAACGCTTGGGAATACGCACAATATTTGATAGCAATGCCTATAGAGTTTGAAATACAAGCTACAGGGAGTCAAATGATCAATCCTTTGCCTATTTATGGGATGGAATTCAATCAGTGGGTATATGATGAACTTAAGGATATAGGATATGATGAAACCACCTGCAAATTGGGAGCAACTGGGACTGCTACTGTAGAGGATGCGATTAAAAATCTAAAAGAGCAACTAATTTATCGGTCTTTATAGGAAAAAATATAGATTACATATATAAAAATCTTTAAAAACAATTTTGGTAGAATTTCTATGAAAAAATAATTTTCAATAAATTATGTTTCGATTACTAATTCATTAGATTGGAGGCTCCACCCTTCTTCCTAAATGTCTGTAGCTTTGATTTACAGTAGCTACCTCGTCATATCCTGATGCATTAACTACAAGAACATCAATTTTTTCTTTTAATTCTTCTTGCAAGCTTAATCCTAGCGCACTTCTATATCCTTTCACAGCATTATAAGCTGCTGAATAAGGAAACTTTCCACTAAACTCTGCAGTGCACAAAATTACTGCTGATCTTTTGTCCCTTCCAAATAATCTTAAAGCCAACCCTCTAATAAATAATGCAGGGACAATTAAATTTGTCTGTATAACATTCGTGATATTCTCACTCTCCATTTCCTTAAATGCTCCTGGTTCGATTATTCCTTCATCATTTTTTATGCTTTTAAATCTTCCCAACTCTACTTCTTTTGAGTTCACAATCACAATGGAAATATCATAAGCCTGGTTATTAAAAAGCTCTAGAACTTTCTTAACTGATTCCTCATCAGCTAAATTTTCATCGATCGTAACAAGCTTGACTTTGTAATTTTTCTCAATTTTGGCCTTAAAATCTGCTGGAATTGGACTCTTGTCTATAAGAATTATATTAAAACCAGCTGATGCAAATTTTTCAGCCCAGTTTTTTCCAAAATCTGTAGACCCTTCTGTTATCACGACCCAGGATTTGGCTCCATATCTTTGTATGAAATCTAATGGCTTGACGAGGCTTTTTTGGTAAAAGCTTTTGATGAAAGACATAGCCTTATAGGTTAGGTATAATCCAGCTAAGCACGAGACTCCAATAATTGCTGGCCTTACACTATCTCTAGGTATACGAGCAAGCATGAAAATTATAAAAATGGAGCAATAATATTTGATATTTACATATGTTTACATTCAACAACAAAATAGCTGCTGAGAGCTCATATGCTTGTGAGTGTAGCGGAGAGTGCTTGGGAAAACTGATAAACAGTACAAGTGAAATGCTACTTCTTAAGGTATTTTTCATGCAGTTTCAAGAAGTTCTGCAGACTGAAAGACTAATGATGATGGAAATGATAAATAATGACTCAAATAAAGACGCGCTTTTACTGCAACTTGTGAACAAGGCGGAAGAGCTGAATAGAGAAAATGCGGTTTTAACATTGGAGAATAGAGGATATAAGGAGATATTAAATAATTTGAAAAGAAATTAAATTTCAATATATTGGCTCGTTTGATATTTTGTTAGATTGATTATTTAATTAAGTAAATTAATATATTTAATAAATATAGAAATCATTTTTAGTTAAATATGCGTGTTTTGATTGCAGAGGACTATTAATAAGAAAAATAAATTGATAAAGTTCAGAAAAATAATAGGGGCTCTATTCATATAAGATTTATGGCATGAATAAAAACTTAATGATGCAGAACTGCGCTCTATCCTTTTGAGAATTTATTGGCTATAATAAATCCTTTCTATCAGAACGCTATATTTTTCCCTCATATAAATTATTCATTCAGCCTTGTCATTAAAATACAAAATAAAGATTTGATAGTGAAAGACTCGAAAAAATTACAGTTTAATCTGCCATTTCTTCACAAATTCAATCACCATTTACCTAAATCATACGTCAGAAAAATAAATAATTCACAAAATGATATGCCAGATGAAAGGAATAATCGTTCTAGATAACGAAGGTCAAAATATTTTTAGTAAATACTATAACCCTTCATCTTCCTTATTAACCCATTCAAATCAGAAACTTTTTGAGCAGCAGCTATATTCAAAATCATCAAGAATTAGCACAAGAGGCACAGAAGCTGATATACATAGTTACCAAGAATAGCCCACTAAGGAGCATTTTTTGGTTGCCCGACAATAACTGATTATAAATTCGTTGGCATGCCATATTTTCAGGCTAACCAAATTTAAGAATGCGAATCAAAAAATGCTCCTTAGTGGGATATTCTTGGCAAACAGGTATATTTTTATGCTGGAAACTTATTCAGTTGTTTTTAAAAATTATAACGATATAGCTATATATTTATTTGCGACTTTTGAAGAAAATGAAATACTGATGGCATCACTTTTAGATGCAATTACTGAGGCTTTGGAGATGCTTTATAGGACAGAAATTGATAAAAAACGGGTTTGTGAAGAGATGGACTTAATGATGCTTGCAATTGATGAGTTTTTAGATGATGGGATTATAATCTGTTGCGATGCTATGAGTATTGTGGAAAGAGTCACAATGAGAGAAGGACAGCAAGTTTTGCCACAAAAAAATAAAAAGCAAGAATCAACTTTAGGTAGGGCAATAACCAATGCAAGACAGGCAATATCAAAGTCTTTAATGAGATAATTAAAATTTCTCCATTAATATAAGTCGCTCATATTAAAATAATGCAGAATAGATGCATGCAATACCAGCCAGCTAGGTATTCTTTAAATGTATCATAGTTTCATACAATTTTTGTATGAGAGGATTAATCATAACTTTTTGATCATGAGAATCTAAAACAAATAAAAGATTAGTCAGAATTTAATAAAATCGCCATTGAAAGACTTTAATTTATTTAATGTCTTCCTAACACTTATTAGATTATCTTTGTTTCCAGAAACACAGAAGTTAGATCTTAAAAGTGTAGGATTTGCACAGTATAAAAAACATATGTCAATATTATCAATAATATTAAAGAGATAATTAAATAGGCATTTACTCTGTCCGATTGCTATATCTAAATGATATAAAAGGGTGATAATTGCGAGTATTCTGCTGATTTTGAACTTGGATCAATCCATGTCAGTCTGATTCTGCATATGCAATACTATTATTAAACTTTCTCTGGCTTTAATTTTCACCAAGGATTCTATTGTTTCTATATATTCATTTTTTCCTAAAATACCCATATCCTTGTACTAAATATTATCATCCGCAAATAAATCTATTAAATTTCAATAATGGTAATTAAAACAATATAATTAATACCATATTCATAGACTTAACCAATAAATTAATAAGATAAACAAATCAGAATATACCAAAAAAATCATCTGGCTCTAAATGCCTTATAGTCGCTTACTCCATCCTCTGTGAGCGAACAACAAATTTTGTTCGCTAATTTTTTGTTCGAAATTTATAAAAATCTGGAAGGCAAATATTTATTTAATTTGTAAAATTTATGTTTTAAAATGTAATATGTTTAAATTAAGCAGAATGAATTTTTGGTGCCAATACAATGCTAGTGACATTAATATTTGACTTTAATCAAAATAATGTAGGCAAATTATCCTATTTATTGTTGCATCTAGATTTTAGCTACAACAGGAAAAGTAAAAAGGTGAGCCTATTAACATAAAGAAAGCTAAAAAGAATTAGCATTTCAAGAGGAATATAAAGAATGGAAATCAAATTAATTTATTTTAATTACCTTGTAATAAATAGTTAAACTTATTTAAACTTAATTGATTTTAAACCTGGAATGAATTCACATTTAATCTCAAAGCTTCCGCTCCCTGCCCATTGGCATCTTCATTCTTTTGATCATTTCTTGAAGAGATAGTTATATTCTTTTTACAGCATTCTTGGAACAAATATAGGCAGCCACAAATAAACCTAAATCCAAGAAGTATAATTCCAATAATAGCAATTGCATAAATATAATTAGCCCCATAATCTTTTTACTTATTTAAGAAATTGATGCAGTAAGCAAAGAATGTATTCGTTAAAACCCAAATAACTAGCCATCTAGTTCTGAAGGCTTGATAGTCGCTTAATCTTTCTCTTTCATCATTATTTAACTCCTGTGGGCGGTTTCCCCAAGTACAATCATGAATGTTGCAAATAGCATAGATGTTGAAGATATTCACATACGTAGGGGTTAAAAACAAGAACAGAACTATTCCTCTTAGTATTGGCAAAATCGCATTATTCAATAAAACATTTAATGTAAACATTCCAGCAGTGCAAAATGCTAAAATAACTATGATTGGCTTGGAAAAGTTGACATTTACGAGAAAAGCAATCATAAAAATGACAGCACCAATCATATAAACTCCCAATACGCAAGCAATAGCTTTGATTGTGTCTTTTGCTCTACTAGGCTCAACACCTAATGATATAAGCAAAATGATAATAAGTATTGCGACATATACCAATATAATTGCATTTCCAAATGTAACCAAATCGTCTCGATCTTGTGGAAAGGTCGAGTGAACTGTAACAGCAAAAACTAAGAAAAATGATCCAACAATTAACCATGAAAAAACGACATTAATAACATAGTAAAACAGCTGGATTCCAAAGAAAAATTTTCTGCAGCAAGTGTGTTTTGTCTTATAAATAGATAGAAACCTTCTGATTGAGTCAATTAATGCAAACCAAGATCCATTTGAGCAGGAACTACTAAATTAAAACCATCAACAGACATTGGCTCAATTTCTCCGCAGCATCCTGCTACTCTTACATCGTTTTCCATTGCTTTGTATAAATAGTATAAAGAGTTATCTAGAGGTTTAGTGCCTACATCCAGAAGCATCACATATTTAGGCTGAATCATCTGGCAAAAGCCTCCGAAGAATCATAAATGGGTGTTTAATTTCCTCTTATTTTTTTGTTTTATACAAAAAATAAGTTGAAGATCTAGTTCATTTTTATTATTAACTCGGATTTTTTGCATAAACAAGTGGGCGAACTCATCATCATCAGTCCCTTCAGGTATTTGGCAATTCCGCACATCCCCCCCTGCTTCTGGAAACCTGTCCAAAATGTTTTGCTTATTGCAATATTTTATAAAAAATTCTTTCTGGCTGTCATAAGTTTTAAAAAATGCTTCCACACCATCAATAATTACTATACAGGCATATTGTTGAGGCTGCACATCATTTTGAACAAAGGATTTTAAGTTTGACTTGACCCCATCTAAAGTATTTTTTAGTTCATCAATTTTCTCATTGTACATAGTAATTACAATAAGAAATTCGCAATGCAGTGGCCCATTAGCTGAGGCTATTAGATCTTTAAGCACGCTGTTCTCGATAAATCGTGTATCAGGAGCAACACAGGATAAGCCATTGACACTTTTTAATGCTTTATAAGTTTTTCCTTCATGAGTAGTCGTTTCAAGAGCTTTATTTAGCTTTACTACTTGATAAATCATCTCAGAATTGACTTCTACTCGTGGTCCAGATATCCATTCAGTTGGTATGACTTGAGATTGCTCACTTACGTACTCATCTTGTATGACTATTGCGGATTCCTCACCGCTAAGGCTGTTGCCCTTTTCCATTTTATAAACCTTCTACAATAAACTAATTAATGCTAAATTAAATTTTAGATATTTTGAAATCCTATGTTTATTTGAATAAACTACAGAGCTAGGATAATACTATAAGTCTTTATGAAAAAAGAATCATATTAAAAAAGTTAATATTATATAAAGTTTGTGCTGCAAATAAATTTAGAGAGAGCTTAAATATTTTCTTATATGAGCATGCTAATATTTTCTATAGATTAAAGGCAATCTACTAAAAATTAGTTTTATGAATTTTCAGCATTAATTTAAAAGTCATAAAATTATCAATAGTTTATCTTAATAAATACAAAACAAAGTTAAGCACAGAGAATTCTGCATAACTAGCAAAAAAGTATGCTAAGGCTTATGAAACTCTACAAATTATATATCTGGAAGGATCGTAATAATCTTTATGCATTTATTGCAAATAGCAGACATTTATTGAGCTTATAAAGCTAACTATAGGCATTTTATTATGGTAAAATTTTTATAAGAGACTCCTCTTCAATTCATTTCTAACTAAAAAGATTAGCGAAATATTCCCAATTACTTTTAAAATCAAAATTTTATGCAATTGGTAAAAAAGCTTATCAAGTGCTATCTTAAATTTTTTATGGATTATGAATTTTTGGTTAAATCAAAGCAATCGAAGAAAATAGCTTAAGTTTAAAGATACTGTGCTTATTCTATTAGTAGATCCCCAATTAAATAATAGATTAAATTATAATAATTAAAGTATAAAATAAATTTAAATAGGGAATCAGCGAAATCTCAATTTTAAAGATTTTATATGATAATAAATAATTTAATTAATAAAATTTAATTTTAAAATGTTCAATTATATATTTATGATTAATATCAAGTTAACACAAACTGCTAAAGTCCTATTTAGGTTTTACTTGATTTTACTTTAAAAAAGACTAATATTTATAAAATAATTAGGATATTATACAATAATCAATCAGTGTGATTGAATCATCTATAAATGACATTAAACTCTCTGAAAGCTACTAATATTATTAGGAGAATCACCCTGAACTATAGTAGGATCAAGAGGAAAGACTTCACCTTTCTGTATGCATACCTCAATATATATCTAGACTTATCGTCTAATATTTTTTAAATCAATGACAAGCATAAGACTTGACCTTCTATTACATTTATATTTGCTTGAAAAGCATTTCCAATTATGCAAATCGATATAAAATGTTTTCATTGATCAATTGAGAGTTTTTTGTGTTTAATACAAAGAATAAGCTGAAGCTCTATTTGCTTTTTTGAATTCTAACTCTCATTTTTTGCATAAACAAGTGAGCAATTTGGTCCTCACTGGCTTATTAAGATCATTAAGAACAGTGTTTTCATAAAACCGTTCATCTGGAGCAAAATGAGATATACTCTCGTAGTTTTAAAAGTATTGCCAGGCTCTATTGTCATATTAAACTTTGCAACTTGGTATATAAAATGCTTTTTTTAATGTTTTCATGACTATCTCCTTGTTGATTTAATTTTTCGATGCTTTAAGCTTCTTTTGAAACTGAAAATTCGTTAGAAATGACTTGACTTATTCGATTTGGTTGAAGCCGTAGTTACATTTTAAAATAATGTTTATACAATAAATATAAATTTTCAATTAAATCTCAATTGCAAGTTGGAAATAACACACTGTAATCAATTCAAATTAATACTGTAAATTTCGATGCATAAAAAAGGCTCACGAATAATAATGATAGTTAATCTTTAAATCACATTTTAAATGTAAAATACATGCTTTTCAAAGGAATTATTTTATTTTAGAGTTTTATCTTTATTATCAACCAATTAATTCTTTTTAGTTAATATTTAATAATTCATCATCTTTCTCTATCAATAAATCGTCCATATTTTCTAAATCTGAATTATTTAAGCTATAATTATAGAAGAATCAAGTACGAGATTTTGCTTTTAACTTAGCTAAAATTTTTGGATTAGCACAATGTTTTATTTAAAAAATTTTAATATTTACTATTTTAAGGCAATTTAATTTATTAGTAAAATCATTTATTTTCTTTCAATTAATATCGTAGTCCAGCTCTCTAACTCAATGAATTAATAGGATTTAACTAAGTAATATGCCCATCGTTCAAGTTAAACTAAAATATATGAGCGAATTATATCTCAGCTAAGTAGATACGCATTTTCATTGCTCAGGTGTATTTATTTATTAAACATTCAGACTTTTAAATATATCCATGCCAAATTTTTGTGTATCAAATTTAAAGCTATTGCTGCTATGATCAAGCTTACCAATATTATAAGTTTACTTATGAATTAAATTTTCGATATAATAGGTTCAAATTCCAAAGGCTCAGCCATTATCGATGCAAATTCCTGAAAGTATTTTTCCAGCCTTCCTCTGATATCTTGAATCGGTTTATCCAGCTGAGTTTTGTTAATTTCATAACCTTCTGGCAAAACTTGCTCAAAAACTATATCATGATAATTCAAAGTTTGAGCATAAGTGCTTACTATAAAGCCCCATGAATTTCACAGTAACTAATCATAAAATTTTTTTACTAGGCAATCCAAAGGAAAAAGCATGCTCGCCTTTCCGCATCTTCCTCTGTTAAAAAATTTGGCTGAACTGATAAATCAATAAAATGCGTAGTCGTATCCTCAGCAATTTGTCTATAAGTCAATGTCAAAGCTTTTTTATTGCTTCTTTTTGGTCTTTCCCCATTAATCAAGATTGATGAGCCTGAGTCTCTGATTGTTTCTCGGTCTTTTGGCTTAATAAATTCTTGAAAAGCAGGAACTTGGTAAATTTCAGGGATTTTCAGTAGCTCTGTAAAATATATTTCAAGTTCTCGCCTTCTGTGATCTATAAATTGTGGAGATGTATTGCCAAAGAACTTTTTGGGAGGGAAATCAAGCCATTGTGAATATTTAATTAGAGATTCGTAGAGTTTTCGCAAGACAGAGTAACGGCGCTTTATAGATCATGTTTCTCCTGTTTGGGTATCTTTGACGAGAAGTATGTACTCGATGTAGTTTTGCTGTTTCTGGTAATCATTTATCGCAATTAAGTATGACATCTTAGGAAAAAATTATTAGTATTTGTGTTTAGGGAAGAATTAGTGAAATACATAGTAGCCAGTATTAGATGGAAACGGCTTTAGTAGCTGACTCATAAAAACGTAGAAAATATATTGGGAAAATTTAATTGAATTTTTTTAAATTTTGACTAAAAATTCGGCACGCTTGATTACCTAATTAAATAAAAATTCAAATAAATAAAAGTCTTTGTTTACTCAAAAATATTGAAATATTTGGACTGACAAATTTTAATTTTTGAATATTTAAAAATATATGATAGAATTTTTTCTATTTCATTATTTAAACTATCATTAAATTCCAATTAATGGGAGCAGCATGCTCATGCTTTAAAGAAACCCAGCTAGACTCAGAGCAACTTACTATCAAAAAAGAAACTTCAAATTCACGTTTAAAACAAGAGCAAGGCGCTTTTGTCATTGAAATACCTGCCTATTTTTTCAAGCCTGCAGAAATCAACAATTCCCATCTCTTAATTTTGCAATCTGTCCTAACTCCCCCCCCCCATCCTTGATCGAACGACTCGCCATCGTTCGATCAAGGATGGGGTTAAAAAAAATTTTTTTGGGAAAAAAAATTTTTATATATATTTTTTTTTATTTACTTTTAAATAAGAGGGTTAAGGGTATTTAATAATTATTTTTACAGCAAAAAATTTAATTAATTTCATAAAAATACCAATTTTTAATATTTTGATTTATTAGTTACCCCTTTAAACTGTATAAATTTTAATTTTGCTCCTTATTAAATTAAATTTTTTTTTAAAATTTTAAAAGATCTCTATATTTTATTAGATCATTAATTTTTTAAGCCTAGATTGATGACTAAATCACTTCGGATGGTTGATTTCGAAGCTTTCTGTCCTCTCAAAGTCCCTGAAAACAACTTCATTAGGTGCATCTTCCCAAGCTTTTGATAACTAATATATTTTTATATATATATAAAAGTTGCATGATATGAAAATCGTTCGATCAAGGATGGGGGTTAATTTCCCCAATTTTTAGGAATTTTTACAGTCAATCGTTCGATCAAGGATGGGGGGGGGAGTAAGAGGTTATCTTGATCGTCGAGCAGTTAAAGAAAAAATCAAGGCTAATAGCACTCAAGTCAGGCTAAACTCTGGATACACAATGCAGCCTAGAAATTCCGTTATGGAAATTCATGGAGAACTTCCAAATTATTCAAACACTATAACAGAAGCTATATATAAAAAACTTGAGCCTTTTCAGTATGATGCTGAGTTCACTGATAATACTCCAAGGGTCAAAAAAGGCCCAGTTTTGCTCGATAACGGAGCTATTTATATAGGAGAGTGAAGTGATAAATGAGAAAGGCACGGAAAAGGAGTCCAAGTTTGGCCTGATGGATCAAAATATGAAGGTTACTGACTGCATGATAGAGCTAACGGAAAAGGAAGGCTGATGCATGGAGATGGAGATGTTTATGAAGGAGACTGAGTTGATGATAAAGCACATGGCTATGGAGTTTATAAACATACTGATGGCGCCACCTATAATGGCCAATGAAAAGATGATAAACAGCATGGGTTTGGCCTTGAAATATGGCCTGACGGAGCCAGATATGAAGGACAGTATACTTATGGCAGAAAAGATGGGAAAGGCAAATTCCATTGGTCTGATGGAAGCAAATACTATGGGGAGTTTAAAGATAATAATATTGATGGAGAAGGAATTTATTCATGAATGGATGGAAGAAGATATGAAGGAACCTGAAAAAACAATAAAATGGATGGATTTGGCACTTTTACGTGGGCTGATGGAAGATGTTATAAAGGAGAGTATGTAGATGATAAAAAACAAGGCAGGGGGTATTTTTCGTGACCTGATGGAAGAAAATATGAAGGAAGCTGATATAATGGTAAACAGCATGGACATGGGGTTTACTCTACTGCTAAAGGGGAAAGAAAAGAAGGAGAATGGCAAGAAGGAAAAAGACTGAAGTGGGTTGAAAATTAAATATACTTAAAAAATTTTGTATTCAATTTTAGCTGCTTCCTTCAAGATTAATTTTTTATATGATTGTTATGAAAAATGACAGACTTAATTTTTGTTCCTAAATTAGGACTTATTCCAGGAAGACCAAACAGCAATGCTCGACAGCGAATCTGGGTCAAACCTCCTGCCATCTCAAAAAACACTATCACTTCACTTCGGCAAAGACGAAATAAATCAGCCACAAAGCAAAGATCACCATTTACTCAGTTACTCAAAGTAAAATCCCCAAGGCTTCAGTCAGTTAAATTAGCAAATACCTGAATAGAAAAGACTTATTCCAGATGAGACGACATTTTATATCAGCCAAACTTAAGACCCAGAACCACAGCTACAAAAAGGAGGAAAATTTATGATTCAGGCAGCCAAAAAAACGTAAATGAAATCCCAAGGCACATTAATGTTGATTATGAAATTTTAAGAAATGAAGAATTAGAATACACCCTACAAGAAACTAAGCCATCTCTTTTGCCTAGACCGATTCGAAATCGGCCTATAACTGCCCCAAAGCCAAACATTGAGATTCAGTTATAATTTTTTGATAAGTTAATTTTTATTTTACGTTAATCTTGCTTTTGTTTTGCTCCTGTTCTGATGATATAGATAATTAATCCAACCACAAATAGTAGGGAGGCAATAACTAAGTATCCTCCAAATGGAATTCCTCCACAGGAATGGCATTTCTTAGGCAAGGGCGTTGTGTAGTTTGCCGAAGTTTTATAGTCCCAGGTATCATTTAATAGTTTATGAAGCTTTGTTTCGTTTTCTACCGGAAAATCCCCGAAGTAATAAGCAGTGCTATTAGCTCGTCTGTAATCTACCAAAATCAGCTGCGGATGCTCATAAGCTTTGAATTTTTCTGCTATGTCTGGGAATATATTGATATCGAGATAAGAAAACTGAAACCTGAAATCCTTTGCTTTTCTTAACCCCCAAGCCAAAGCTCTCATGTGGCCTACATATCTGCCAGTCTGAGTTTGGTTATTTAAATCTATAGCTGCCAGTGCAAATAGCTTGCCTTTGAGCCATGGCATGACTTCTTTTTCTATACTTCTTGTGAAGTTAAAGACCATCCCATACTTGTATTTTTCAACAAAGTCTCTTAAGGAATCTCTATCAAAATTTGTAATGTTGTAGTCATAAGCGTCATCAATACCATGCTGCTTTACAGCTGGCAGCTCAGTCCATTCAACTCTAGCATGCTGGAATAAACCTTCTGCTTGGGATTTTCCAAAATAAGTATGTGTATGATGCATTTCTCGAGCAAGCTGCTCAAACTCAATATCCTGAGGCTTTCTAACACCTGAAAGGAATTCTGGAAAAGTCCAAAGCATAAAGGCACTTTTGAATTTTCTGAATCTTCTTAAATGCTCTGTTGAGGAGACGGGTAAAATTTGAGGCATAGAAATTTTTTGACCAAATTCAAGGAAATCATCGTAAGTTAAATCCCAATTGAACTCTTTTACTAACTCTTCAATGTGAATAAGCTAAACTATTGGAAAATTACTATTTTTGGGAAGAAAAAAAAACTGTGTGAAAAATAGCGGCTTGCTTTGGATCATCCTGGGCTACATATTGCTGCCTCAGCTTGTTGGGTTGGCAAGTAAAAATTATAATAACACTTGTGAGCTCATAGAGTTGGGTTGGCAAACTGATGCTGCCTGATTCAACCTTACAGGTTGAGGCAGCAAAATGTAGCCCAGGGAGATCTAAAGCAGGCTCTAGGCAATATATTAGTGATAATCATTATAAATAAATCTCAGCTATTTTATTGAATTTTAAAACCGATTTCATTCTAACGCATGCATTTATAATTAAATTAATTTTTCAATTCTGAATTTGGATTATTTTAAATGTGTATAAAACTTAAATAAATATAAACTTCCTCCGTGAATGAGAAAAGTTTTGGTCACAGAAGGATGATTAAGCCTCGAGAAACATAAGTAGCATTAGGCAGTTTTGTGATTTTAAGCCTTTCGCAAGTTTCTAAATGTTCTTGACAGTTGAATAAGCTGAATGTTAGCTTTTGTGTGATTTCAGACTGAGAGGCGTTTAAAAATTCTTGCTCGATTTTTCCAGAAGGGTTGTTTGTATATAAAATAAGCCAATCTTTTGGAGAGGTATTTCTATATGGATAAGAGTGGTTAGTTGAATTAAGAGCAATATACTCAGCGCTGCATGCTATAATTAACACGTATGCTAAAATCATTTTATTAATTTCAATATGGATATCACTAATTGTGGGAAAAGAAACTCTATGTAAAAAAGTGACTAGCTTATTGTGACTTCATTTATTGCGATTCTATGTATTTATTTATGAATATATTCGAAACCAAGCTTCGATATTTGCTAGGAAAATTTTTAATCGGTTGCCTATGCTTATTAGGCTGAAAATTTTTAAATTTATTAATTCATGCAAAATGTTAATCCAATTTCTAGAAGTTCTGCGAATCAACATTTAAAACAATTTTGAAATAGTTTGATATACGCCCTTCCTATAGATGGCGCATTGCGCGCCATCTATAGGAAGGGCGTATATTAAATCCATCTTTTCTTGTCTCACCTCAAGCTGATCCTGTTCAATACAAAGATTTAAGAGGTAGCTAACTTTAAAAAAGCACTTTGAATTGTTTCATTCATATGCAATTTACGAGAATCTGATGCTCTAATCACTTATTCTCATAAAATAATTGAATTTATTAATTTAACTCTTAAAACTCAAATAACTAATGTAATAGATCGGGATTTCTTTTTCTATGCAGCCATTATTTGATTTGTTTAAGCTCATCTGGCTTCTATTGTTGTGGTTGTAACCCCAAGAGTATGATGATGCTAATAGTTTATTTGATTAGATAATTTGAATAGCTGAAATATTGCTGTAGCTGATACAAAAAAGAAATTCCTTAATAGAGATGAGAGCTATTAAGATATCATCTTTTGAATTTTAAATAGTAAATTATCAAATTGTAATTTGGTTTATTCCTATTGCACTCAATCTATGCGACCAAAAGTATAAATAAATGATAAGTAAAATTTTGAACTTGAGTCTGTCTAAAATAGTGATTTAATTGTCTCTCATAAAATCAATTAAAATTGAAATTAGCTTTCACAGATATCCTTCCTTGAAGAGATATCCAAAATTCATTCTAATAGTTGATTGCTTTGATTGTTTGACTTCTTATTGAAAAGCATAAATTAACGATTTGAAATCTTCTTTTATTCAATAGGTTATCTTATTTTAAAATAACCCCAACAGAGCCTCTGTAATATTTTACTACACTGTCCCTAATTCCCTCTTTCTTATCACCTCATCTCTAGTTTTCTTTAATTTTTATTCGTATAGCTTATTGCAATGGTCGATCTAGGCTCAAAAGCTTAATCTCAAATGCCCACCTTTTCCATTTAAAACCGCCCTTTTTAAAATCAGGGGTACCCACAGGCATTTTTTCCTATACCCTTTTAAAAATCATGGGGGTCTTTAATTTAATTTTTCCTTATTTAAGCCAAGCCGAAAAATGTTTATAATAAAAATCAGAATATGAGAGAAGTTATATCAATTCACGTCGGACAAGCAGGTATTCAAGTCGGAAATGCTTGTTGGGAACTTTACTGTCTAGAACACGGCATTCAGCCAGACGGACAAATGCCAAGCGATAAAACTATCGGAGGAGGAGATGATGCCTTTAACACTTTCTTCAGCGAAACTGGTGCTGGCAAGCACGTTCCTCGTGCAGTCTTCTTAGACTTAGAACCAACTGTTATTGATGAAGTCAGAACAGGTACCTACCGTCAACTTTTCCACCCAGAGCAGCTCATCTCTGGCAAGGAAGACGCCGCTAACAACTTCGCCCGTGGTCACTACACCATTGGTAAAGAAATCGTTGACCTCTGCTTGGACAGAATCAGAAAACTCGCTGATAACTGCACAGGACTTCAAGGTTTCTTAGTTTTCAACTCAGTCGGTGGTGGTACAGGTTCAGGTCTTGGTTCATTGCTTCTTGAAAGACTTTCAGTCGACTACGGAAAGAAATCAAAACTTGGCTTCACCGTTTACCCATCTCCTCAAGTTTCAACTGCAGTCGTCGAGCCATACAACTCAGTCTTATCAACCCACTCCCTTCTTGAGCACACTGATGTTGCCGTTATGCTTGATAACGAAGCTATTTATGACATCTGCAGAAGACAACTTGATATTGAGAGACCAACTTATACTAATTTGAACAGACTTGTTGCTCAAGTAATTTCTTCATTGACTGCTTCACTTAGGTTTGATGGTGCCTTGAACGTCGATGTCACTGAATTCCAGACCAATTTGGTGCCATATCCAAGAATTCACTTCATGCTTTCTTCATATGCTCCAATCATTTCTGCTGAGAAGGCTTATCATGAACAACTCTCTGTGGCAGAAATCACCAACAGTGCTTTTGAACCAGCTTCTATGATGGCCAAGTGTGATCCTAGACACGGAAAATATATGGCCTGCTGCATGATGTACAGAGGAGACGTATAGGAAATAGCGGTGATTATAGATATTTGGAGGTTACTATGAGGAATGCCTAAAGTTTAGAAAAATGGATAGTTCCAAAAGATGTCAATGCAGCTGTTGCTACCATTAAGACCAAGAGAACCATTCAATTCGTAGATTGGTGTCCAACTGGATTCAAATGTGGAATTAACTATCAACCACCAACTGTTGTCCCAGGTGGTGACTTAGCTAAAGTTATGAGAGCTGTTTGCATGATCAGCAACTCAACTGCTATTGCTGAAGTTTTCTCTAGAATTGACCATAAGTTCGATTTAATGTACGCTAAAAGAGCTTTCGTCCATTGGTATGTCGGAGAAGGTATGGAAGAAGGAGAATTCTCTGAAGCAAGAGAAGATTTTATGGGGAATTATAATAGATAGGCATTTTTTAATAATTGGAATAGTTATAATTGTGAGGCTTCATAAGATAAATTTAGAAGATAAGGAATAGCTGCCCTCGAAAAGGATTATGAAGAAGTCGGAATTGAAACTGCTGAAGCTGAAGGAGAAGAAGAGGGTTACGGAGAAGAACTCAACTTAAATATTTAAAGTTTTATGATAAATTTTGCAGGCCATAGTTTATATTTACTAATCTTATAATTTATATCACAATTTAATAAATTGATATTAAATAGGAGATAGTAAGTAACATAATCAATTTGAAACATTTTCATAAATTGAGTCATTTATAATCTGAGATCTAAACTCTATAAATACATAAAGATGAAACTGCTTAAAATTAGAATGCCTTATATCCATAAATATCTTTAAAATTGAAAGTCGAAAAATGCTTTAGAGTCGGCTAAGGAATTCCTTACAGCCTAAAAGAAACTTATAATTATAAATTATTGCCTTTTAATTAGCATATGAAGAGTTGAGCCTTCCAGAATGTTATACGAAGCAATAGTTTTCCCACTTTCTAATACTCTTCCAGAAAACAAAATTCTTTGTTGGCCAGCAGGCACGCCTTGGCTTTCTTCAATCAATTCCTTTAGCCTATCAACCATGTCTAAAGGATCAACATATAGATCAATATATGTGCCTACCGGCGTACACACAGAAATTTGCATTCCTCCTCTAAGTCTCAAGACAAGGTGAAGCGTCGATTCCTTCTGAATATTATAATCAGCCAATGTCCTGCCATCTTCCAATTGCTTCCCTGCAAAAATAAGCCGTTGTTGATCAGGAGGTATCCCTTCCTTATCTTGAATTTTCGCTTTCACATTGTCAATAGTATCCGATGATTCCACATCCAGTGTAACCGTTTTCCCAGTGAGAGTTTTCACAAATATTTGCATATTTTATTATATTTAGTTAATTTTATTCAACTTATTTCTTAAACAATTTCTATAAATATCTTTAAAATCGGAAAATTTCTTAGACTCAGCTAACGAATTCATCACAAATTAAATTATTGCTGTCTTCAGTTTTTATTCGCCAATATGCACCTAATTACCATATGATCCATAATGTTATACGAAGCAAGACTTTTTCCACTTTCTACTACTCTTCCAGCAAGCAAAATTCTTTGCTGATCAGCAGGCACGCCTTGGCTTTCTTCAAACAAAGCCTTTAGCCTATCAGCCATGTCTAAAGGATCAACATTAAGTGTAATTCTTTTGCCTACCAATATATACACAAAAACTTGCATACCTCCTCTAAGTCTCAAGACAAGGTGAAGCGTCGATTCCTTCTGAATATTATAATCTGCCAATGCCCTGCCATCTTCCAATTGCTTCCCTGCAAAAATAAGCCGTTGTTGGTCAGGAGGTATCCCTTCCTTATCTTGAATTTTCGCTTTCACATTATCAATAGTATCCGACGATTCTACGTGTTTTCCCAGTGAGCGTTTTCACAAAAATTTGCATATTTTATTATATTTAGCCCAATTTATTTCCTAGGCAATTTCTATTAATATCTTTAAAATCTGAAAACCTCGAAAAATATTTTAGAATCGGCTAATGAATTTATCACAAATTAAAAGATATAGTCATAAATTATTTTGCTATCGTCAGGTTTGATCGTCCAATATTACATCTAATTACCATATGAAGGTTTGAGCCTTCTATAATGTTATACGAAGCAAGACTTTTTCCACTTTCTACTAATCTTCCAGCAAACACAATTCCATGCTGATCAGCAGGCACGCCTTGGCTTTCTTCAATTAAAGCCTTTAGCCTATCAACCATGTCTAAAGGATCAACATTAAGAGTAATTCTTGTCCCTACCAACGTATACACAAAAATTTGCATACCTCCTCTAAGTCTCAAGACAAGGTGAAGCGTCGATTCCTTCTGAATATTATAATCTGCCAATGTCCTGCCATCTTCCAATTGCTTTCCAGCAAAAATAAGCCGTTGTTGGTCAGGAGGTATCCCTTCCTTATCTTGAATTTTCGCTTTCACATTATCAATAGTATCCGACGATTCTACGTGTTTTCCCAGTGAGCGTTTTCACAAAAATTTGCATATTTTATTATATCTAGCCTAATTTATTTCTTGTGGGTTTTTACAAAAAATAGGCATTTTTTCAATGTTTTTGCTCGGTTGTTTAGACAATTTCTATTAATATCTTTAAAATCTGAAAATTTCGAAAAATATTTTAGACTCGGCTAGCGAATTCATTACAAATTAAAAGAAATAGTTATAAATTATTGTGTTTTCATCAGTTTTTATTCGTCAATATGGCAACTAATTAACATGAAAAGCCTTGAGCCTTCCATTATGTTATATGAAGCCAGGCTTCTTCCATTTTGTAGTAATTCTCCACCAAACGCAATTTTTTGTTGATCAGCAGGCACATGTTGACTTTCTTCAATCAAAGCCTTGAGTCTATCAACCATGTCTAAAGGATCAACATTAAAGGTAACTTTTTTGCCTACCAACGTAGAAACAATAACTTGCATCCCTCCTCTAAGTCTCAAGACAAGGTGAAGCGTCGATTCCTTCTGAATATTATAATCAGCCAATGTCCTACCATCTTCCAATTGCTTCCCTGAAAAAATAAGCCGTTGTTGGTCAGGAGGTATCCCTTCCTTATCTTGAATTTTCGCTTTCACATTATCAATAGTATCCGATGATTCCACATCCAGTGTAATCGTTTTCCCAGTTAGCGTTTTCACAAAAATTTGCATATTTTATTATATTTATCCCAATTTATTTCCTAAATCTCCAGCTCGTCTTTATCTTGTAGCATATTTAAATAAACCCACAATTTAAGTGCCTACTCCTTAAAGCCTATCTAAATTTTCAAAATCTAATTCACACACATTTTATTTCTTATTTTAATCCATCCACTATAAATGCTCAAGAACGTGGCTGCAAAAGGCCTTATAGGCAAGAGGTCTTCTTTAGGTCGAAGTGAAGCTCTCAGAGACATCGGCATGAAAGAGCACGTTCATCGACTTTTCGACAGATCTTCAGCTTATACAAGAATCCCAGGCTCCTTTGTGGAAGGGCTAAAGAAATGCTCACACATCTTAGAAATGCAAATCCCAATAAAACGTGACGACGGTTCTATTGATATTTTTGAAGGCTTCAGAGCTCACCACTCCATCCACGCTTTGCCGCTTAAAGGAGGAATCAGATTCACCCCAGGGCTCAAGCTAGAAGATGTGGAAGCTGTTGCAGCACTCATGACATTGAAGATGGCTGTTGTGGACATTCCTTATGGAGGAGCCCACGGAGGAGTTTCAGTTGACCCATCTAAACTGAGCAAATCAGAGCTCGAACAGCTGACCAGAAATTATGCTAGGGAGCTGACCAAGTCTGGCTTCATGGGACCATCAATTGATGTGGCTGGCCCTGATATTGGCACTGATTCTACAACAATGGCATGGGTCATGGACGAGTACTCAAAGCTAGCTCCAAATGATACAGAACTGCTAGCTGTGGTCACTGGGAAACCAGAGGCATCTGGAGGCATTGCTGGTAGAGTTGAAGCCACTGGTCGCGGCTTTTATTATGCTCTCCACCAATTCTTGTCTGATTTAGAGCTGACTGAGTCATTAGGCCTTACAAATAACTTAGACAACAAGTCATATATCATCCAAGGCTTTGGAAATGTAGGCTACTATATTGCTAAATTTGTGACGGAAAACGCCAAAGGCAAAATAGTAGGAATTTTGGAAAAGGATGGTGGCACTTATAACCCTGAAGGACTTGACGTAAAAGCTTTAAAGAAGCATTTTGACAAGCATCATACACTTAAAGGATTTGATGGCGGAGACACCTATTCATATGCAGAAGATATTTTATGCTGGCTTAGAAAGACTAAAAAGATAGCCACTGGCTATATTATCAGTATAAAAAGAAATTTTAATTGGATAATTCTAACTCCCCCCCCCCCTCCGTGAGTGAACAAAAAAAATTTTGTTCACTCATGGAGGGGGGTTAATTTTTTTTTTTTAAAAACATTTATATATAAATTTTATAAAAAATATTTTTTTTCGAAATTTGAAAAAATCCTAATTCGCAAAAATTGGAAAGCAAATATTAATTTAATTTATAAAATTTATGTTTTAAAAAGCAATTTGTTTAAAATTAAATAGAATTAGCTCTAGATTTCATTATACTAATTATCATTTATATATCAAAATTTTTTTCCATAAAAAATGTTTTCTATTAAAAAAATTTTTGTTCACTCACGGAGGGTGGGTTTTTGGGCAAAAAATAGGGATTTTTCTAATGGTTTTGTTCACTCACGGAGGGGGGGGGGAGTAAGCATTTAGGCTCTCTAAATAATCATATCAAAAGAATGCGACATCTTGGTACCAGCAGCTATTGAAAAAACCATTAACTCAGAAAACATGCACCTCCTAAAATGCAAAATTGTTGCAGAAGCTGCCAATATGCCAATCACACTTAAAGCTGAAGAGTATTTACTTAACCATGGAGTCGCTATTTTACCTGACATTTTAATGAACGCTGGAGGAGTCATTACTTCATACTTCGAGTATGTAAAGAACATTGGCCACATTAGTCCAGGCAAATTAACAAAGAGATGGGAAATGAGGTCAAATGAAGCTATATTGAAGTTCATTGCAGGGCTCTTGGAAACTGATCTTACACATGGAGAGCTTCACGTTGCTTCAGATTTGGATATTGTGAATAACGCTTTGGAAGATCTTATGACGAACTCTGTCAAGCTTACCCAGAAGACTGCTAATAGATTCGCTATTAACTATAGAGACGCAGCTTATGTGAATGCCATCAATAGAATATATGAAAATTTAAGGTATAGCAGCTACTATGCAGCTTAAATAATAGCTAACATTTATTTATAAGAATTTGTGATGAATTTAAATTGGAAATTAATTCTGCTCAATTCTTACATTTTTATTCTGAATATGGGGCTTGTAAAGATCTCATTTTAGAATGATGATCTCAGCTAAATCTTGGCAAGCTCAGATAAAGCCATCATCTGATCGTCATCTTCCTATAGCCCCAGAAGCAAAAATCATATCTAAAAGCTATCAGAGTTCGCTTGGTGAACAAGCCAATCTGATCCAGATGAAAATCAACCGAATTGAGTCTGAGAAAGACTCGCTGTATTAGAAAGTTCTAGATCTAAAGCAGCTCCTACAAAGAATTTCAATTGAGCAACAAAGAGAAGCTGCCAGGAATCAAAGAATCACACAAGACCTTAACCAAAAAATCAAAAGATTAGAAAAAGCTTTAGAAATTTCAAGAGAAAACGGAGGCCATCTGCAACAGATAAAAAGCTTTTGGGGAGAATTTATTGAGTGAGCTTAAAAGATTAGTAATATTATAAAATTTCATAAATATACTTTTTGTCCTCTTCTTTGGATATATGCTTATGAGCTCTTGCTGTAATTTTTTCAAAATTTGGAGTAGATATATAATTTAAGGCTCCTTATAGATTCTTTTGTAGCAATACTTTTGCCTATTGAAAATGCCAGTTTTTCTGAAAAGGGCAAATTAAAATTGACAAATACAGCTATAATTTGCATTTTCAATTTTAAATTGTGTTTGCTAGAAAAATTGGCATTTTCGTCGACTATTCAACAGACAAAGGTATTGCTCCTAAACAAGCAAAAATAGGGCTGGAGCTATATGGGTTTTTGGAAGAATTATATTATAAGCTTTTGCAACTTTGTCTTGATTTATAGTGTCAACTTTATATTTTTCTGGCGAAAAACGAACCCCAACTGCTTTGCTCATATCATAAGCGCCAATGTTGGCTTTTCGCTTGATGATTTTATCAGAAAATATATAAGGAGACGGGGTGAAAGACTTTTGAGGTTCCTTTCTTGGGGAAATTTTACCGAAATCAACACTTGGGGAACTTTTATACTTGGAAAAAAGTTTAGGAAAATTAACTGTTTCGAAACGGGCTTCAATTTGAGAAGATGATGTGTATTTTCTTGGTAATTGTTTGTCAAACGACAGAGAGGCTCTTGAAGACCAAGAAGAATCTACCTCCCTCTGAATTTATTTTTAAAGAAGAATTATCATAAAATATATTATAATAACTTTGTTTAAATAGTTATCTAATTAGTTTATTATAGAATTCGGAAGCATTAAAGATAATTATTATTTTTCCTTATAAAATTAGTATTTTATTCTAATTTAAAGGGGATAGTTTACTCAAAAATATAAATTTTACTGAATTTTTCCAATTTAAAGAAAGAGTAAGGTATTTTCTTCAGTAGTCCTTTGCTTAATTTTTTTCCTCAACGCATTGAAATCTATATAGCTAATTTCTGAATTCAAAGTATTTTTTCGTTTTACAGGATAATGACAGGTAAGGTCTTCGGTATCAACACAGGTTGGGATATAGATTTTTTGATTTCTGGATAATCCAGAAACTGATCTGAGTATTGATACTTCAGGTACTCGAGGCAGAAGAAAATTGATTCTTGGATTGTATTTGGTAGAAGGAGGAGATTCAAGATTTGAAGGTTTCTGTATAAATTTTACGTTTATTTTTTCTAACTTCTCTCTGGATGGGGATAAAAAGCATGAAGAGTGCCTACTATGAGCTTTCCCAGTTTTCTCTAATAAATCGATTTCTTTTTGAACTTTTTTCAATTCTTTTTCCACATCTTCGGCACTAATTAGTCTGGCGGGGTTTTGTCTGGACAGGACTATATGGCAGGCTTTTCCTAAGCTCAGATGAGAAACCGAAGGAGCAGCGTCAACTCATTTTATTGGTAAGCAATATTTCTCTACATAAGGCGTGATAATCTCAGAAAGAGGCTTGGGCAATAAACTCATACCTGATCACTATTAGGGGTTTAGAGACTCCTTCGCTGTGGAGACAAGACCCATGCAAGGCTGGGTGAGTCTTCCCGAGTTACTGGTGACGCCAGCATGAAAAGGATTTGCGTGTGGCTGCCACTGCTCTAGGCAGCCTTAGCCCAAAGCCTACTAAGGACGGTTAGAGGCTGAAATAATCCTCCACCACCCCCAAAATCTTTATCTAATCAGCACTAATTTGTTTCAAAAGCGGAGGTGGCTCACTTTTTTCCCTCACACAGTAATTTTTCCCCGCAAAATCATACACCTTTCCAAGCCTGGAGAATTTCTTTGGGCTGATAAAGCTCATTTTTCTAATATCACAATTAAAACCCTAATATAGTTTATATTTAAACTCTATGATGATGAGAAGACCATCCTGGGTCAGTCACGTTAATTTCAATCCCAGGGAGAAGCTCTCTAATTCTTGCTTCAAACTCACTATTCTTAGAAGGATCTACCTTCCCATCAAATCTTACCCAAATTTCATATTTCGTGACTTTTCCTTTATCAACAATCCTTATTCCTGTAATTTGTTCTGGCATGAAAAAAGTTTCTCCGATTAAAGCATAAGCAAGACGGGTCCAAATATTTTTTATTTCTTCACGATTATAAGGCCTTTTGAAAGAAAAATCAGACCCGAATTTATTTACTTCGTCTTCCCATGCTGGGACGATATTTTCTTCAAAAATCCCAATAGCTTCGATAGGCTGAGTCATCCCTTCAAAGTTTTTCTGCATGTTGCTTTCTTCGGTAAAGAGATAGGAAGGATCAGCGTGAGGGAGGTTAGACCAGTGCTGCCAAAATGATCAGAGAGTATCGAACTTGCCAATGATTTTCATGTTATCTAGAAAATTTGCAGTGTTTCTGGTGTCCCACATTTCCCAGAGAACCCATGTTCTTTGAAGAGGATACTTGCTTGAAGCTTCCATCTTTATAAAGATTCTAGTTTAGCATATTGACACTATGAGGATTATTCATATCTGGTCAGGTAGTTTTCAAAGGAAAATTTTGAAAGAAACAGTGAAGTCTGAGATTTTTTTAAAATAATTTTAAGGGCAAAGCTTGAAAGATAATTATTAATCTTGGTATATACAATGATGCTAAAAATAATTGAGATAGCATGAGGAAAATTTAATTAATTTTTACTTGCAGATTAAATTTGCCTTAATTTACTAACTCCGCCCTCTGTGAGCGGCGTTTAATTTTTTTTAAAATTTATATATGAATTTTTAGAAAATTTTTTTTTTCTAAACTTAAAAAAAATCAACACTTCGCAAAAACTGTAAAGCAAATATTAATTTAAATTGTAAAATTTTTGCTTTAAAACGCAATTTGTTTAAAAATTAAACAGAATTAGCTCAAGATTTTATTATACTTATTATCACTTATATATCAAAAATTTTTTTCCATAAAAAATTTTTCTATTAAAATAATTATTGTTCACTCTCGGAGGGTGGGTTTTTGGGCAAAAAATAGCGATTTTTCTAATGGTTTTGTTCGCTCACAGAGTGGGGGGAGAAATGATTTTTCCTAATACCATTCCGACTTCTTTCCCAGTTTATATATCGCAAAATTAATTAAATCTTTATCTGTGCCCAATCTTTTATTTTATCAAGTTGCACAAATTTTCATTTAATTCAAAACCATTTAAACTGCACCATTGTTTTTTTAGAGCTGGATACTTACATCAGATTAATTAAAATAAAAATGGAAGGGAAAGTTGCTGATATGGTCAATGAAATATGTAAAGCAGAGAGCGAGTATGGCTCTTGGACCTTAATGCATCGGTGTAATCTTTGTAATAAATGAATGAAAATCATAGGAAACTCCGATCTAGAAAGCCTTGCATGGATTTATGTATGGATGAGGTATTCAGAACTGCGGAAATTAGATTGGCAAAGAAAATACAACACAAGGCCTTCAGAATTAGCTGCAAGCCAGAAAAATTTAGCATTCACCGTAACAGAATTAATTGCGAAAGCCAGCAAGCAAGGCTTTGTATCCCCCGCATGAATATTACGTAGCATTTTAGGAAGTTTTGGAAGAGGCGGTGATTATGGACAGAGAATTCGTGACCAAATCTTAGAAATAATGCACAGGCATAGAATTGGTGAGACTTATGGCACTTATCTTGAGCAATGGCATCAAAAGTTGCACAACAATACAACTCCAGATGATATCGGAATTTGTGAGGCGACCATTGCATATTGGGAAACAGGCAACATGAATAAATACTGACTCCCCCCCCTCCGTGAGCGAACAAAACCATTAGAAAAATCGCCATTTTTTGACCAAAAACCCACCCTCCGTGAGTGAACAAAAATATTTTTAATAGAAAAAATTTTAATAGAAAAAAATTTTGCTATATAAGTGATAATTAGTATAATGAAATCTAGAGCTAATTCTGTTTAATTTTAAACAAATTGCGTTTTAAAACATAAATTTTGCAAATTAAATTAGTATTTGCTTCCCAATTTTTGCAAATTAGGATTTTTTTAAATTTCGAAAAAAATATTTTTTATAAAATTTATATATAAATTGTTTTTAAAAAAAAAATTAACCCCCCTCCGTGAGTGAACAAAATTTTTTTGTTCGCTCACGGAGGGGGGGGGGGGAGTGAGAAGTTCTACATAGTCATGGGATTACTAGAGATAGATTAGCGTCCTTTGAAAGACCAATCACAACCCAGCCTAACTACACGCCTTATTTAATTAATGATTTCAGAGATTTCTTGAAGACTTTAAAATCAGTCCACTCAGGGGCTGATTTAATCACAAGTATAGAGCATGCCAGGCATTGTTTTACTCCATTTATGCATGTAAAAATAGATGATGTGCTCAGAAATTTACATCATTGGGATACAATCAGTCAAATTGAGAGAGCTGTGTGGGCGAGGCTTGAAATTAATTATCATGGAAATAAAGGGAATAATTATCAATATAGAGAACTTTTGTATGTCGATTTGAGCTTAGAAATGTATATCAGGCAACTATTTGAATCAATTTTACATAGAAATATGGCTCCGAGACATTATATTAGAGAGCTAAATTTGCTATTGGATAATGCTTTGATTACAAATGAGGATAAAGAATTGATTATTGCTGTAAATGATTGGAAATCGCTAGCGAAAAGATATGGAGATTGATTAGGCCATTAAAGACAGGCGTTAGCCATATTGGTGACTCAGTTACCGAATGGGAGAGAGGTGCAACCGCTTTTTGACTCCGGCTCAGAGAGTTTTTATCCAAAGGTGGATACTTCCGGTACCTTCTGTCTACTTCTTGCCTTAGGGCTTCAGTCTTGAGTGGGCTTAAGGATTTCTGCTATCCTGCTACGGGCCATTGGAGTGGCTTGATTCCAAGGATCCTTGGAGTCTATCGTATGCCGAAGTGCCTTCCTTCGACAGCTACAGGGAAAAGACTACTGTGGCCTGGGCCGAAATCCCCAGTTTTTCGGTAGAGGAATGCCTATGGGTCCTCGATCCAAAGGACTTTGAGCGCCTCCATTTACAACCACAGGAAAGTAGCCAAAACCTATCAGGATGCACATCTCTTGAGCCTGCACCTGATTCTCGGCTCGGAGTCCATCCCAGTTCACCGTAGCCATAAGGTCCAGACTGTTGCACCAAGAGGACAGACTAACATGTGTAGCCATTTTAAAGTATGCGAAAAGATATGCAAATAATTTAGAAGGAAATCGTGAAATCGCATTGGTGCTGAAATCAGCGGCTGACAGAATTGGCAGGATCATAGGTGTTGCTGTAGATGATTTTAGTAGCCTATTTCAGCCTAAAGCAAAAACAATTGGCGAACGTTGCAAAATTGATAAAGATTTTGTTGATTTTTTCAGCGAAGAAATAATTAGAGCATCCTGTTTTTTTGCCCCATCAATGATTTTGAGGAAGCTAGATGCACAGTTCAGAGGAATTGCAAAGCTAAAACCTTGGCAAATTATCAGCCCCATTTCAAAAATCCAAGGAAAGCTAATAAAAGTCGAATTACTTCATGATGTAGCTTATAACATTTATAATGAGCCTACTATTATTTTATCGAAAAAAACATTCGGAGAAGAAGAAATTCCTGAAGGAGTCCTTGGGGTAATTTCTTGTGGAGAACTTGATGGCCTCGCACATGTTTCTGTAAGGGCCAGAAATCAGAAAAAATTGCTAGCTGTTTGTTTTAATGAGGAGGAAATAAAAAATATAGAAAAATATGTCGATCAATGAATCTGTGTGACTTCTCAAGGAGGGATAATTATAGTAAAGTCAGCACAAGAAGAAAGATTTGAAGAAGAAGAAAATGAGAGATATGATGCTCAGCAAATCAAAAGACCTGAGCCATTAGAATTTATTGCTATATCTTCTGATCAGTTTAATGAAAGAAAAGTTGGGGCAAAAGCTAATAATTGTGAAATTTTAAAGAGAAATCTTCCTGACTTTCCCTCTCCGAGAGAGTGAAAAAAAAAAATTTTGTTCCTTACAGAGGAGATTCATTTTATTAATGAATTTTTTTAAAAATCCAATTCACAGAAATTCGAAAATAGAAATTAATTTAAATTGAAAAGCAAAAATTAATTTAATTTGTACAATTTATGTTTTAAAAAGCAAGATGCTTAAATTTAATAGAATTAGCTAGAGATTTCATTATAGCAATATAAAAATATCTTTATAAAAAAAATTTTTTGTCTGCTCTCAGAGGGGTTTTCTAGATGGTTTTGCTCACTCACATAATTGGGGAATGAGCATTTTGGAGTCCCAAGACAAGTTGCAATCCCTTATGGAGGGTGTGAGTATGTGATTTCTCATATGATTAATGAAGAAAAAACTAATAAATATAGAGAGCTAATCGGAAGACTTGAAGAAATGGAGCATAATAAAGAAATAGCAGAAGATTTAAGCGATTTAAAGAAAGTTATTTTAGAGTTAGAGATGCCTGAACACGAAATGAATGAAATTCAAGAAAAATTAGAAAGTATTGGCATAGCTAAAGAAGACTGGGAAGCAGCATTCCTTGCAATTAAAAAAGTATGGGCTAGCAAGTTCAATGAAAGAGCTTATTTAAGCACTGCAAAATTAAGAATCCCATTAAATGATATTATAATGTCAGTACTTTGCCAAGAAGTGATAGTAGGAGAATATGCTTATGTTTTGCACACAAAAGACCCATTTACTAATGATTCTTCTCATATTTACGGAGAATTAGTCCTAGGGCTTGGTGAAACCCTAGTTGGAGCTTATGAGGGCCGTGCATTTTCGTTTACAGTCAGCAAAAATAATAATGATTATCAAATTGAAAGCTTTCCAAATAAATCAGTTGCATTAAGAGGGTCAGGATTCATATTTAGATCTGACTCAAACTCTGAAGACTTGCCTGAGTTTGCAGGAGCTGGACTTTTTGATAGTATAATTATGAAGGAAACTGAAGAAGAAATAGTATCTTATGGCAATGAAAAAATTTATATAGATTTTGGATTCTGCAAAGATATTATTTTCAAATTGAAAGAAATTGGAATTTTGGTGGAAAATATATTTAATGGTGTGCCACAGGATATTGAAGGAGTCATAAAAGGGGGGAAGATATTTGTAGTTCAGTCAAGGCCTCAAATTTAAATTAAATTAATATTAGTTTGCAAATCAATAGGATTATGGGATCATTAATTTGTTGTATTAAGTTTAGTATGAGAAAGAGAGAAGAATGAAGCTTAGCAAAAGCATATTAAATTAACTTAGGGAAAGGAAAATTTTTAGGCTAAACCTGATATTATCTTCATAATCTGTTCATTGACTGTAATTGACTAATATAAGTACCAGAAAGATTGAGAATTTGGCTTTGTGTTCAGTTATTGAGCTTTTTGAAGAAAAGAAAAGCAAGCATCAGCCCAACTTCTACCCTTTTTATTATCGATTTGATTAAATTTATCTTTATTACTAAATTATTGCATAAAACAGTGTCAAAACTTCTCATATATAAAATTAATTTTATTTTAGATTCAATGTTATGTTGAAGATGATTTCTTATTCATTATATTAAGATTTTTGTTAATCGGAGGTCTTTTATACTCAAATATATCATTTCCTTGTGCTTTCATTGAGCTGATAACTGCTCTATCAACAAATTTCATAAATCCTGTTTTATCCTTGACTCCTTTTAAGTGAAGAAATGCATATTCTCCTGGAGTGATGGCAATTTTTTTTCTTATTTCATCACGAATGAACTTATCGCCGTCTAAAATTGCTTCTTTAAGTTTAACTTCGTCAATTTTTTTCATTTTCTCAAGCTTTGGAACAAGCATTTCAGGGTCTACTTCTTTATAGTTTGATGAGAACAATTCGCGACTTTTTCTTGTTTTACTTACTTGCTTGTAAATTAGATAGGTTGCTATAAATACTAGCTCCCCCCTTTTAGAGTGAGCAAAACCATTGGAAAAATCCTAATTTTTGGTTAAAATCTACCCTCCGTGAGTAAACAAAAAATTTATTTAATCTAGAAATTTTTTAAAAAAACTATTTTGATATATAAATGATAATTAGTATAACGAAATCTCTAGCTAATTTTGTTTAAATTTAAGCAGCTTGCATTTTAAACATACAATTTACTATAAAATTAGCATTTGCTAAAATTATTTCGAATTGGGGATTTTGAAAAAAAATTTACGATATTAAATTTTTAAAAAAAAATAAAAACCCCTCGATGAGCGAGCAAAGTGTTTTGTTCACTAAAAGAAGGAGGGAATAAAGAGCCTGTTATCACTAATGCTTTTTGTGGTTTGAACGATTTATTGTCGCCGACATAAGGGTATCGATATACACTTTTATAAAATCTCTGGGAGCGAGGGGGGATTAATTTTTTTTTTCTTCAAAATGCTAAAATTTAGAAGTAAAAAATAATTTAATATGCAAATTTATGTTTTAAAATGGATGTTTAAAATTAAACAGAATTATCACTATATATATCGAAATATTTTTTTTAAAAATATTTGTTCGCTCACAAAGGGTATATTTAACCCAAATATTAAGGATTTTCCGATGGTTTTTTTGCTCACAAGGGGGGAGTTATACTAATTGACCAAGAATAGCCCACTAAGGAGCCATTCTTGGTCTGCCAGAAAAAATTTTGACAAAAGATCCTAATCTGCCATTACCACTGAGTTTTGGTGTTTCCAAATTTTTTGGGCAAGCCAAATGCAATAAAAAAAATTGTTCTTTTGCGATGATGCATTTGGCTTGTCAAAAAAATTTTGGCAACACCAAAAACTCAGTGGTAATTGCAGATTAGGATCGTTTGTCATTACCACTGAATTTTGGTATTGCCAAATTTTTTTGACAAGCCAAATGCATCATCGCAAAAGAGCAATTTTTTTTATTTGCATTTGGCTTGCCCAAAAAATTTGGAAACACCAAAACTCAGTGGTAATGGCAGATTAGGATCTTTTGTCAAAATTTTTTCTGGCAGACCAAGAATGGCTCCTTAGTGGGCTATTCTTGGTCAATTAGTATACTAAAATTTAGCATTTATTATTAAACTAATCATTACATTAGCAGTTTAGCCTTTGAATATTCTCGATAATTTATATCAATAACAAAAATATCTGTCAAGCAACTTTATAATTTTTGCAAAAACCAAAACATACCTGCTATAAAATAGTCTTCGAGCCTTTTGGATCCTACTAATTATTTTATCAAAATTTGATATCCATAGATCATTCTATTAAAGTATACAGCCTTGCAGGCATATCTTATTTAATTTTAAAATGAAATCGGTATTATTAACTAACTCCCCCCCCCTTCGAAGTTCGACCAATATTTTTTTTGGTCGAACTTCGAGGGAGGTTAAGAAAAATTTTTTTGAAAAAAATTATATAGATTTTTTTTATATAATTTAGTAGTTAAAAAAAAATATTTATCATATTCTTCTGTATGGTTGAGAGGGTGTAAGGGTTAGAAAAAATAGTGCAAGATGGTTTTGTAACGCTTTTTTAGAACTTGAATACAAACATCGCAAGTTCACCCCCACATAGTTTAAAATTCTTGAAAAATTGCTTATTTTCCTATTAAATTTATATAGGTCTTGGTCGAACTTTGAGGGGGGTTAATTTTCCAAAAAAAAATAGGAATTTTCCCTATATCTTGGTCGAACTTCGAGGGGGGGAGTAAGTGCATTAGTACTAAGTTACTAATTAATAAGCTTTATTGTGCATTAATTAGTTTGAAATGCATTTCATCCACATAATGAGATAAAAACTAAGCAAGCTTTCACAGTTTTTACCATTTAATCGCCTTTTTATATTTCCGAAACATCCAAGGGAGACTTTTAATAAATCTAAAATGGGTAGTGGACAACATAAATCAGCATCAGCCGTTAGCTCTTACAGCGTGAAAGCTAGACAAATGCCACCTAGTAAATTCTAAATCAGATCCCAATCAAAAGCTCCCACCCGAAGTTCTAGAAGGATTTGGCAGAGTCCTCAAATCCCAAGCAGAGCGAGTAAAAGGCTCTAACCGTAAAAAGCCAGAACTGCCTTCAACAATCCAAGAGAAAAAGCCCAACCAAGACAATAATTCCAATGCAAATCCAGAAGTCCAAGCCCCTCCTTCTGTAGTCCCTGCTGTAGTTATAGAAAATAATAAAGAACCTGAACAGGAACAGGCATTCCAAATCGACCAAAACCAAATTGAAGAGCCAGAAGAGTTCAAAGAAGTCCCTGGAGGCTTACCAGACGGTAGAAAATCCCCTGAAGCCCCTTCAATAGACGTTGAAGAAGAAGTAGAAATGAAAATTGACCCAAATATTTTATACATAATTCCCATAAATGTCCTTCTACTCACCCTCTTATATGAAATATTCATAGAAATTAAGCATAAAAGAACAAAGAGAAGCTAAGGAAAGAGAAGCCTATTTAGATGCTGAAAAAATTGCTAATGATTTAAGGAAAGCAGAAGAAGAGGAAATTATAAAACAGAAAACTGTTATGGGGAGCATGGAAGGGCAGGCTAAAAGCATTTTAGATAAGTACAGATAAAGCTGGAAGAAATTATTGATATTTAAGAGTAATGAAAATAATTTTTAGGGATTAGTGAGATAAAAATATGGATGAAAACAATTTTTACACTCAACTCCAATAGAAATTGTGAGGGGTGTTATAAGAATTGGCCAAATGTGTCGTGGATGCCTTTGCTATCTATGATGATATCGCCAAATATCATTTCTTCGGCGATACTGATCAAGAAGGAGACTTATTGAAATATCTCAAATTACATTGGACTTTTATCAATTACAATGTAAGATATTGATCGGCTGGTTGAGTCATAGATGCCATTGCGATCTATGAATTATGAGCCCATAATACTCAAAATTAAGCTTGCATACATTAAATAACAAGAATAAAGTAATATAAATGGCAAAAGATCTAATTAATCAGCTTTTCATCTGCAAAGATCGACTTGTGGAAGAGTCATTAAAAGGGTTTGAGGAGTCCAAGCTACTTCGGAGGCTTATATCAGGAACAGTCATGAATAAATATGCATATAATAATGGAAAGAAACACCCAAGAGAGTTTTCAATATCTCCGGACTTGAAATATTTTCAATGAAAAATTGAAAATTCTAATAGAAAACTTCGCAGATTTTCAATTAATGATATAAACGATGTAGTAATAGGGAATTCTGAGTTTTCATGCAAGGTATCATCAATGAATTTGAAAAACGACTCAGAAAATCTTTGCTTCACTATTGAATTGTGCGAATAAAATGACATATCGGCTTGGAAATGAAGCCTCAAACATGCTTTATTTATATCCGGCAAGGGTTTGCCAACTCAGAAATTGACAGAAATGCAAGCTAAGTAATTGTGGTAGCCTAGCTTTAGTCTGCTTCGGGATTGGATTTTATCTCAATGAAAAGGTGGATTCAGAGCTGGAAAGAAAACTCTCAGCAAAATCTTTAAGCAATGCCTAGATCAATCGAACATCTTCTTAGCGTGAAACTGGGAGTTACACCCAGGCTTTGAATTTTTTCCTTACTCCCCCCCCCCTCCGTGAGCGAACAAAACCATTAGAAAAATCGCCATTTTTTGACCAAAAACCCCACCCTCCGTGAGTGAACAAAAATTTTTTTAAATAGAAAAAATTTTAATGGAAAAAAATTTTGATATATAAAGTGATAATTAGTATAATGAAATCTAGAGCTAATTCTGTTTAATTTTAAACAAATTGCGTTTTAAAACATAAATTTTGCAAATTAAATTAATATTTGCTTCCAAATTTTTGCAAATTAGGATTTTTTTAAATTTCGAAAAAAAATATTTTTTTATAAAATTTATATATAAATTTTTTTTTAAAAAAAAAAAATTAACCCCCCCCTCCGTGAGCGAACAAAATTTTATTGTTCGCTCACGGAGGGGGGGGGGGGGTTTAGCTGAAAATTGTCCAGAAATTCCCATTTTTTTAATTTTTGTACGGGCAGCCAAGCAGCATGCTGCAGAAGTCCATAGCCTTCCTATTCAACACTGGAGTTGGCAAGGCAAGGAAAAGACAGAGACACATAACCCTACTTTACAGGTGCCCATGGATCAGGTGGTGAAGAAGAGGAAAGGCAGTGCTCGATTCAATACTTGCCTGGCTAGCCATCTAACTCGAAGAAGTACTTCCTGTTGACCTTGCAAAGATGGTAAATCACTTGCAGGGATCCTAGATAACTGCATTACTAACAGGCAGTAGTCAACCCTGAATTTAAGTTTATTTTAAGCTTCACAATTAAATTGAAGCAGAGAAACGTTGATATTGTCGCCCCTACAGACCGTGAGCGCGATATGTGGGTAAGAGGAGTTAGCTTGCTTATAGGCAGTGACGAAATGGCAAGCGAAAAATCCATAAAATCCCTAGATGAAGAAATAAACGATCTTAAAAAGCACCTTTTAAAAAAATCTAAAAGCGAAGTTCACTTCGAAGGCGCAGCCATCGACAATTCCAGCGACGAAGGCATTATTGAAAACGAAGACACCAAAAAATTTAAAAATAAAATAAAATCATTAGAACAAGAACGCCAAATTTTAAATGACCAAATCAAGCACTTGACTGAAGAAATTGATAAGAAAACAAGCGAAGACCAAAGCAAGAAAAAGCAAATGGGTCAAAGAGATAAACAAATAAAAGAATATGAAAACCAAATCGAAATCTTAAAAGCTCAGTGCGACTCAGCAGAAAAAGACTATACACAAAGGACTGTTTCTATTGAAGAAAAACTGACCCAAAAAGACACTGCATTAATGAGTCTGCAAGCAGAATATGAAGAATTTAAAAAACAAATTAAGGACTCTTTTAATAAGACTCTTGTGCAAAAAGTACAACAGTATAGAGAATCCAAAGAAGTTTTGTGCTCTTATGTGGCGTATTTAAAACAAAGGCTTGATAGTATTGAAAAAGAGGTTTCACTGTGGCAAGCAGTTGTCCATACACATGTGCTTCCTGTTTTCCAGGCAAAGAAGCCAGGCAGGATGCCTCAGTTTAAAGAAGTCCTTTCTTTTGCACTAGATATTATGGAAAGAAAACTAGACACTGACAGATCCCAAACCCAATTTATTTCTTTATTAAATGAAGCCAGAAAAAATGTTAAATCAAGCTAATTTAATTCATTACATTAGATTATTTCTTTTTCTGTACATTTTTTCTCTTTTTAAATACTTTTTCTGTAATTTGTATTAAATTTCCATCAATTAATTTGCATTTATCAATTATTTCATCAAAAGTGCTGCACATAAAATTTTCCAAGAGAATTTTTTTAATTCTTTCAGAATCTGCAACGATATTGAGTTTTTTTAAACAAAATTGGCACTCTTCATATGTTTTACACGAAATCAAGCCTATCAGCTGTTTTTTCCTTGCTTCATAGCATTTTTCCCACAAATCCAGGGCTTTATTTAAATATTCATATTTTTCTACAAACATCAGCTTGGACTTTATTAGCATTTCAGGGATATTTAATTTATTCATAAGCATATATATTTGTATTTCCCCTTTTGCAAATGGATCCAAATAGTTCCAAAGATTCTCGAGCTCGCTTTCACACATTCACATGCCTAGAGAACTGATATATTCAAATAATTCGGCTTTAGATACAGATGCATTTAATGATTTGTGAAGATCTTTTTTTTCTCCTGTCATCGATTGGGCTAGTCTTATTAAAAAAATTTCAAGCGAGCTTGATTCTTCGAATGATTCTGTGTTTCTAAAAATAAGACTGTTGAAAATCTCAAATTCTTTGGCTTTGTCTTTGCAAAAAATAGTTTGTGTGCATTTGATAGCGTCTTTTAAAGAAAATTGGTCAGCTTTGTCAAGCCTACAGGATCTTATAATATTGAAAATGTCTTTGATGTAGGAATTTTCAGCATCAGAAAGCTTTGGGTTTGAAAATATTAGTCTTCGGTAGAATTTGGCTCAGTTTTTTGGGTTTGTTAAGAGCTGGCAGCATAAGCCAGAAGTATGGGAAATTAGCTTTTGGTCTATTGGGAACTTTTTGATTAAATTCATTGCAAGGATCTCATCAAATTTGCAAGTTGAGTTTAGCTCGTATAAGATTGACTCACATAGCTCTATTGCATCTGTTTCATTTATGATTTTGAATTCTTGGCCAGCTTTTGAAGCGATTCTACTGATATAATTATTATAAATTATTGGAAAATCGTGCTCTGGTAATACATTATGCAGCTGAGGCAGACTTCAATCAGTTTGTATCTCAATTGCGCATCTTTTCGCACTCGCCAATCAGCTTGTCTGAGCCTTAATTAACCCCGAAAGACTGCTCAAAATTTTTAACTGTGAGCTATTTTCCTCTTCAATTTCAGCTGTAAAATTTCCAAGTCCTTTAATCATTTTTCCGACCCTCAATAATGTATACTCCCTAGTATAGAGGCTGCCTTTGAGTAGCGCTCTAAGCGCCCGAGACTTCCCGACGAAGTCTGGGCGGTGGTTTGACCAGCTGATGTTGGTCAAACCAACATCCAAAATGACAAATTCTTCTCATACAGAAGGTTTGTCAAATTGGATGCTGGTTTGACCAACATCAGCTGGTCAAACCACCGCCCAGACTTCGTCGGGAAGTCTCGGGCGCTTAGAGCGCTACTCAAAGGCAGCCTCTATATCAAACTCAAGCATTTTTTTTATAGAAAAAAATTTTGATATATAAGTGATAATTAGCATAATGAAATCTAGTGCTAATTCTGTTTAATTTTAAACAAATTGCTTTTTAAAATATAAATTTTATAAATTAAATTAATATTTGCTTTCCAATTTTTGCGAAATAGGATTTTTTGAAATTTCAAAAAAAAAAATTAACCCCCCTCCGTGAGTGAACGAAATTTTTTTGTTCACTCACGGAGGGGGGGAGTTAGTATTTTCTTTTTCTTCGATAATTTGTGTCAAATTATAAATTTCTTCTTTCAATACATCAATTCTTTGTTTCAGCTTGTCTTCGTCTCTTTGAGCATCAGATTGATGGCTATTCAAAGATTCTTTTAGCTTCAAAATCTCTATTTCGTATTTATCTACAGTTCTTTTCATCTTATATTTATATGATTCTTCTAATGCACTAATTTGATAGTCGTGGACAATCAGGGCATTGTCAAACAGCTTTATTGCAAATCTCCAAATGATTTCATATGACATGGTATAAACAGAATCTGGGTTTTCTTTGTAAAGCTGTCTTAATAGTCCTAAATATTCTTTGTGTTTTTGGATTATTGCTTCTCTATTTAAGCTAAGAATTTGTGAAGGGGTTTGGTCTGCTGAGATCATGATATCTGAGTGTAATTTATTTAAAAATGAATCCACACTTTTTAAAAATGATGACTTTGGGTTGGAATTTGCTAACAAATAGTTGATTTCTATATCAGTATTCAGCTCTTTTAAGCATTTTATTGATTTCAGGTATCTCAATAAGTCTTCATCACTCGTCTTTTTTGAGGCAATAATTGAATTATTGCTATGGCCAATTTGAGAATGTATACCTAAAATTTGTTTTGAAGTATTTTTTTGGAAACTTGCAGTGACAGGTCTGGCTTTGTCAATAAAATATTTTTCTTTGTCAGGGATTGTGATGATTTGTTTACTGGAGCCATCTATGACGTTTAAAAACATTTTTGGTGATGAAAATTTTTGAGATGATCTTCTAGTAGCTGATTGGTGACGGCCTGTAGCTGTTGATGCGTCTGTTATGAAAAATTGATTTGCGAGATCGGTGAGACTTTTGGTACAAGGCTTGAGAAGCTTCATTTCAGTTTTTAATCCTTCATATTCCATTATTTATCTGAAAAATAGTTTTGGTTGATTTTTAAATAATATGATGGGTGGATGAGAAATTAATTAATATTGAAAATCTATCATTTGGTGGAAAATTTTAGGGGTTTTAGGAGACTTTTTGTTATGTATATGTTTGCATGGAATGTAAGAATTAAGATGGCAGTTGTGATTAAGAGCAGAGGATAAAAGCGTTGCAATTGAATGATATTCTTATATAGGGCTATCAGTTATATATAGGACCCAATTATATTGATTGCAAGAATAAAAGCTAGAAGCTATATTTAAAAATGATAAAGGATTTTCTCTATATTAAAGAAAAATCACTTAACTTGATATATAGTATTCTTATTTCCACATTTTTCCATTTTGATAAAAAACTTAATTCCCCCAAAATAAATTTAAAAATTAAAATGACCAATATTCCAAACTCTCTCTTCCTCATCACTCAAGACTGAAACCGCAAGGCAATGAAGAGACAGAAGGTACCGGAAGTAGCATCCACCTTCAGGGAAAGACACTGTGGACTAAAGTCTAAAAGCGCTTGGCCTCCATACAGGAGGTCTTTGGTGACTGTATCACCAATCTGTCTAACACCTAACTTTAATAACCTAACCTAATCTCTCTTCCTCAGAGAAACAGGGCAGCTAGAATGCAGTTACTTTCAAATGAAAAATCAATACAAATCCCTCACAGCAATCAGCCCAAGCTCAAGCAAGAGGCATTCTCTCCGAAAAGGCGGAATTTCTGAAATAATTCCAACGAGCTCATTTTTATTTGTTATTACAAATAGAGGATGTTGCCTTGTCTTAGACAAGGTCACATGCAAAGAACTGTTTAATTTAACAGGTGAGAGTGAAAAAACGAGGACTTTATTTTATAATAAAGCAAATCAATCAGTAATCCTGATAACGCTCCGAGACGAAGATCTCGACGGAAGACTCATATGCAGGTCCTATCCAATGGAATCTATAGAAAAAGGAGCCTTAGAAAGCGTACCGATATTTAAAGACGAAGATTTAAGGACTCCAGGCTTTATAGAATTTGACGACACAAACCAAATTATCCTTACGAGATCAGCTACAAGAGGCAGTTTTAAGTTCTGGAGAATGAATAATTACTCCTTGGCTTTCCAAATTGCAGACCCTCTGGTGGAAGAAATCAGGCTGAGCACAGATCTTGTTCTTTTAGTTTATGGGCCTCAGGGCGGAGTTTTAACTTCAAAGCTTGTGTCGATTGCTAACGGCCACTTGCTTAATGTTTACCAAATTCCTATAAAGCCTGTTAGAATGATTGAACTACTTGAGCTATTTAATCAATTCTTGCTCCTTAAACAAGCTGGAGAGCCTTTGGTGATTTTTGATCTTTTGCAATCGACGCACATTTTGGTTGCAAATTTCTTCTCTCCACAGGCTTTTATATTCCTTCAGGAAAAAATGAAATTCCTTGCTTTAAGGGCTGGAATTATTGAGCTGTGGGATTTTCAAGGGAATTTGCTTAAAACTTTTCATGCGCCGTTATGCACAAGTATAAGAGCTTATGTTCCGAGTAGACTGTATGTAACAAGGAAGCAAGACTTGCTGTTGATATGCTGTAGCGAATCTAGAACACCGGGAAGGCCTTCTAATGTAACAAGAAATGATAGGAAAAGCAGTGGAGTCATAAAAGTCTTAGAGCTCATGAGTGGGACTTGCATCGCAGAAATTGTTGCTGATAGGCTGCTTGTCAACGTATCGACTTTGGCGTATGATGAATATTATGGATCAATTTACACAGGTCATTCAAACGGAACCCTCATTATGTGGGATAATTAATTTATAATTAATATAGTATGCATTAGTTTAAGTTTGCAAGTTTTGAAGTGATTCCAAATACTTTGAGCGCACAACCAAAACTCCTAAGTCACTTGAAAATGCGATTTTTACATCATGGGCTGCAACAATATATGGGTAGCCCATAGAGAAATACATAAGTTTCTGATAGGGAGGGGTCAGCTGAGGGAGGTTTTTTATCTGTATACACTCTGCTAGTCCTTGGTTATCTCATAAACATATATTCCCATCATAGTCTACTGCTATAATTACTAGCTTTGTAGCCGTAATGTTATCATCATCACTAGCCATTGATGCAATCCCTTCTTTTAGACAAAGCCAATTTAAAGCCACAATGTCAGCTTTATGAGTTCCTAGAATATGTCTTGTAACCCCTGTTGATATGTCAACAAGGATCAAACTTCTGTGATTTCTGACTAATAAAATTGAATCTTGGAGTAGCTTAACATGTGTGATGTGTCCATATTTTTTTTCATATGCAGCTATCTCACTGACTGCTTGAGTTGTGAAATCATACATTTTAAATGTCCTAACTCCCCCCCTCCGTGAGTGAACAAAAAAATTTCGTTCACTCACGGAGGGGGGTTAATTTTTTTTTTTTAAAAAAATTTATATATAAATTTTATATAAAAATATTTTTTTCGAAATTTGAAAAAATCCTAATTCGCAAAAATTGGAAAGCAAATATTAATTTAATTTATAAAATTTATGTTTTAAAAAGCAATTTGTTTAAAATTAAACAGAATTAGTACTAGATTTCATTATGCTAATTATCACTTATATATCAAAATTTTTTTCCATAAAAAATTTTTGTTCACTCACGGAGGGTGGGTTTTTGGGCAAAAAATAGCGATTTTTCTAATGGTTTTGTTCACTCACGGAGGGGGGGAGTAGAAGATTAGTGCCTCATTCCATTCATAATAGCCTTTTCCCATCAAAATCATAAGGAACTGACTGAGGGGGCAAACTCGGGATTTCAAATTTCAGCTTAATTTGGCTTGAAATATTTGTAATATATATAGTGTCAGCTCTGTCAGCAATCCCAGCAAGCTGAGTGATTGTAAGTATGCATACAGTGTCATCTTTCATTAAGACTTGTGTATAGCCACAGTCATCATTTGAGTGCAATCTTTCATGATTAATTACTTCTCTGGAGGACTGTAAAGAATCTGGGTTTAAAACTGCTCAACAGTAAAGATCTCCAATTGCTATAAATAATGAGCCATCAGCAGATAGTGAAACCCCTCTTATGCACTCTTCACTAAACTCAGTTATTGGGGTTTCTTCATGAGTATTGAAGTTGTAGTAAAGAACACGACCTAAAGCACTACCATAACAGAGACCTCTTTGGTTTATAGAGAGGGAAATGACTGGGTCTGCAAATCTTATGTCGATGTAAGCTTCTAAACTCATTGATGCGATTTTTCTATTCTTATATAATAAATTAACATTAAAAACAATTTATAAAATTCCCAAAAATACTGATGCCGTTTACATCAATATTTGATCTCACATTATTATGGAGCCATAGCAGCTGTGAGCTGCTTTCCCCTTCAATAAATTTAAAATACAGATATTTACAGCATCTTTTCTGCTGCAGTTCAATTACAGCTTTAGTTGATGCCTTATTTTCATATCGCCCCCAGCATATCAGCTGCAAATCTTTTTCATCCCTCTGAAATTCAACTATTTTTATCCCATTTTCTTCTTTTTCACATAAAATTGTCGATTTTCCTTCAATTTCTGTCTGTAAATCACTATATCCTTTCACATCATCAAAATCATTAAAAATTGTATGATTGATTGGATAATAGCTATCACTTGTCATTATCAAGAACACTTTTAAAGGACAAGTAAAAGTCTTTGGTCTTTCTATTACAATTGTATGAATACATGCTTTTATTTTTGATTTTTTTATAAAAGAATGATCAATATACGATTCAACTGTATTTGGGTCATCATGGTCAGTTATTAAATCATTAAGTCCTTTAAATTCATAATTTACATCCTGCCCAACTACTGCTGCACATGTTATGTTTTTATCTTTAATTGAACTATACATCGCTCCACATTCTTTGGCTTCGAGAAACAAGTTTCCGATCCAATACTGAGATGTATTGAGCAAAACCCCTCCGTTAGTCGCATAGCCAAAGAAGGTCAATCTCTTTGATTTTCGAGATTTTTGGGCTGTACATGTATTAAATTTTAAAATTTCAATCAGCGATTTCAAATCTTTGTTCTGAATGAAAGGGAGCCCAAGCTCGTTTTTAAGGATATTTTGAATTACGTGAACAGAATATGCAGATTTTCGGCAAGATTTATTGATTCTGGCAAAAATCCAGTAGATTTCAGTAGTGCTCAGAAATGAAAGGATTTCAATAAGCTGATTGATAGCCAAATTTTTCATTTATTAACAAATAAAAAATTTGAATTGAAGTTAATGGAAGAGAAAAATAAATCACCATTATAAAAATGGATGAAAAAGTATTTCAACTTAAACTCTGAAAAAGGAACATTGAATTAAGTACTCAATTATTCCATATATTTACCAAGGTGAAGATAAAAAAGTAGACTGTGCTTCTTCATGCTGACCCATTTATCAAAGCATTAGCAATCAAGTATAGCCAATTTCTAGATATTATAAATAGCTATGCGATTTATGAGATAGGAATCAAAATCATAACCCTAAAGGGCTTATTTCAATGCTTGCTGGAAACCAAAATCCCGTTCTATAAAATACGAAGCAATTCAATATATAGCTTCTGAAGCCAAAATAAATTATTACAGTCAAAAATAAGAAGATTTTCGCCTCCTTTTGTCCCTCATTATGGGACCTCTTAAGACAATAGAGGATCAATTTTGTGTACCTAAAATATTAAAATTCATTCTAATCCCACATCTCCTCTTGATTTTTGACTCGTGAAAAAAATTATATAAGCAGCCCTTCGCATTACCCACGACATCTATATAAAGGCAATGCAAAGTTGCACATAAAGACCTAGTAAAGAAGAAACCTTGTCGAGATATCTAATTATTTAGAGCTGATAGCTATTTAAATATAAAAATACATTTTCCTGACTCCCCCCCCCTTTAAATTGGAACAAAATATATCGGCAAAATTTCCACTTTTTTGGTAAATTAACCACCCTTTAAATTGGAACAAAATTTAATTTTATAATAAAAAATTATATATAAATTTTTATCTAAAAAGTTTTGATATAAGTTAAATGCTTCTTCTTAACTAAAATTAAAAATTTATTTATATCTTGCTCTTTTTTAAGAGAAAAAGTATAAAGAGCATCTTATTTAAATAAATTTATTATCCTTAATTGCTAAATTTTAAAAAAAATTAAATTTTTTTTTAAAAATTTTCAAAAAAATTTTTTTGTTTTTTTGGTAAAAATGATATTTTTTATATTTGGATAGTTTTGATATAAATTCAATAGGAATTCTTTATAAAATTTCAAAATTTACTTATTCCTTGCTTTATTTTAAAGAATAGAGTATAAATAGCATCTAAATTAGCACTTTGATCGATAAATTTCTAAAATTTATTTTTTTTTTTTTAATTTTTTTATCAATAAAAATAAAAATTTTTGCGTAAATAATTTTGATACCAATTAATATTAACTAATAATGAAAATTTAGTTATATCTTGCTTTGTTTTAAAGGATAAAAAGTAAATAGCATTTTATTAAACAAATTTATTGATCCAATTCGATAAGCTTTCGAATTTTTTTTTTTTAATTTTTATATATTTTATAAAAAATTTTATATTGATATTTTTTTTTAAAAAAAAAAATTAAACCCCCCTTTAAATTGGAACAAATTTTTAGTTCCAATTTAAAGGGGGGGGGAGTGAGATAAATTTTTACTGAAAAATTATACTTGCAGAATTCATAGAGGTAGATATTTAATTAAGCGATAAGTTTTAATGATTGACCATTCCTGCTTTTTCTTGCTCTTTCTGGGCTAATCCTTGTAGTCTTTCAATCAAAAATTGCTGTGTATCATAAAATCTATCCACACAATTTGTTAAGCAACGATCTTCAGTCGATGAAAGACTTCTGGAAGGCTTTTGAACACATTTCATAAAGCATTTGTGAGATTGGCGTGCAAAGCTTTGCATTATTGCTGCTTGTTCTTGGAGTGCATGCTGAGAAATTCCTTGATTTCTATGGCCTTCCATTGATTTTATGAATATAATGGACTTAAAATATGCGAAAAGATTTCAAAAGAACTCCAGGAGATCCTAAATCAAGTGTGTTTAAATTATTTACTAGCAAATGAGCACGAAAGTGTACTAGCCTGTTAGCGATGTTCAAAATAAATTTCATCAAGTATTATTTTCAGTCTTATTTGAGTTAAAATATTTGTTAAATCGAGGAAATGAAGTTTTTATCGTATTTCTAAGAATTTTTCTAGATAAAATTGAAAAATTTGGTGTGCCTTTTTGATCGGAACATTTTATATTTCATCCGGAATTTTTTATCTTAACTTTTCCTCCTATAGTAGGAAATTCGCCAATCAATTGAATTTATCCGAAAAATTACTTCAAGCGCAAGCCTCTCATATAAATCATTATAAAGCTACCTTGATTTACTTTAATTATATTTTGAATAAAAAGCCAAATTTGCTTTAATTTATAAGTTACTTTAAGTGGCTTGCTGGTATTCATCTCAATTATTTATAATTACAAAAATTGAATATCTAACAAAATCTGCAAGGATTTAGAATGCTAATCTCATGCAAGAATAAGGTTTCTATGATCTTAATTTTCAATTAAATGCAATGATATGAGCCTGGACGATTTGAATCAAAGAGATTTATGATATTTAGCATTAATTTAATATGAAATATTAATTCTCCGACTTATTTATGCGATATTTTATAATTTCTTATCTAGTAAAATGAGTCTAAGATCCTATTTATTTTAAATAATTGAACAATAAAGTAATTATTAATTTTTTCTTCATAAATATTTTTAAAGATTTATTTAATTTCTTATTGAATCCAGAAGCCAAAAATGAATTATGCATGGAATTTGATATTCACAATTGAAATACATTTTTAGGCTGTGGGAGCTATAAGAAATTTATCTAAAATATAATAATAAATTAATTATTGATATTATAATACCATTAAACTTTGAGAGTAGCATTTTTAATCATAAATTTTACAGATTGAATAAGTTTTCCATTAAAAAATATATATATAAACAGCGTTCTGAAGAACCCAAAAATACTGCTCAATTGCATACGATAGAGTGAGCATTTTGCTCGATTTTTCATATTTCTAACTTCAAATTTTTATTTTCAATTCTTGCTTTTTATTAATAAATGACATCCTTTTTGTTTTTCTATCTAGAATAGTGTTTCTGCTGCTTTTAATGGAAAAATTCACTCAAAAGCTCATCACTTTTATTTTCACCTATATTAATAAACGAGAAATCTCCTTCCTATGCATTAAGGTGCATTTACTTTAAAATCAGCTGACTACTTCCGCATCAGCGTTTGCATATTTCAGAATTTTTTAAGAATTAAAAATTAATCAGTCAAAAGTCATTTACACAATTTGTGCGTTACTTATTCCTTACTTGGCCTTTTGTCTCATCTTTCGGCGCTTTCTTTTGAGTCTTCTCATCCTCTTCTTCCTCCACTTGTCTCTCATATTTATTATTAGCCATAATAAAATGGTCCTTTGGCTTTACACACTTTTGTTTGTACTTCCTTATATGCTTTACAAGATATGGAAAATAAACAAGCTAAAAGCTCAGAAACCTGAGAAGACAGAATAAGCCCCTATTTATATTTAAAAAATCAAATTATTAAAGAAAATGAATTTTGTATGTTCTGGAAGGCTTTTTAAATAAATTTATTGCTAATTAATTGTTTTTATATTAAAATAGCTCTTCTTCTGTTTTAAATTTGCAATAATCTTCAAGCCGCATTTGTTTTATATTGTCTGGTAAGCTTAGAGCAAGCTCATCTGTGTATCTATTCATTTTGGATAGGGATTCATTTTCCTTAAGCTTGTACATGACTAAAACAGTCTTCATTTCGTTTTCTAAATCGGTTACTAAATTCTCAAGCTTTTCTCTATTGTCTTTTTCAAATGTCGATAAATTTATCCCGGTTTTTGCAAGTCTGATGAGGGTTGGAATATCTCTTTCTTTCATTAATTAAATTTATTTTGGCTTTCATATTGCGCGGATAAATTTTCGGATCTTTTTTTGTTCAGAGAAATTTAATTTATGTTATTAATGAATCAAATATAATAGATTTTTATTTAATATCATAGAATTATATTTAATCAGGCTATTTGATCATATTTTTTAAGTAAGTCTAGACCCTTAAATCATTAATGTACATTGCATAGATTGAAGGGACTTATTAGTTCATAGCTTTTTATTAACTAATTTAATAAAATAATATTCTATTTAAAGAAACTCTTCAAATCCTAAAATACTAGAAATCTATACTTATCCATTATGTATTGGATAATTTCTATTAATATGGACAAGCCACTTTTGATAAGAAGAAATCCTCGTACTAAAGCTCTTATGAAATTTACATTCGACTTAATCAGCTGCGCAATTATTATGGTCACTTTTTTGGTGACCACTTTTTCTTATGGCAATACCTATTATATTTCAATGCAAGACGTCACTAAAAAGTTTGAGTATAATGGAATGGATGCATATACACTTACAACATTCGAGGAATTTGATAAATATTATTGTACTAAGCCTGAAGGAACAGACAGTGAGGTATGTGACTGGACTGGGCACTTTAAAGCTGCAGCATTATGCTATCTAATTGATTCTATTGTATGCCTAGTGATCATGGTCTATAATGTGCTGAATTTGTTAATTTCACCCTTTGGTTAATGAGCAACGCCATTAGAAAAAAAAAAACTTTTTGGATTTTTATTAAAAAATAAATTGGCCTTAAGGCTAGAGAGGGGAAATTTTGATTTTCGAGGGAGTAAGTTTATCATTTGGATGTACGTGTTTTAAGATATTAAGTCTGCAAATATCTCATTATTTAGTACCAATTGCATATTCTATAGGGATTATTCTTTATTTATCGGTGTCAAACTTTTATTCTCTTACTTCCCCCTGTGAGTGAACAAAACCATTGGAAAAATTCCTATTTCTGCCAAAAACCGACCCTCAGTGAGTGAACAAAAATTTTTTTAATCGAAAAAATTTTTATGGAAAAAAATTCTGACATAGAAGTGATAATTACTCTAATGAAATCTAGAGCTAATTCTGTTTAATTTTAAACAAATTGCGTTTTAAAACATAAATTTTATAAATCAAATTAATATTTGCTTTCCAATTTTTGCAAATTAGGATTTTTTTTGAAAAAAATTTTTTTTCTATAAAATTTATATATAAAATTATTTTAAAAAAAAAAATTAATCCACCTCCGTGAGTGAACAAAATGTTTTTGTTCACTCACGAAGGGTAGGGGGGGAGTTAGTGAAGATGGGGAAACGTGGTCTGATTGGAGTGTTACATTTGGAGCTGGGATTGTTCTGATGTTTGTAAATGAAGGAATTATGATTGCAGGGGCTCTTTATTTCTGGTGGGCAAGAGTTCATGGGCTTGAAGACATACTTTTGCATATTGGAAATTTAGCACCTTTAATTGACAAAAATCAGCTTAGATCCATTTAAAAATTAAAATAAGTCTACCTTAATTTCATAAAATAAAGCAACTTATAAAATTAAATCAAAAACCTTTTCCATTTTTTGATTTCTTATGAGTAAAAATGGAGCTTATAATCCAAATGGCGCAGCTCTGAGCATGTGCAATAAGAATAGAGATCTTTAGTGCCGTCTCTTTGGATGGCCTCCCGCCTCTCTAACATCATAATTTTCCTCTTAGGTTAAATATTGACCTTCAGTAAAGCTAGATTTGTCATCCTCTAATATTTATGCAGAGTAAAAATGATTGTCGTAGAAAAATCATTAATTCCTTAGCTTTAAGCAAACCTAATCATTAAATTTGCATGCCTAAGCCAAAAGTATCTTCGAAATCATTAAGAATTCCTTGGTCTGGTAAATATTCAATAATAATTCATGGCAAAAATTAAGAAAAGAGCATCCAGAGGTCTTCTTAAAAAACACAAAACAGTCGGTAGATCACAAAAGAAAAAGAAAAACTTCCAAGGAGCACCAGAGCTTAAAGAATTTTGGGACCCAGAAAAGTCAGGAAAAGCTAACTATGAAAGTTTAGGGATCCGCACAAGCATTGATACTCCAACTGATACCCCGTTTAAAAAAGAAGCTTTAAATGCTCTAACAAAAAACTCTGACTTCTCTTCCTTTTATATTCGACAAATATTGGTATTAATAGATTGGCCTATTTTTAAATTTAAAAAAAAAATTTATTGTTTTAATAGGTAAAAACAATAATTTCTTTAATACCCAATTTAATGCCACCAACCAAAAGGGAAATTCACTTATAACTTGTCATTTAAAATGCGACTAGCATATTATTTAAGTAAATTTAATACTTTTGATATCAATTAATTTATCATAAAAATTAAAAAACAAAATTTGTCATGCTTTTAATAAAATAATTTTTGTTTCAATTTAAATCGGGGAAGTGAGCATGTCCCTACAAAAGAAAAACTGGCAGATTGGGAAATACAGATCATTGAAAGCATGATAAAGAAATATAGAGACGACTATAAAGCGATGTCGAAGAACATAAAAATCAACACATGGCAATGGACTGCAAATAAAATCCGAAAAATGATTGAAAAATACAATAGCATAAATAGCTAAATAATTTAAAATGGATAATTTACTTTCGAAGAAACTCAGAAGTGGGCTGAATACGACTAGGCCAAGCTCACAACAAATTGTTAACCAAAATATGAAAACTAGTAGCTTGAATAATTCTCCACGCCCAGATACAACACAAGCTAGATTATAGGGAATTAGTATGATTTGCCCTGCAAGGGCAAGCGATTGGAGAGGAAAATTTTCCAGTTGGTTTTCCACTCAGCCTGGTCAAAATAACTGGAGATTTGGCAAATGAGCCTTTCTCCAGTTGTTTTTACAATTTGAGTTAGCCCAACCAACTGAAGAGTTTCCGTCTCAATTGCTTTCCTTGCAAGACAATTCATAAGAATTCCCTATAAAAGATCTTTGTGCTGAAGACAAAACTAAAATTGGGCTCCTCGTTAAAAAAGCTGCTTTAGAAAAAAGCCAAAGAGTTAAATCTGAACTCCGGGCTGCTAAAGAGTTAAAGCGTAAAGAAAATGAATTAAAAAAATATAAAAAACTTAACAAAGAGCTACAAGAAAAAGCAGAAACTATAAAATCACAGCTGGAAAAATCAGAAGAACTGCTAAATAAATACAAGCATATCTCAGTTTCCTCAATAATCCAAACTCCGAATTCTCCGCAAGCTTTTAACCAAAGTTTGACTAGAGAAATGATTTATCAAGCAACGCCTATCACTAAATTTTTATTTCCCAGTCATGATGAAGATTCCCCACAAAGTATAGAAGCAGATAAGATTTTGGATAAACCTGGCAAAATTGATGAGATTATTCAGCATGCTCGTATACCATCTAGCCCTACGAATAAATCAAGCATATTAAGTTCTAAACATCAGCAGACATTGGTTTTAAGAGAAACAGCCACATCTCCTATTGAAGTAAGCTCTACAAAAGATTATCATAGTGTTTTGATTCAAACAGTTTGTGATAAAGAAATACAGACACAGACTAAAAATCAGGGAGAAAAAATAGCGAAAAAAATAAGCCAAGAAACACAATCAGAGTCAATAAATGAGACGAGGCTAAAAGCTCAGAATAAAAGTAAAGAAAAAGTTATGATGCCACAAAATATTGACAGATAAAAATGGCGTGGAGAAACAACTTAACCTCTTAACACCGGTAGCAAGATGGAAGTCTGGAGACCTTGTGGAAGGGAGAGTATGTCCGGCCGGATTTTACTTGGTCTATTAGAGAGCACAATGTCGGGCTGATCAACCGCAGGCTCACATCTAGGGCAGGGCTTTAAAAGGAATGGCCCAGCAAGGCTAAAGGGCGTTCACTTGTCCAATAGGGCTTTTTCCCAGCGCGATGCCAGGAGTTTCCCCCTAAGCTATAAGCTACATTTCGGTATAGTCTGAACATAAAATTCACTTTTGAATTTTGGAGAAGGGAATCCCCGTACGTGCGGTATGGTGACCCAATGTCTTTACCTTCGAGTTGTGAGTGTAGCCTTGTTCGGAGGAAGCAACGCAAGCCTTAGACTGTGGAATAAGACAGTCGAGCATGGAGGTGGTGAAAGCAAGGGGACATGAAAAAGCAATACTGACCGGGAGCTTCTATAATAATTTAATGGACAATCCCACAAAATATCAATGGAGAAACAAGAGTTAAAAATATCTCACATATGAAAGAAGAAAATACTAATGCTTCAGAAAAATCTAGTAAAGAGAATGCAATATTTCAGGCCTCAGAATCAAAAGGTCTAGAACTATCATTTGCTCCAAAAAACACTATTTATGAGCCTAGATCAAAAGAGCCTCCTCTAACAAGTGATGAATTAAAACCGATTGATAAATTATCCCAGTCAAAAGAATCTATAAGCAGCAAGCTCAATTCTCTTTCAGCTTCAATTAAATCTCCAAGCTCATCATTCTCTCTATCAAATAAGCTAAATTCAAAGTACTACAACCCACTCCTTACAAATACTCTTGACGATTCTAGTAAAATGCATTTATCAAATCTCACAGACTCAAAGAAATTTTCTGACAAACTTAAATCAAGCTCATTTAAAACTAAACAAAGCTCCCATGAAGACGAAAAAAGCCAAAGCTTCAAGCTCAAAGATCTTGGATATACCCAAAAATACCCAGAAAAAAATCATCATAGGGCTATAGACGATAAAGTTTTTGATGATAATTTCTTTCAACTAGTAGAAGAAATTGAAAAATCTGACAGTTCAAAGTTCTCGATTTCTCAATTAAACAGCTCATCAAATCATAATAAAACTGATTATCTTGATTCAAAAATGATGAGTATTATTGATGAACTTGAAATGGGCGATGAAACAATGGAGTACTCAGTATCATCAACTTCAAAGAAGTCTCATATTAATAAAGAGCAAGATAGTTTTGAAGAGCTGAAGAAGCGAGCTTATCAGCTTAGGGAGTCCTTAAGAAAATAATTATTATAATATAAATCATAAAAATATCTGACTTAAAATTTCAAAAAATAAAAATTAATATATATACTATTAAAAAGAGAGAAATGCTGCTCATGCAGCGATAGATAGATTAATAATAATAATATATACTATTAATATCATCTTAATGCACTCAAGGAAAGCTTCATTGCCTTCAGTCTTAATTAACTCTCCACCAGCCTCTTCTTCTACTCTTTCATCAAGAAAAACTGCAGACCTACCAATTTTAAAATCAAGTATTACCCAGAGAAAAAAATTTTCAATTGATATAACTCCAAGCGACTCATATACCGACCTCCAAGCCGCATTTACACAAACAAATCGATTTTCCCATCCCCGAGTAAAATCTGAACAACTTTTGCCTAAAGATACCAAAAAGCCTGTAACTTTTATATAGAACAGAGCAATGATAGAAAAATTGCTTAACGAGTATTCTGATCTTTTTGAAACAAGAAGATTTTCCATGACTCCAGGCAGCACAAGTACAAAACTCGGCCCAGGCTGCTATAATGTTTCATTAAGCACTTTAGGAGGGCAGTCGTTTCAGTTTAGCACCACTTCTAGATTCAAAAGAAATGAGCTAGCTTCACCTCCACTTGAAATTGACGAAATAGAACAGAGAAGACGAATTCAAGCTATTTTATTAGAAAACAAAGAAATGGAAAAATACCTGCCTGATAATAAAGAAAAGCTTATCAAGCTGAAGTCTCAGATTGAAAACACAAAAATCTTGGAAGCGAAGAAGAAAAAAGAGCTTTTGATTTTTCAAAAGAGGATAGATACACAGCTAAAATTAGACGCGAAACAAAGGAAATTTGAATATAAAGTGAGAAGGGAAGAAATTGATAAAATTGCTAAAGGGTGGGTTATTTTTTGGATTGTGTGCAGCTGACAGTCTATTGGGTATCATAGAATGGTAGAGAGAACTGATTTGCATATAAGGTCAGAAGGGGTTTTGAAGAGGCTTTATGTGCTTTGCTGGAGCATTGGAAAGTTTAAACGGCTACACAAACTATTAAAAATTAGAAATGCAAAAAGATGTCTAGAAAAGCTTGTGAAACCTGTAAGAGAATGGCACAAATCACAGAAAATTGTGTATAAAAGCAGAATTATCGATATAATTGAACGTGCTGCTACAAAAGATATGCTTTTCCGGCTTCTCGCCCAGTGAAAAACAAAAATCACATTTCTCCAAAGAACAATAAAGCACTTATTATTTGAGAAAAAAACTTCAATGACTTTTAAAATAGTCATGTGAAATAAAGCTGAATATAAAATATTCAGAGAGTTACAAGTAAAAAGGCATGCTTTACAGAATAATGAGCTAAAAAAACCAATAGATTCAAAAGCGATTTTCGGGAAATCTACAATCCCTGACAACGTTAAAGAACAATGTATTAAAAATCTTTTAAGGCAAAGAGCAAAAGAATATATTGAAAAACTAAAAGAATGGAAAATAAAATGCAGAGAACTTATGGAGCAGGAAGAAAAAATAAAATACAAAAGAGAAGCCACTGCTTTCCTTAAGAATAAGAAGGTCAAAATGGTAAAATTGCCTGAGAAACCGAGGGGGGATTATATGCTTTCTGAAGCAGACTACAGAAAAATGATACAGGAATGCATTAAAAGTCAAGAAAAATGGGAAATGCCTCACATCAGCTACTAGTCGAATATTTGATAATTTAATTTAATTTGTTTTACTCAATGCTCACACAGCTTGAGCAGTTCTCAATATTTAATAGAAAATTAAGAAATTTATAAAGTCAGAGATCTTGGTGATAAAAAGATTCATCAATGAATCAGAAGAGGGCAAGTTTTGTCATCAGTATAAAGTTATATGAAGTCAGTAACGAGGAATGTCGTCAAGGACAGTAATTCTAGAGAAGTCATCAAGGTAAATGAATAAAATTGTTCAGGACAGTAAATGTCGTCAAGATTCTGAAGCAGAACTGAACAGTTGTCATCATTTAGAGCTCTATAAAAATCAGTTAGCGATCTAGTTTTCATCTGGATGCAGTTGGTAATTCCAGCGTAGTGATCATCACCATTAAAATTATAATAAGCTAATATGGACTCAGATGAACAAATAATAATCGAGCTGATATGGCTTTACTTTTATTAATTTTTGATAAATTTTGCAGCAGGGTTTTTCATTGTTGAGGTCATAATTTTTCATTATGCTTAATTGCTCAAAAGCAAATTTTTAATTTTTGAGGCAATTTTTAAAGCAGGCTGAAAATAATTTTTATCCTATATATAGGCTGCAGATAATAGTCCTGCTAAGTGCGCGCGTGAAATTTTTAGTGCAGTTTAATTACGAATTTGAAATGTTTATTGGGTTTTGGAACTTGCTTACCCCCTCCGTGAGCGAACAAAACCATAGGAAAAATCCCTATTTTTTGCCCAAAGACCCACATCCATGACCGAACAAAAATTTTTTATGAAAAAAATTTTTGATATATAAGTGATAATTATTATAATGTAATCTCTCGCTAATTCTGTTTTATTTTAAACAATTGTAAAGCATACATTTTACAAATTAAATTAACTTCTCAATTTTTACAAATTTTTAAATTTTTTTAAATTTTGAAAAACAAAATTTATTATAAAATTATATATAAATTTTTTTAAAAAAAAAGATTAACTCTCCTCCGGAGCGGACAAAATTGTTTTGTTCGCAAACGGAGGGGGAAGTTAGCAAGAATGATATAAAATGCAGTTGTCTTAAAATAGTCAATGGACTATAATCAAAAAAATCGATTATCCAAGGTAATATTACACAAATAATACAAGACAATCTAATTTTATAAAAAATTGCCACTTCTCTGTTGAATAAAACAAAAATCAAATGTTTTACTTACAAACTTTAATAAATAAGCAATAAGCCTAAACTACCTTAAATTTAATTTCTTAATCCATAAATGCATTGGCTTTACACTCACAAAATAACACTTCAATAAAATTATTAAACATGGATATAGAAGTCTTTGAAATAGACTCAAGCAGTGACGACTCTGAAAAAGAAAATATCTGCAACTACAGCAATGACCCTGTAATCATGACATACAAAATAAAATCTTGCATTCCAATAAAAGAATCAGACTACTCTAGACTTAATCCTAAACAGTATTTAAATGATAACGTAGTTGACTTCTTTCTATTGTACTTTCTCAATGAAAGTGAAAGAAAAAGTATTCACGTCTTCAATAGCTTTTTTTACAAAACGCTGGAAAATGATGGGTATGAAAAGATCGCTAAGTGGGTTAATGAAAAAGAAATTTTTGATAAGGATTATTGGGTTATCCCTTTAGCCATTAATAATCATTGGGTGTTACTTGTAGTTTGCTATCCAAAATGCATTTTCTTAAAAAATAGAAAAGGAAAGCAAAAGAGGCCCCAGATTTTGCTGTTTGATTCGTTGAATATTATAGAAGAAGATCTTGGAGAGAATGTGAGGTATTTTATAGCAAATGCATGGGCAACTCTTAATAATGAAGATTACTGTGAAATTCCAGAAAAGGAAGTACCATTGATAGCAGTAAGAGTGCCGCAGCAAGAAAATCTATTTGATTGTGGGGTGTATTTGATATTTTTTGCTAACCCCCCTCCGTGGGCTAAAATAATTGTTTGCTTTCGATGGGTTAATTTTTAATATAAATTTTATAAATCTTATAATAAAATTATTTTTGAAATTAAAAAAATTCGCAAAAATTATGATGCAAATAATATTTAATTTGTAAAATTTATGTTTTAAAATACAAGCTGTTTAAATTAAACAGAATTAGTTCGAGATTTCGTTATAATTATTATCACTAATATATAGTTTTTCATAAAAATTTTTTGCTCACTCATGGAAGTTGGCTTTTGGAAGAAAAAAAAAATTTTTTCCAATGGTTTTGTTCGCTTACGGAGGGGGAGTAAGGTCTTCATGCGTGCTCCAACAAAATTTGATTCTGCCAATACCAAAAAAGATTTTTCTGATTTATTTAAAATAGAAGAGATTGAGAGAGGAAGATGGGAACTCAAAAATATTATTAATCAATACTCTTCAGGTGAAAGAGTAAACAAAGGTGTCAATATATTCTTGAGCAAGAGCCTACTAAAGGATAAAACTTAACTTAACTAATTTAACATAAATGGCTTAAAGACTTTCAGATTTGATGCATCTGCATACTTGTGGCTACTGAATCTGCTTGCCAGAGGAATTCAGTCGCCTGAGCACTGTCTCAGCGGCAGCCTGCTTCTGGGCCTGGGACTTGCGCCGATATCCCTGAGTCTCAACGGGTTAGAAAAACTCTTGCTTTACGTCTTGCGGGTACTATAGAGTAAAGGTTAGCCGATGCCTCCCTGTCGACTATCTCGAAAAAGTGTGAAATCAAGGAAAAGAACCAGGGAAAGAAACTACAGCTCAAAAACCATCCGGATAACTAAAACCTGGATTGAAATGGACTAGCTGGCTCCCAAGGTTTACCAACCCCATACAGCCTCTCTAGGCAAGCTAAGGTTAGAATTAAAGGACCTGAACCTTTGTTTAGGCTATGAAGCCATTTTGGCGCCCAAAGTAGTGCGTCGCCATCAAAATACATATTTCATTGCCACGACATATTAATTATAAAGGATTATAAAGATAGTGCTCCAGCAAAACTAAGGAGAATTGATGAAGATAAGAGTGTTAGAGTTATACCAAGCAAAACACCCACAAGACAACGTAAAATTAAAGATGGTAAGGCTAGTAAAGTAGTTTCAACGAGAAGTTCTTTGATAACACCTAAACTAGCTGGCCCTCAAAATAAACCCAAAAATAACGCGAAAGCCTCTATCCCAGCTTCCCCTGCACCTAAGATAACTAGAAAAGCAAGCAGAGCGGCAAGAAATAGCAATAACACTAATCAATTGTTAGAAAACAATATACCTATAGCTGAATCCCCAGCAAAAACTCCTCAAGCGAAAAAATCTCCTATTAGTCCATCTACAAAGGTTCCAAGAAAACCTCCTAAAGCCACTAATAACCCTGATTTACAGCCTTCTAAAGCAAGAAAAGATGCCCCTAAGCCTGCAAAAACTTCAAGCACAATTACTCACAAGACTTCTCCAAAGTATACCAATCCAATGCCTGACAAAAAATACCCAAAAAGGGAACGAAAGGCTAATATATGGTTAAAAGATTACGAAATCGATCTGACTCCTGCCAGAAATTTACCTCAAAAAAGGCCAAGAGGTAAATAAAGCAAGCATTTATCACTTTAATTTTAAGGGCTTTGTATAATTACTTAGATCTTAATTATAACTGTAGCTTCGCTTGTGGAGCGCTTACCTCATCCTTCATTTGTAAAAATGGAAAAGACTTATTTTTCTTCCAATAATAGCAGACTCCCAGTACAGTCAATGAGCTTGTTATAGAGGTTTCCTCTATATAGCGCTAAAAGCGCAGACATTTTCCCAGGAGCTTTCCAAGTTCGTCGGACCAAACCGCTTTTTGGTCCGACCAAGGCATTGATTTGGTGCAACCTACCGATAAATTCCGATCAGAATTTATCGGCCTTACAGCGCCAAACATAGGAAACTTCTATATAATAAAAGTGAAAACCACAGTGATGATAAGTTTTGTATTGCTTGTCTCACTAGATTTTGTAGTAACTCCATAAACTTGCCAATGATAAGTGCTTACTTTTGACGTGGAATTCGAAATTATGTAAAATTTATATGTTGATTTTTCTGCTGTCAAAATATTTTCATTTATTGCAAAAGTCTTATCCCCGTGCTCAATTGTTTGGGTTTTTGAGCTTTGTAGGGTAACTCCATGTGGATGTCCTGATATTTCTTTGAGAAACTTTGACGTGATTTCTTCTGATTTTGGTTCCAAAATTTTTGTGTAGTCAGGGTTTTGGTGCTGGATTAGGTGGATAGCTGAGGAATTGTCGAGGAAGGAGAATTGAAGATAATGTAGCTCAAGCCCGAGGGTAAGGGTGTTGTTGAGGACGATTATGGAATTGTAAATATCGTCGATGTGCTCTTCTGAAAGAGATTCTGCCCAAATGAACAAGCTTTCGTTCCCGCCGGTGACTTTCAGCTTATAGACTTCGTTTAAATAATTGACTGCGTCCTCACTAGGAGATGCTTCGACGACGATTAAAATAGCAAGCCACCACATTATATAAAATTAAGATTATACCTTTCTTTTCATAAAAGTATTTTAAATTGAAGCCAAGAAAATTAAAATAATAAAGCAAAAAGATTATAGATTATATAAGTTCTATATAAATTCAATAAAATGAACATAAAATTACTATATATCATTATATTTAAAGCCATTTCTATGCTATATAAATGAATTTATATGAAAATCTAGAATGTTCCATAGTTAAAATAATCATATAAAAATACCCTTGATATAAAAATTGATCTTTCTATATTCATTATTTTGCATATATATCCTAAATAAGCTTTAAATAGCTAATAATTCACCTAATTCCCCACATGTTTATAAAATATGGAGTGGATCGAGTACAGCCAACCTGCTTTGCTGAACTCAATGCTGTTTACAGCTTTAAGTCCATTCCTCTGGACTATTATTGCCAGATTTGAATTCCACACTAAAGGAATATCCAAATTATTCTTTGGTCACAAGAGGGCAGCCGTAGCATTATTTGGAGCGATTATTTTCACTCTAAATTTAGTTCGCGGTTTTGCTTTTCATGAGGCCATTGAGAAAGAGCCACAAATGGACATTGACAGCTTTGCACTTGATGTGGCTTCATACGCTTTAATAATGATTGGACAATTCTTTGTGTGTGCATCAGTTTACAGATTAGGAATAGTAGGAACCTATTATGGAGATTATTTTGGAATTTCTCTATTTGATGGACCATTAACGTGCTTCCCATTTAGTGTTTGTAATGACCCGATGTATTGGGGATCTACAGGCACTTTCTTTGGATATGCTCTATTGGGGAGAAGCCCTGCTGGGATTTTCTTAACTGGCTGGGTAGCTATTTGCTATATGGCAGCTGTCGCTTTGGAGTCCCAAATGCTACAAGTTATATATCCGAAGAAGTTGGAATAAGTATAATCGTTAAATATTAGTCAATTTATAATAGTGATGAATCATAATTATTGTGTTCTTATTTAAATAAAAAGTTAGGTTTTTTGCATTAGCCAAAACAGATTTCCAAGTTTAAAATAAAAATGGCTTGTGCTAATATAGAAAATAAAGAAGATCTTATATTTAAGGGTAATTAATATGGTAGTGGAGACTAAATATGTCTTTTATGAAGCAGTAATGTGTCATAAAAGTCACTTATAGTCGAAGCCAAGGCTCATGCACTTTATTTCTAACCCTTTATCTTGTTTGCTGATTTGCTGCATGGAATACTTAGGAGGCTATGGGAGTCAGCTGATGGTGACTTTATGATATGTACGAATTATCTGGATGGCTTTGGGCTAGTTCGTTCCCTATTGACTCCAAAAGGTGGCTCCTTTTTCTTTAGTATCGCCACTACTCATAGTGGCTGACACAAGGCATAGGACTCACCTTTACCTCAATAGCGCTAGATGGCGAGATGATGGAGGAATGATTCATATCTGTTTAGATTCTTGGGTCTCAATACAAGTTCTGACTCTTGAGAAGGCCACTATTTAAAATAAAGTCCTAATCACTTCAGAAGGCAAATGACTCTGATTAATAGTGTGCAGAGTCAATGAAAAATTTATGGAAAACTTTAAGAATTTTAAGTTTAATTATATTTAAGGTTCATATTTTATGTATCATTATTTACTAAAACATTAGCTTCTAACTGACGTAATTTAAATTTTTTATTTAATGCAATTTCTATCAAAATTAAAAATGCTGCTTAGCTGCTTTTCATGAAATAAGCTTTATTAATTTTTAATTTTATTTCACAACTATAATATTTTCAATACTAATTAGATTCTCCAATAAATATATTGAAAATTATTGCAATAGAAATTGATTTTCGTTACATTATTTATTATTTGGTATTTAAGGCGTCTAGTGCCGCACCCCTAAAAAATGGTTATAGCTAAACTAGTGACGTCGCTGAACCATCTTGGATTCACGATGGTCAGCCCATCGCCCAAGCCTTCTATCAAAACCTCGCCGCCAGCCTTCGCCGTACGTCTCACCCGGCGCGTTGCCGATACCTTGCCTTACTCAGCTCCTGCGCGTATTCCGCCTAATGGTCATCTTCCCGTGGAGATATGCTGAGAGGTGAAAACTTAAGCCTCTTGATGCACTGAGGAGCAGTTTCTTGGTTATCCCCAGAGTTAAACTGCTATTGCTGTGCAGAAGTTCTTGAGGTAAAACCTAACTCCATAAATAAAATTGCTTGAGGGAGAGAAAATTGGTGGAGCCAATTTCGCTCGAACACATAATGCCTTTTTATATTTATAGAAATTGATTTTCAATTATTAGTTTCAATGCATAATAAAATCACTGAGGTGAGCGGCATATCCCTTTGTTTTTGAGGTATATTTATGGACCAGCATGTCTGTATCTTAAAAGCGATAGAAGTGATCCAAAGCCACTTTTTAAGCCTTTCTCTTTGGACTGTTAAATGTATCTTTTTGTCATCAATGCCCTGCCCAGTGGTTTCTATATATAAAAAGGGCAGCGCACATACCTAAGTTTCTGCTGTTTCTTTGCCTCGCAATAACGAAAGCTGCTAGTTCTTTCTTGCATTATCCAATTGAAAATGATTCGACTAAAAGGACAATTTGGCATTGGAAGGGCGTGGGGTTAGTTTAAGATGGCATTCAAATTTAAAACATGTACCGTTTGAAATCCATATAAATATAAAAGTGGCAATTCTTGCATTTAAATAAATAAAAATAGAGTAAAACCCTAAGAGATAATAATATAATAAGTAATTCCACAAATTTGCTGAAAATTTTATTTAAATCTACTAGAATTTGCATTAGGAAGTAATTCTCATTTTTAAAATATTCAGCTTATCTTTGTTAAAAGTCAAACTAATTATATTTTTTACCAGGCTTGAATAAGTTGTTGTTAAAATTATCTATGTCTTTACAATATTAATTAAAACTTTATTAATTATCTTTAATATAGATTTAAAATTTTTTGGATTGATGAAATGCTATTTATCAGTCCTCCTATATTTGCGCTTTAAGATCATTTTCTTTTCATCAATTTACTAATGAAAATGCATCATAAATTCAAAAAATTAAAGAATCATGATCTTTTAAGAATTTCTATGATTCTTTATCATTAGAATTTATTAAAGGGATTAAAATTAAAATATAAACAAATATTGTTTTTACATCTTCTTATTGATAAATATATGATGCTTAGATAGTTTCTTTGAATTCAAGAAAAACTTACTTATTCTATAGAGGATATAGTATTAAATATTCCAACTTAACGTAGAGAGCTCTCGCTAAAAGCTATTTTGATTTCTATTGGTATTAAAGGTAGTAAATATCATTATAAATATTTATTCATGAAAATAGCAGTGAATATTTTGTGCTCTATAAGAATCGCTTTTTTACGAGTCCTAAATAATTCTGTTTTAAGGCGATATTTAACTATAGATTTTTGCCTTGTTAATACCTATTTTGCATATTGTTAAGTGAATTATAAGGCAATTTTATATTAAAAGAATTGAGCAAAGGTTATTTGCATTGATCTCCACAATTTTTCTTAAATCTTATTCATTTTACTGCTTTTAGCCTAACCCTAGTCATATTTGGATTCATTTTACCTAAAAATTCCTCTTATACTCTTTCTATGAAAATTTAATGCAATTCTTAATGATTTTTTTAGTTCATTTCATAATAAACACCTTATAAATTCCGCTATTCTTAATTATCTTTTCTAAATTAACATATATTTTTCTTTTCTTTAGCCGTTTTCTATTGTTGCAATTTCGCTCTACAATTGAGAAATTTTCTTTCAAAAAGCTTTAATTTTCGATATCGAATCGATAGTTATCTAGAAATTCTGGAAAAAGTGAATTATTATTATGATTTAGGAATAAAAAATATGCCACTATTATAAATATAATAATTAATGAAAAACTTTAAGGTTATGGAGCTCTACTGTTGCATGTACAATGGTTGCCACAATGAATACACTACCAGATCTAATTTAAAACATCATATTGACGTTGCTCACTTGAAAGCAAAGAAATTTATTTGTCATGTTTGCCAGCAAACACTTGCAAGCAAACAAAACCTGCGAGAACATTTAAACAGACACAGAGGAGTAAAGCCGTTTGCATGTGGAATATGCAAGAAACAATACAGACAAAGAAGCCAAGTGCTGATTCACTCAAGAGAGCATGGAGTTATATGCGAAGTACTCGAAAATTATATCGAATCACATCCAGAGGAAACTATAAATAAACTGCTAAAGAAAAAAATAGAAAAAACTTCTAATGAGTTTCAAGCTATGAATATCGAGCTGCCACTTATAAATTATCAGCTAAGACAAGAATTCTTATTACCCTCTCTTACAGAGATTTTAAATAAAATTTAATCTGTTAAAATTGTGCTCATTATATATAATGCAAAATTCTTTCCAAGCAGCCTATAAGTATAGATTATAGCTAAATTAGAGGCTTGGGCACTTTTCTTTGAATATCAACTAGTTAAGTTATAAAATTTTCAATTTAAATATGTGCCATTTTGCAGAAAAAAGGTCTATAAGCCATAATAACTAACTTTTATTTTGATTAATGCCATTTCTTAATAATTCTGCAAAATAACAGTTGTGCTTATAGGAGAATTTAAGTGGTTTCTTTTGAGGTCTCCTCAAAAGACCTTTTGAACAGAAAATTAAAAACTCATATAGCGATGGCAACATTATCTGGAATTATAGTGGATGATGGCAAACGATATAGATTAGCTAAGGTACATAAAGTATATTAGCAGCGAGCAATTATAAAGGCTGCAATATCAATTTCGGGATCACACAAAAGGAAATTTTATTTCAGTAGTATTAAAAAACAGCGATTCTTTATCTCGAATCATTCGTCCATTTTTAATTTCATGAGAGCACACATAAAACTAAACAATCTAAGAATAAAAATTAGCCTCAATACTCTTAAAATCGTTAAAGTTCATTTTACAGAATTTTTACAATGAATATATTTTATATGATTAAACAGTAAATTAGCTTATTTTATCTGTTTTTTATATAAAAATATTCAAAATCCAGTTTTTACTTTGATGATAACTAATTTCTGAAGTGTTTAAATAAAGCTATTATAATTTTAAAAATTTTAAAAAGGGCGGTATGAAGTTTGCTAATATAAATTTAATTAGAATTATCAAAGCATTTATATTTCGAAAATGATTTGATCTTCATAAGATGAGTCATTCTATGATTTAACACTTTTAAATTTTTTAAATTGTAGCTAACGAAATTCTTAGTTCTAAAAACATGTTAAAAATAACTATTCAGCTACTTTTATAATTATTAAAAATTTATTCATGCAAAAAAACTTAATACTGCAAATCAAAATTATTTAAAATGCCCTTATAGATCAAATAAAATTAGTCTTAAAAGCATTTTCAAAAAATCATCTTTAAATATGTGACTGGCTGGGATTGCTTTTCTGATATAATTCAAATGAACTAATAGATTTTTTGCTTTTAAATATTTTTTTGCTCAAGATCATCATCGCTTTTTCTTTGGATTCCTTTTCCCTTACTTCAAATTTTCTTCCCTTAATTTAGGATGCATCAGCTGCTATATTTTTCCGATTTATCTAATTTTTTTAAGCAAATTTTCAAACTCTTCCAATGAAGGAAATGGCCCAGCTGATGAAAATTAGGACTGGCAAATAGACGGGGCTCAATGCCTCATCTAGATTGGATTAATGTAAGGCTTAGTAACGAAACTTCCTCAGAAATATTTTCTGTTTACTTAAATAAGTATTTATAAAATATTAATATTTGTCAGAGAGTGGCTGATGAAAAGAGGATAGTCTTCCTATTGCTTATTGATTTTGGCCTTAGCAAAAAGTCCGAAAAATGGCGTATGTGGGAATCCCACTCAAGCCTGAAATCCTTGCAAAATAAAGCTCAACCAACCACCAAACCTATATTAGAAGAAAGATCTTTTTAGCAGGTGCTTACTGCCCAAAATGAGTCAAACCATCATAACTTGCTGGAGACTTATTGGGCTTTTTGTTTTGACACAATAGACCTCTTATATTTTGGGCAAAAACAGTGCACATTAGAAATGTCTGTCTAAAGCTTATTGATTTCTGCCTTAGCAAAAGTGAAGAAAATGGTGTATATTATAATCTGGTCCCATACCAAAAATAAAGCTCAGCTCACTATGAAATCTATATCGGAAAACAAATCTTTTATCATGGCTTACTTCCTAAAGCGGGTCATACCATCATAGCTTTTGGAGACCTATTGGACCTTTTTGTTTTGATAATAAACATTTATATCTACAATAGGTCTAAAGTCGATTTAAATTGTTGGGTAAAAGAGAGCATACTGAGGGTGCTTCCCTATTGCCTATTAGTTTTGGCTTTCGCAAAAAAGCCCTAAAAATGGCATATATAGGAATCTGGCACCAAAAGTACAACAAAAATTAAGCCGCCCACCACAATACCTATATATAAGGGATTACAATTATGCTTGCAAAGGGCAAATGCTTACTGAATCTATTAGGGAAGATTTAAGATGCATAAAATTGTACTTTTTCGAAGGAAATTGAATAAAGCATGGAAAAAAAGCCGGATAGCAGATAAATACATCAAAAATATATTTACAAGGTGATAAAGGCTAAAAAAATATGCTAAGACTTGACATCGATCTAGATTATAATAAATGCTTTTTTAATAATTATGCATCTAGATTTGGCAAATGGTCTGACTGATGAGGTATTATTTATCGACCCTTTTATTTTGTAATTACCTTTTCCTCAAGTTGTTGAAACCAAGAGGTATTATAAAATCAAAGAAAAAATTCAACATGAGAATTTATTTAATGAGTTGATGCTAAAGTGGATTAAATAATTTGATTACTTCATTATTGATAAAAAGATGAGGTCTACGAATTTATTTTTGACAATCCAAACGAAAAACTTAGAATTTTAGTGACTATTTTCCCTATTAGCACCATTTTACTTATCGTTTAATTTCAGTATTAAGTGAATTGTTGAGAGTAATATCATGTAAAAAGCAATGATGAAAAGATTGTTTACGTCGAATATATGCTATTTTAGATATATTAAACAATTAATTTAAATTAACTAAAGCTTATTAATTGAATTTCTTAGACCACGAGGGCCTATAAATTTTTAAGAAGCAAGATAATTATTTAATTGAAATTATAGTTATTAAAAATCATCAAAGAAAGCTATAGTAGTGCATATAAGGATATTTTCAAATTGTTCTTGAACAATTACGAGAAAGTAAAAATTTGATAGCTTTCACCAATATACAGTAAACGTATTTTAAAGGGGAAGAGCAATGTATTTTACTACAATACAAGAAAAAAAATCTTAGTAATATAATTTAAATATGCATGTTAACACCCATAAATAGGAGAGTAGATCATCGATGCCAACTGATATATAAATATGGGTATATAATAAAATATCAATATGAAAAACTTTAAAGTGATACAGCTCTACTGTTGCATGTACAATGGTTGCCACAATGAGTACACTACCAGATCGAATTTAAAGCACCACATTGACGTTGCTCACTTGAAGGCAAAGAAATTCATCTGTCATTATTGTCAGCAAACACTTGCAAGCAAACAAAATCTGCGAGAGCATTTAAACAAACACAGAGGAGTAAAACCGTTTGCATGTGGAATATGCAAGAAGCAATACAGACAAAGAAGTCAAGTGGTGATTCACGCACGAGAGCATGAAGCCACATGCGAAGTACTTGAAAATTACATCGAGTCACATCCAGAGGAAACTATAAATAAAACATTAAAGAAAAAAATTGAAAAAACTTCCAACGAATTTCAAGCCGTAAGCATTGAGCTACCACCCATAAATTATCAGTCGAAACAAGAATTCTTATTACCCTCTCTTATAGAGATTTTAAATAAAATATAAACTTTTAAAAGTGTGTTCGTTATTTATCATGCAAAATGCTCTCTAAGCAGCCCCTAATTATAGATTACAGCTAAATTAGAGGCTTATCGCTTTTCTTTGAATATTAGCATATTCAGTTATGAGATTTTCATTTAGCATAGGAGCCATTTTGCAGAAAAAAGATCTAATATCCATATTAACTAACATTTATTTTGCTTAACGCCATTTCTTAATAATTCTGCAAAACGATAGCTAGGTTAATGGATTTATTTCGTTTAAACATTCAATTGAAATATTGGCGATTAATTAATCAGTTTAGAGATATGCAAATGGAATTTTATTTCCAGAGTATTACAACTTTACTTTTAGAAGGAGAGGCAAAATTTTTCTTATTGTATGATATTATGAGTGCATATATAAGACTAAACAATTTAAAGATAATAATTAGCCTCAGTTCCCTCAGAATCGATAAGGTTCATTTTACAGAATTTTTATAGGATATATATTTTATATGATTAAACTAAGAATTAATTCACACACTTGGGTTTTTCATAAAGTTATTCTATTTTGAGTATTTTTTTGTTTATACCGAAATTCAGAAGTACTTAAATAAAGACTTTATAATTTGGGATAACTTATTAATCACAAATTTTTATATTATTTTTATTATTCTATAAAATACAATAAATTTAAATATAATTTTTTACAATATTTTTAAAAGGGAGACATGAACTATATTAAAAATGTTTTTAATTTTAAAATAATATATTATATGTTTAAGAAAATGTTTTGATTTTTATTAAGCAAGGTATTCTAATATTATAGATAGAAATTTGGCATCTTTAAATGGAATCTAAAGACATTTTTAGGGTTTAAAAAGCCATTTAACTATTTGTGATTATTTAATTTAAATTGAAAAAATTAAAACTGTTAAAATTCCTTATATATCAAATAAAATATTGTTTAATCTGTAGTTATTATCAGGCTGGCATGTTTCAAATGCATTTTCCAAAAATTAATCTTTTTGAAGCTGCGACTGGCTAGGGTTCGCTTTTCTTATATTATCATTAAGTTGCAGTACCAAATTGTTTACTTCTTTTACTTTTAGCTCTAGTATTTTTCTTTATTTAATAGCACCAACGTCTTTTCTTTGCACTCCTTTTCTCTTACCTCAATTTCTTCTTCTCTTATTTTAAGATTACATACATCAGCTGCAATATTTTTTCTAGTTTATTTAGTTTTTTAGTTTTCTGATTCATTTCGTCTTCCTTCTCTCTAGTTTTCAAGCTTTTTTGCTTCTTCTTCAAAAGAACTTTCATCATTTCTTTGAATTTTTTTGAATTTATTTATGCAGTTTAAGAAAGACGGGAAACACCTCTTTTTAAAGGGTCTGGCGAGACGCCGGAGGCGGCCATTTGAAGTTTAAAAGAATAGTTAGCTACTTGTGGGTTCCTTATCTTTGTGAATTGGGTCTGTTTTAAGCCTTAAAGTGTGGCTTCTATAATTTGGACAGAGCTCAACTGAGCTTTGATGCAATCTGAGTGGAATGGCTGTGAGCAGTAAGCATTGAGCATAAAAAGCAGGGTGGCTGGAAAGACAAATCCCGCAGGGAAGAATAAATTGATCTCAATGAGAGCCATGATGTTTGGCTCGAGGGCGCCTCGCCATCATTTCTTTAATGTTTATAATTGCATAGAGCTCAAACTTCAATAGTGCTATTTGAAGAAAAAAACTCATTAAAGGCCATAAGCTGTGAGCATATTAAAATACAATCTTTATAAAAGTTTCCATAATTTAATCTAACCTTGCATATTTTTTCAAGCTGTTTAAAAATAAACAGAATTAGTTAGAGATTTCATTGTAATAATTATCACTTATATATCATATACATAAAATGGCGTATGGCGACCGACCCACCCTCTCAGTGGTGGTTACCCATGTATATCCGGGCATGGTTTTTGGAGCCAGGAATTAGCCCAACAACGTCTGGGACCCTCGAAGCGAGAGGACTAAGCGCGAGAGCCGCTGTTTTTGCGACCAGATCCATGGGCAGTTATTCGTGACTTCTTTTTGCCAGCAGCGCTCAGCCCAGTGAGTGCCCGAAATGAGACAGGGTGAATTACCTGCCTAAGCTGCTTTAGTGGCTCGCCCCGAATGGCGAAAGCTGTTGAGTTCTTTCTCGGGATGACCGGAAAAGAGGGGAGGCGAGTTAGACACCAAAACGGGGTCTCTCCAGTTGAAAAGGTGCCCTTCAATGGGCAGATCTGGCGGACGACGAAGCGGAGTTGGCGTAAACTTAGGCGACGATCCGAGTTGGAAATGGAGGTGGTCAGCAAAGCCGGTATGAGACGGCCCTTGACAATACCTCTACCGAGAAACCGGGGGTTTCGGCCCGGGCTTGGTGAACGCTCTGCCACCACACGGGAAACCGTGGCATGCGACCTCGGACGTAGTAGGGACCTTAAATACCCAGCGTAATCTTAATCTTAATCACTTATATATCAAAATTTGTTTCATAAAAAATTTTTGTTCGCTCACGGAGGGTGGGTTTTTATGTAAAAATAGGGATTTTAATGGCTTTGTTCACTCACGGAGGGGAGGAGTAAGGATAGGTGCGATACTGCAAACAAATAATTTTGTAAGCGTATAAAAGATTGAAAACCGAGCATCATTATATGACTATAGGTGAGATATAATTTACATTTTAGCCTTATTGTGGCTTCAGTTCATAATTTTAAATCCATTCACAACTTTATTTCAGGATGACCTTTATGGAGATTTCTTTTACACATAGATTTTATTCAGAAAGTTTGCATTTAGTTGAGATGATGGTTAAAATAAGTCAACTGAATAAAAATTATTTCTAGTATTTCGGAATAATTGATCTAAGCTTCCATTTAGGTATTTGTGCTACTTTAACTTAAGAGCCAAAACTTATTGATCGTTGACTTAAAAAGCTATTAAAATTATAGCATGATAAAAATAAAATAGAAGATCCACTGCATGAATTTCCTTACCGAACTTTTATTATAGGGTTAGGTTTTTGTGCATGATTTATGTCTGATAGGAAAGAAATGGCAAAGACTATTCAGTATCTTTCATTCATTGCGTTTTACCTCTTCCTGTGCTTGATACTGCGAGACCCTAAGACCAAGCAGGTGCAGGAGGAAAGTGGACAAGTAAGGCCGCTTGAATTTTCAGAATTTCTGGGTTATTAAATAACCTAAATGAAGCTAGAATCGAGTCACAGATTTATGAACAATCTAGGGTAGCGAGAAAATGCCCTCATTGAGCTGGCATTTAGAGGCTAGATTATCAGATAACCAAATTAAATTATTACATATTTATAGCAGTGACTGACTTAATTTTTTAGTTTAGGCTAAGCCACTGGCTTTTAATTTTTCAGTGCTCTTTAATAGATTCGAACTCTTCATTGTCGTTTCGAAGAAGTTACCTATATTCGAAACATCAAAAAAAGTAACGATTTATTTTCGATGGAACGTGCTTATGCGCGCTTTTATTTGAAATTATTAATTTTTAAAGTCTTTTTCAAGTCTCATCCCTTTTTAGAGCTCTAAGAACTGGCTTTTATATCCGTTTTTTAAAATTTATTTCGATAATCCCTATTTATGTGTACGGATATAATTATTAAATGGCAAGCTTGACCAAACTAAAAGCATGCTTTGTTATTTTCTGTCTTTCCATTGGTATTACTGCTTATTCTCCTATAGCAAAATGGGTTTTTACCCCAAACAATCTAGTAGATGGGAAGATCAAAGACTTATCTTCTAATAACAATGAGCCTTTCCAAACTTCATGAGGGAGCATAGCTGAATCAGAAGTAACTTGTAAAGGTCTTTATCGTTCCCGTAATTCTGGCGCTTTCGACTATGGAATTGTAAGTGCCATTACATCCTCCACATTAGAGTATGGGGTAAGTATTTGAATGAACTTGCAAGGTGGTAGTGATGCAAATCCAACTCCAGTTGGCATGATAGATTCTTCTGGATACTTTACCTATTATGTCAAAATTATTTATGGTGATCCCACAAATTATAATTTTTGAAGACGTGGTGATAAGATAGGAAAGACAGTTCCTATTTCCCCCCCAGGTATATTTTACATAGGAAAATGAATATTTTTGGTATTTTATTTTGTCAAATCTCTATCCGTTTGGACTTGGACAATTATTTCTCCAGAGTTTTCAACTTTAATTTTAACTCATACCATATATCCAGGTAATGAAATTCGCATTGCATATCATATTATTGGATACTATTATGAGATTCAATTCTTCAAAAAAGCTAGTATAAACTCGCCTATTGTTACTTTATATGATAGCTCTGATGCTACTTAATACACAAGCAAGTCCTTCGAGATCATAATTAGTTTTACATTGACAATTATTTGCAAGGACACCATTTGGATCGTTGCAAGATGTGCACACTCCATAATTTCCAAAGCATGTGCAAAGTATCGGGCATGGGCAAGGTGTTGAGCTCAAGCATCCAACATCGGGGTGGCAATAATTGGCGCAAGAAGCTGGACAAGTCGAAGTTGCAGCATCATAAGTAATTTTTATTTAGAATCTCCTCTTGATTGTGCACAATGAACACCAGACAAGGTATGCACTCAATGCAATCCAAACTTTTTCCTCTATAATAGTGACTCTTCTACAAGCTGCTTAGGTAACTTTTATTTAGCTTGTGATTCATGCACTTCTTGCAAACTAGTTCTACGTGTTTTAAATGCACTGATTTAATTTCTCAAGCTGGAAACTCCTGCAGAGTTGAATCAATTGGGTACAAGTTTAGCTTTGTCTCTCCCAACATTATTGTTGACTTCGCCTATCCCTTGGCAAAGACTCTAAAAATCAGCAACTTAAAAGCAACAACTACGGATAATCAGGCTATCGCGACCACTACTTGGCAAATCCACTCGCAAACGGCAAGCCAGCTACAGATTAGAACTGATCTAATTCTAAGCCAGCTCCCAATCAAACTTAACTTCAACTTTGAGCAAGACCTTTAGAAGGATAATTAATTCGTCTTTCTTATATTAAAAATATTTTTAGCTTGAATCAATAATATATTATATGTTTCAGAAAATGTTTTGATTTTTATTAAACAAGGTAATTTAATTTAAATTGAAAAAATTAGAACTGTTAAAATTCCTTATATATCAAATAGAATCTTGCTCAATCTGTGGTTATTATCAGGCTGGCATGTTTCAAATGCATTTTCCAAAAACTCATCTTTTTGAATCTGCGACTGACTAGGGTTCGCTTTTCTTATATTATCATTAAGTTGCAGTACCAAATTGTTTACTTCTTTTACTTTTTGCTCCAAATATTTTTCTTTATTTAACAGAATCAACGTCTTTTCTTTGCACTCCTTTTCTCTTTCCTCAATTTCTTCTTCTCTTATTTTAAGATTACATACATCAGCTGCAATATTTTTTTCTAGTTTATCCAGTTTTTTAGTTTTCTGATTCATTTCGTCTTCCTTCTCCCTAAGCAAGTTTTCTAGCTCTTTAAGCTTTTTGGCTTCTTCTTCAAACGAGCTTTCATCATTCCTTTGGATTTTTTTGAATTTATTTAATACATTTTCCCATCCAGTGATAACATTAGTTCTTTTGTGCTCTATTGCAGATTCTTGTTCAGCTAACAATTTTTCTCTCAATTTGATATTTTTTTCTTTTTCTAAAAATTCTGTTTCAAGTTGCCGATATTTTAGCTCGATTTCTTTTTCTTTTTCAATTATATTTTTTTCTCTTTGCTTATATGAGTCTTCTAAGCTTACATAATAAATTTCTTTTTCTCTTTCATTTATTTCAATTTCTCTCTCTTTTAGGCTTTCTTGGTATTCTAATAGCTTCAGCTGTTTAATTCGTAAGGCACTTTCTCTTTCACTTATAAAAATTTCTTGCATTTTAAGAACTTCGTCTTCTTTTCCTTCCCCTAATAGTCTTATTTGTTCTGTAATTCTTTTTTCTTGCAAGTCAAGCTCTTTTTCTTTTTTATCCAGCTCTAGCTTGATTTCAAGCTGTTTTGAAGCTTCATTTTCTAGCTTTTCTCTAAATTTCCGGAGTTCCTCAAATTCTGATTGAAGTTTTTCTGATGCTATTTGTTGCTCAAATTTTGCAGCTTCAATTTCATGTGCTTGTTTCTCAAGATTTTGTGAAATAACCTTTAAGATGACTTCATCTAAAACAATCCTGCATAATTGAGCTTTTTCTGAGTCCCCCCCCCCCCCCCCCGTGAGCGAACAAAAAAATTTTGTTCGCTCACGGAGGGGGGTTAATGTTTTTTTTTAAAAAAAATTTATATATAAATTTTATAAAAAATATTTTTTTCGAAATTTAAAAAAATCCTAATTTGCAAAAATTGGGAAGCAAATATTAATTTAATTTGCAAAATTTATGTTTTAAAACGCAATTTGTTTAAAATTAAACAGAATTAGCTCTAGATTTCATTATACTAATTATCACTTATATATCAAAATTTTTTTCCATTAAAATTTTTTCTATTAAAAAAATTTTTGTTCACTCACGGAGGGTGGGTTTTTGGTCAAAAAATGGCGATTTTTCTAATGGTTTTGTTCGCTCACGGAGGGGGGGGGGGAGTGAGTCTTTTAATGTGTGATAATTCATCAATCTGTGCGGCATATTTATTTTCAAGATCTGATATGCTGGCTTCTTTTTTCTTTAGTTCATTTTCTTTGTGTTTAAGCTCTTTCTGCTGCTCATATAAAATTGATTCTCTTTCTGCTAGCTTTTCTTCGCTTTTTAACAAGTCAAAAGTCCTTTGTTCTAGCTCTGAAGCTGCTTCTTTAAGCTCACTTTCTAATGTGCTGTAGTCTTGCTCTTTTTTGAGAGCAGCACTTGCCTGAAAGGCTGGGGTTATTATATCAGAATAAATCTCAAACTCCTCATTTTCTTTAAAACTTGCCCCAGTTTTCTCATTTCTGCTAAACTCTATCTGATTTTCATTATTTTCATACAATTCCTCTTCTTTCTTTTCTAGCTTCCTCATTTTTTCTTTCAATTGAAGCTCTCTTTCAGCAATTTGCAGTTCCATCCTTTTCATTTTTTCAATAGTAATTTCTCTATTATCAAGATCCTCGTCCTTATCTTTAACCTTTTTCATTTTAGATCTGAGCTCTTTTTCCATTGCGTCCAATTGGGTTTTCCTAATATCAAGAGACTTGCTGACTCCCCCCCCCCCTCCGTGAGCGAACAAAAAAATTTTGTTCACTCACGGAGGGGGGTTAATTTTTTTTTTTTAAAAAAAATTTATATATAAATTTTATAAAAAATATTTTTTTCGAAATTTAAAAAAATCCTAATTTGCAAAAATTGGGAAGCAAATATTAATTTAATTTGCAAAATTTATGTTTTTAAAACGCAATTTGTTTAAAATTAAACAGAATTAGCTCTAGATTTCATTATACTAATTATCACTTATATATCAAAATTTTTTTCCATTAAAATTTTTTCTATTAAAAAAATTTTTTGTTCACTCACGAGGGTGGGTTTTTGGTCAAAAAATGGCGATTTTTCTAATGGTTTTGTTCGCTCACGGAGGGGGGGGGAGTGAGCATTTCTAGTCCTTCTAGCTTTTCATATGCTTTTTTTAAAATCATAAAAGACGAATAGGAGCTTGCACTTTTTGCGGAATATGAGGATTGGTTTATATCTGCCTTCAAGGTTTCTTGTAGGCGCTTTATATCAGTGATAAATTCTTTAGGGGTCCTTGGGATTGATGGGTTGGGAGAAATGCTGCGAGAAGCTGATGGGGAGCAGTTTTGCTTTTTGCTGTTTATTTTGATTTTCTTTGAATACAGCTTAGCATCAAGATGCTTTATTGATTCATAAATGTCGCATGAGCTTTGATCGAACATTTTGGTATCGTCAAAATGACTTTGAGATCGATTTGTTGAATTGCTTTGAAGCTCGTTTCTATGTCTTTTAATAAAAGTTGTTAGCCGATCTGTGTGGTCTTTGCTTATTTTCAATACTTTATATGAGCTCTGGCTGGTGTCTTGTGAAAATTCTTGACTTTTGTTGTATTTTGTTTTTTTATTTCCTCTGTGCTTTTCTTCAGACATGAATTTTCTTTAATTAATTTATTTATTCTTAAACGAAGAATTAGGAGTTAAATATTTTCTTTTTGGATTGGTTTCTATATAAATGATAAACGAAAGGAAACAAATCTATGGCAAAAACTTTCCTGATATTTATAGAGATATGATTATGTATAGAGAGATAAATAAGAATGATAATGAGCCTGACCCATTGCATGTTATTTTAGGAGTTATTGAGAGCTATCTTTATTATGATAATGACAGAAAACAGGTCCTAATAAAATGCTTGTCAGATCTTATATCACTAAATCAGCGGCAACCTGCACCAATTGAAAATGCTTATAATCATTTAATGCAGATCATTAACACTCGTGATATCAATTTTCTAGATAATTTATCATTTTATAATGAAGAATTTTGGGATTTACTGAAAGTCATTAAAGATAACATTGAAAATATCTGTGGATTTGAGTCTTTTATGCCTTATAATATTTTATTTAAAATCTCTTGCATGTTTCAAGTTTCTATTAGAATTGTCAAAACTGTAGAAACCTCTGATTTAAAAATGATTCAGTATGGCAATGTAAGCCCTATAGTTGATATATTTTTCAATGAAGCGGATTTATGATATATAATGTATCCTGAATTAACAGTTAGGGAACTATTTTTACCACGTCATTTGGATAAAGTTTACCATTGTGGCTGCCATAATTCGCATGGAAAGAGTTGCCCAGATAAAGAGCCATATACTATTGAAGATGAGCCTTGCAGTTTTTATATAGTTTTATTTTCCTAGAATTTAAGCTGCAATTAAAATAATTAGTAAAAGAATAACAGCCTATTTTCTAAGAAAAACGATTTTTTTTGCACTTTTATAGTAGCTGAATACAGATAATTTTAATAATTTTTTAGCAGATTATGATAATTGTCTCCAACAAGGAGTTCTCTCTTGTTCTTGCTCCTGCCCTCTCTGTGGAAAAATCGCATGTATATGAATATCAATATCTGGCCCAAACACTCTTGGATTAATCGATGCAAGCTCACTTGGAGTCGGCATAACTGGAATTTGTAAAGGCGGCCTAGCACTATTATTGCTAATCCCACTTTCATTTGTGATCAGACTTGACGATACTGAGGCTGCATCATCAGGAGGTCTCTGCACAGTCCCTCCAATAATCGCTGCAAGATCAGTCAGAAGTCTTCCAGTCCTATCAAGTAATGGTGCTAATTGTGCAGTCAGAAGCATTAATTCTTGTTCAGTCGTCATTTCAGTTTCTCTGCTTTCAAAGCTTTCTTCAAGCTCCATACTTAAAGAATCTTCTACATCACTTCCAATGGTGGCTTCAGAATTTGTGACGTGAGGGTCTTGAGACCAATCTTTTTCTTCTTCAAGCCTATTTTCCAGCATACTTAGTCTTTCTCGCATTGGGCCGACTCTTTCTCCAGCTCTTTCATGCCTTAGAATGGTAGTTAAAGAATAGTAGCGTTCCATCATGCCTTTTATTTGTTCTAATAGAGAGGATGTTTGAAGGATAAACTCGTTGATATCGTAAGGACCGGAAGCACGGGCATTTTCTGCGTCTATCGGGATTACGGGGAATGGAGAATGCATTGGGGATATTATTGATTGTAATGTATGGGCGTGAAGAGGCTGGATTCTTGGAGACGATATATTTATTCATTCATCCCAGCGCGTTGGCCAGCCGTTATAATGGAAATAAGCCATTGTGCCTTGGGAGGTGTTTTGGATGTCAATTATTTGTGCCTCAAGCCACTGATCGACTGTATCTTTTACGTCGAGTCACTGCCCCCTCACAAATTGTCGCCTGTTGTTATCAAAGCCTTGAATTTCTCCTTCATTTACAGTGTTATTCATTGATTGTAGCATTCCTTCAATAGTCTGCAAGTTTTGTTTAATAGCTTCAAGTCTTTCATTGGCATCGATTTCTCTTCTTCTATGATATAGCGCTGGCATGGTTATAGATATCTTGACTCCCCCTCAGACAGTTTCAGTTTAGATTACACATGAAAAACTAATTGGCTTGTCAAATTTATAATGATGAACTTGACATTTTTTCCCCATGTTTTATTTAAAATGAAACAGCTAGAGGACTGAAGAAAAGGAGTTGAGGTCGAGTCATAACTACATGCGAAATATACCGCCTCCTCCTGCGGTTTAGCAGTGAAGCTGGGTTAGTTTCTAACGCAAGTCTTAAAATGTCTCCTAAAGTGTCTGATCTTGGCTCTTCTACTTCTGGTGCTGGAGGCTCTTGGACAATTCTTCCAGCTGCAAGCTGAATGACATGTCCTCGCTCTATTTTATAAGTCCCTATAGATTCTGTATTCTTTAAAAGTTTGCCTCTATAAATGACCCTTTGTTGATCTTCAGGGATTTGGGTTTGTTGCTTTATCATTGATTTTAAATCTGAGACTTTGGTGTCTGAAGTCACGAATAGTTCAAATTGGGTAGAATTGACAGATCTGATTTTTATTGGGTAGCTCTCTGATGAGTCTTCCATGTTGGCAAGTTCGAATTATATGAAATTTGCAATTTTAATAAAGATGAGCTAGGACGTTAAGACTAGGGGTAACTTTGATGTAATCAGGAATATTAAAAATTGGGAAATAATAAATTAAGTCTGTTTATTATGCACAATAATTATAATTCTATTATTTTTCATTATGATAACAATTCAAAATTAAATGATAAATGGATTCTTTATTACAAATCAATAGAATTATCAAGCCTTATTACCCCAGCCACATGCAGCTACTATTAATTTTATATAAAAAACTGAAAATTTTTAATATTCTCCCTAAAATATAACTAAACGTGATAATTATTATCGATAATGGGACAAACGCCTTCTATTCAAAGCCCTCCCAATACAACTCAACGGATCAAGCCAACCCCAGGAACCGCAGGAAAACGTGCTATACGTAAAAACACAGTTTCAGTTTACTCTGAGTCTAATAATCAAATTTTCTCTTTGAAGGTTACTTTCGATATGCCTATTTCCCATCTGAAAGCAATGCTTCCAGGTGATAAAATTCAGCTTAAGCTGGACGGAAAACTTCTTCCAAACGCAGGTACTTTACAAGACCTGGGCATATCTGAGCAAAGTCTATTAAGGATTGTAAGTGATGAAAAAAATTCAGACAAAACTGCAAGCACAGTAGACAGCATAGGAGACAGCATTTGCATACCAAAAATAATTGGCCCGAAACGAGAACTTCAAGCTAAGCCTATAAAGCCACACTGCGAAAGCATCTTATCGTTATGCTCTTCTGTGGACGATTTTCAAGTAGGGATTAACTTGCCAAGATTGGCTGTGCCTGATGTGACGTTAAAAAGAAGCTATGCATATAAAGGGAAAAAACTCTGTACTAATGTGAATTATAATAAAATGGCTAAATACGGAATTAGAAAAAAATATGGTCCATAGAAATGATTGACCGACTAAAAGTTAATTTTTCTCCCAAAATGTGGGCTTCAGCCTTATGTCCTGCTGAAGAGGGAAACACTATAAACTCTGTACTAATGTGAATTAATTTAATCAGAGTAATTAAATCTCAACTATTATAGGAGCTTCTTCGTCTTCACACATTTCGAATTCTGATATTTTTAACATAGATTTTACAAGCTTTTTGAATTTTTTGCCGCGGGTATATACTGAAGGTGGGAGATTTTTATTGTGGAGAAGACTGAGGAAGGACCGAAGGCATGAAGATAAAAAATTAGGGCCTATTAGGTCGTCTGTAAATAAGTCCTGAGATATTGATTGGAGTTGGGAGTAGAAGGCTGGGATAAATTTCTCAAAAAAAGATGGGATTTGCAATAATGCAGACTCGCAGTTGCAAAGCAAAATCAAAATATTTTTCCATTGATAAAAGCTTTCAAGTGAATCGCCAAGTAAAAATGCTAAAAATGAAAATTGGAGTTCTCCAAGCAGATTTTCTGGATTTTGGAAATCCTTGTTAAGTAGATCATAAAGGATAAAGGATTTATCAAAATTCATCTGTGTGATTTCTTCAGGGGTTATGTTTGGTTTTGCTATTGATTTTGGGATATGTGTATAAAATAACGATCCTTTCACAATCGAAAATTTTTCAAGGTTTTCTTCAGACGTTGAATATTCTTCATTAATCTGGCTGATTATATTGCTGATAGGTTCAATTTTTCCGATTACTTCTGAGTTAATATAGCATGCCAAAAGTTGCCAGATTTGATAATTCATATTGGGATATTCAACTAAAAGTACATCAAATTCCCTTATATTGCTTTCATATATTTCTTCATCTTCTGTGCTGACTTTACTAAAATTTTCTGTCTGTGGGTCTCATTTTTTAATTGTTGCTTTTCTTTCTTCTGCATAGAAAAAGAAACCTGACTTTGTCCCGCCTTCAAAATTGTAAAATAAATAGTGAGCGCCTGTAGGAATTGATTTTACCCCTTTAAATAGACTTCCTGTTTTTAGTGCTAGGTTGTCTAAATGGAGGTTTATGTTTGGAGGAGTCTCTAATAGGATTAAAAAAGATTCCATTTATTAAGATTAACCATATAAGTCCTCGAGATCAATATGTCCAATTGTCTTATTTGTATATCCAAAGCCAGAAAATGAGTTTTCTTGAGCCTGGTATAGCACTAGCTCACCGTTTTCTAAGTCAAGCTGTCGAATTATGGCTTCCCAGTTAGGAACTCCGCCCATAATATCATAAGCGTCAGTTAATCTTAATTTCAAGCTAAAAGTTTCACCATCCTCAATATCTTCAACTTTTATTTTTACCATAGAGCTCATTTTAAAAATCTCAATTACAAACCATCTTCCTCTGATCGGAATTTCTCGCTTGAAAACTAAGCTGATACCAGACGGTGGAGGCGGAATTCTATGAGGCTTCAAAGAGCTGTTTCCTCTATTCCCTATCAGATATGGATACTCTCCCATACTTCTTAATCTTTTTTCTGTATTTTTTCTGTCTTTTTCCCACTCTCTTGCGCTATAGCATGACGATTTATTTTTTAACCTTGCCAGCAGCTGCCTATTTTCTGTATTAATTTGATTCATAACCTTTTTTCTGTAGCCAAAGTTCAATGATCCTTTTTGATTTTTTTTGATGCCAACAGATTTTTTGGTCTGAAAAATATTGTGCATTTTTTCAAGGAGAATCCTGTTTTCTCTTTCAATCTCCGTAAAGCGATCTGTATAGATTTAACCTTCTAATAATTGATCTCGCTTGGCTTTATTTTTGATATGGCTGAAGTTACCAGGAGTTTTAATATCAACAATTGGCCGAGCATCTCTGAGGTGCCTGTAATGCTTTTCCTTATCGTCTGATTGCCACTTCTTATATAGAATCTTGTTGGCTGAAGGGAGAGACCGATCCATTAAAGAATAATTGCAAGTTACATATAAAAATTAAATGGTCGATCGAAAATTGCAAATGCACTACTCAGATGCTCCTCAGGATATGCAGATAGCGCTCTATGCCAAATGACAGTGTATTTTTGACAATTTACATTTTATCGAAGTGCATTTGTTCGAAAATTTTTTAAATAGTGCATCTTTTGGTCGAAATTTAACGTTTTTTTTTTTGGTCAAATGTCTCATATCAAAAAGTTTCAACCAATTTTTCGACCAATTGTACTTCGGTGAAATGCACACTATCAGAAGAGCACGATCATTGGCCTGCACCCGCAGATAGCTGCTATTGAGTTTGCTGCTGGATTTATTGAGAAAAAATCTACTAGTCTTGAAATTGCAAAAGAATTAAAAAAGGACTTTGAAAAAAGGTATTTTGGGAGCTGGCATTGCATAGTTGGAAATAATTTTGGAGCTTTTGTGTCGAATGAAGAAGGGAGAGTAATTTATTTCACATATGGACAGATTTCAATACTTCTATTTAAGGCTGGATAAATTTATCGTTGATTAATTAATTCCTTAGATTTATCAAATTTAGATTAAGTTTGAAAGGATTTAAATTTAAAATGGAAGAAGAGAAATCTGTTTTTAAAAGAAAATTTAGCAAAAGTTTATGTATTTCTGTCTCCAAGAAGTGCAAAATCATTGACGAAGAATCATGTGCTGCTATAAGATCTTTAAACAAGTCATCAAAATCTATTTCTGAAAATATTGATAAAAATCTGATTGGTATTCCTCATCACTGTGCTGAAAGGTCATTGCACTGTCCTTTAAGTACTAATATAAAAATATCTCAATTAAAACCATTCAAAGCTCTTCCGATGCCTTCTTTTCCACCCCCATCGATTCATTTAAGCACTAAAGAATCAACGAAGCCTATTTCTATAATTCTTCATAGTGAAATTCGGAATGCAAAACGAGAGAAATATAATGAAATGATCAAAGCTCTACAAGAAAAAATCAAAATAAATAAAGAAAAAACTGATAAGGAAAAAGAAATTAAAGAAATTGAGGACATAAGAAAAAGCGCTGTGTTTAAAGCTAGACCATTGCCTGAGCAAGCGCCCCCAATGCCGCCAATGAAAAGTACAAGACCTCTAACAATTCCGATTGAGCCAAAATTTCTGACGGAGATAAGAGCGCAAATAAGAGAATCAAAAAAAATTGAAAAATAATTTATTTAATAGAAACAAAATTTTTCGGGTCACCTTCACTTTGATATCTTCTATGGCGTATTAATCTGTTTGCTTTTTTAGAAAATTCAGGTGGGGCCCTTCTCTCTGTTGATGATCCATCATCATCGTTTGGATCTATACCCATCATTGATTCTAATAAAGTTAAAGCTCTCAAAATTGTGGTTGGGTCTCTTAAACTATTGTGATGGCCATTTACAGTTAAAAAAATGCTTACTCCCCTCTCCATGATCATAAAAAAAATTATCTGCTCAGAGGAGCTTTAAAATTATACTATAAATATTATAATAATTTTTTTTCCAAAAAAATCCTATTCCCAAAATTGGAAACCAAAAATAATTTAATTTTATAAAATTGTTTTTAAATGCAAACTTGTTTTAAATCCAGCAGAGATTTTATTGCATTAATTATCGCTGATAGAGCAAAATATTTTTTATAAAAAATTTTTATATTAAAAACATACTTTGTTTGCTCATTGGAGGATAGGTTTATTGCCAAAAATAGGGACTATTCTAATGGCTTTGCTTAGGACCTGCTCAATCTTGGTATAGTTTTTGAGAATGATCATAGTTTATTAATTTATCTTCGAATGAATGAATAAAAACTGCATAATTGTGGCATTTTTTTACAACTAATAGCGGCTTTATGTTTTCTAGATCAAATAAAGCTGTGTCTTTAATAATTTTCGAGATTTTTTCTAATATAAAATCTTTAAGAATTCTTGGTATTAGCTTATATCGGCCTATCATATCATCAATTACATCATTTAAACAGCAGAAAGGCGAATCCAACACTAAAGGCGGAGCATTTGCCATACTTTCTGAATATAGAATTGCCGCAACAGCTCCCATACTTCTTCCTCATATTCCAATTGAAGTTGCTCTTCCACTTTCTTGCACATATTTTACAACAGTTTTTATATAGGGCTTTCCCTTGAATAGCCTGATAACGGGCTGGCTTCATCCCGTTATCGGGCTATTCAAGGGAAAGCCCTATATCATTTTTTTCATAAAAGCCTAAAGAGACATAGTCGCCTTCAGAGAGTCCACAGCCTCCAAAGTCAAAACAAACTAATGACATTCTGTGTTTGAGGATGTGCTCTAATATATCGAAAGAATCAATTCTACAGCCACAGTTGCCATGACAATAAATCACACATTTTTTAGGATCTTGCTTTATTGAGTCGAATCAGCTACACTGCAAAATTCCTCGGATGCTAACTAATTGAAAATCTCTCCTTTGGTATCAAGTTTTTCCTAATGAAAACTGTTTATGGCCTAAGTCTGCGATCTGGTATACTTCTCTTTGTGGCCTAACAATATAACTCGCTAATGCTTGCATTTAATAATAAATTTCATATTTTTTGATAAATAGAATTTTTGCATAGAGTCTAATAGAATTATCTTTACCCTAAAAAATATAAAATCTGATTAAGTCTAAATCATTTTCTTTGCAATTTTTATAAAAATTTTAAGTTTCTAATGAATCTTATTAACTTATATAAATTCTTAGCGAATAAAAGAACCCTTTATCAATTCTCATATTTTTACTATTCAAACTTTACTTATCTGGTATCATATTTATAAGATAAGAAAAAATATGTCGGGAAAGATTTTAGCTGCAAAATTCCTAGTTGTCGTATTCTTTTTGCTGTCAAGCCTTCAGAAATTTAATGACTCCGCAATGTACGAACAAATGCTTATAGGAGGATACAACAACTTTTTTTCAAAAATTTCCAGTATTACAGGGGTTTATTTACCTTTAAGCCCAACTTTTATTGAGCTGAATTCAAGATTTATTATCCTTTTAGCAGCTGTCTTGCAAGTTATTGGCAGTGTACTTGTATTAGTTGGAAACAAATATGGCTCATATCTTTTGGCTCTGATTCTTCTATCTTATAATGTAGTAATTCACAACCCTGCTCTCTTGAGTGCTCCAGAAGAAAGAGAAACAAATACAATGCAGCTTTTACTCAATTTTGGGTGGATGGCAGCTCTATTCTTGGTAAGCGGTGTTGAAGAAGAAATTGCAAAAGTCAAGACATCTTAGAGATTAGTAAAAATAATTTTATTGAGCTACTTGGCTGCTGTTTATTAATAAATTATCTAGGAAATTATCCCTTATGAAATATAGAACTTTGAAATAGGATGCTATTCAAAAGAAAATTATGATTCTGTCATAAGTGATTTAGATATTAGTTTCTCCTTTAAAGATAATTTGATAAAGGATATGCTTGAAATCATCTTGAAAGAAGATTAGACTTAATAAATAAGAGCCCCTAAGAATAATTCTAATTAATTAAAAACTTACTGTAATTTATAATTAAAATTAGATGAATAAAGTATGAAATATATACTCATTAAATTAGTACCTCACAGTTTATTAAATGAGAGCATGAACGAAATTTCTAAAAAGAAATTACGTGTTTCAAAAATCGTGTTTATTGTAGTTGATTTCTCATAAGTTTCTAATATTTAACTTCAAATCCATAATTTATTACATTTTATATTTCTTTTCTTAATATTTATTTCTTTCTAAATAATAAACCAAAACCTAAATATTACAATAAAATGGCCTTCAAGAGTCTTTTTGGGCGATTTCTTGTAGCAATGTTCTTTTTTATGTCTGCAGCTATGAAATTCACCGAGCCAGCATCTCATGAAGCAATGCTGCTGGGTAGCTACACGAGTCTATATAAAGAATTTTTTGCACTTTCAGGTTTCAATCTTCCAATTTCTCCAGCTCTCCTTGGACTTCAAGTTCACGCTCTTATTCAATTAACAGCAGCGTTGATGGTGCTAGGAGGAATCCTCTTTGTTTCAAATGTCAGAATCGGAGCTTATCTTTTGTCCCTGCTTTTATTATCATTCAATGTCGTCATACATAATCCTTGGCTATATACAGGTGCAGAGAGAAATATTAATATTGTGCAAAATCTGTTGAATTTTGGGTGGATAGCAGGATTATTATTGATATGTGGAGAAAAGGAGGAAAAAGAGAAGAAAGAATAAGTTTAGCTTAATTAATTATTAGGATTCAAGCAAATAATTCTTAAGTGCCAAATTTAATTCTTTTATTCACTATAGACATACTAAGAAATGAGTAATTTAATAAGGTTATAGAGAAAACAAAAGAAAATTATGAATAAAATGGTTGAAGCATGCTAAAATTTACTAATTATTTGAAGTTTTAGTTTGTAATCTATATATATAATTTTTATTATGAATCCAATTACATGTTTTTGCTTTTTCCAAAGCTATTAACAATGATAATTTTCAAAATTAATGGCTTAAATACTTTCATAGTTTATTTATGCCAAAGAAAAAAGCGTAAGCTATAAATTCATAAGTTTCAAACAAATCATCCAATTCTAAATATCTAAATCTGTTTCAACCAAATATAAGAAGTTTCTCTCCTTCGTTCCAAATACTAATAATAGATAAATGGAACTTATGAGATCAGATACAACTCTTCCATGTTTGATGGAGCCAAGACTTGATAATTTCAAGCCGACGTCCGATCCTTTAATCCAATCCCTTCTATTCATAAGAAGCTTGGCCATCAAGCTCCGGCTCTCACAATCATGTGTCGCCACTGCTCAAACCTATTTTCACACAGTAAGTTCTACTCTAGTTTACAATTAATAACAGCCACCTAAAATATGACAACCTCTTAATCGCAGGGGCATGCCTTTTTCTCTCATCAAAAACCCTTGAACTGACAAGGCCAATTGACATTTTGTGTAGGAAATTCTATGAAGAAAGATCAGAAATTCGAAAAATTCTTAACCCAAGGCTTCAAGTCCCTCCTCTATCAGACTCAATGTTAGCTGGATTGAAACAGAGCATCCTTCAATGTGAGTTTGCTGTACTTGAAGCTTTATGCTTTAATGTGGAAATCCCTCTACCCTATTCATTTATTTCAAGCTTTGTGTCAAATCTTGAGTTAAATGTGTATCAAAAGCAGGATTTGCTGAAAATCGCTAACAATTTTGCGAATGACAGCTTTAGGGTACCGATTTTTCTTTACAAAAATGCAGAGAATGTGGCTGCAGCATGCTTGATTTTGGCTTCTAGATATTTAAGTCTTGGTTTAGAAATTGCTGCAGATCAAGAAACTGTACAAGCAATTTTGGAAATTTATAAATCCAATATAAATATATAAATATGTAAATATTTGTAAAAAAAACCATTTTTCTGGGATATAAATTTATTAAATTTGAAGCAAAATATATAAATTATTAGCATATTCACAATTAAATCGGTATGGGTGATGAAGCTTTGGAGTGTTTTGCCTTTAAACGGGATTCTTCTTTCGTAAGTCAAAGCTTTAAAGCATCTCCAGGCTTTAAAAGGGTATTTGTTGATTGGGTTTTTCTGTGTCTGGCTGCTGACGATGGGGAACTAAATTCGCTTGCATTTGTGGAGTGTCTTTCAGTTGTAATTCCTCCTTTATCTAGACAAGGGATAAATTCCAAATCTTTTGGTTTGTCTTTAATTCAATTCCTTGGACGAGTTTTTTCTAAATAAAATAATAAATCTTTGAAGTTCGATATAGTCTGATATTCAGGAGATGGCCGGCTTGAAGTTTTAAAGGAATTTAAATGAAAAGCCCTTCTCTTTATAAAACTTTGTTGCTTATGAGCTCCAATTCTGCTCTTCGCAATCCTCTCAGCATTAAAAGCTTTTTGTCTTTCTTTATCAATTGTATTTGCAATCATATTCAAAAATGTTGGGCTGTTTTGTTTTTGCTCCCTCTCCAGACTGATTTTAAATCTGTTCTGGTCAACTCTAGTTTTCTTAGTGAAATCTTTTAAAACATAAGCAATTAATGGCATTTTTTTTGGTGATTGCTCTTGTTCATGCTCATCTTCATCAGTCAAGTCTTCTGAAGTTTCCTCTTCTGGCATTGACCTCAAAAACGTTTTCTTCCTTAGCCAAAAGTCATTATTCGCACTCGGCGCTATTTCTTTATGAAAAGTCAGTTCAGTTATATTTAATAGGTGAAGCTGTGAGGTTTGGTCAACAATCATATCATATTTCAATGACTCAATAAACTGGTTACAAGTGTGATATACAGTTTCTGTAATATACATTGTAAGCCACATAGCTTTTTCAGAAACTATTACATCACGGACTGTTTCTCCAAACTCCTTGGTAAATTTTCCTGACAAAAGCTCTGTGTGTAATTCGCCTTGTTCGTTCCAAGCTTTTATTTTGTAAATTTTATCTGTAGATTTAGTTGTTGGCAGCGCCATATGGATACTTCTCACTTGGAGTCCATGAAGCTGATTGTCGGCAAGCTCGACAATTTCTTTTGCAAGGACAATTCGTTTGCCATCTGTGTGATATAAATAGCAGATAACTCTATCTGGAGTGTACTGCTCTAGTATAGGGACTCGAGTATTCAGAAAGTGAGTAAGCAAATATTTAGTGCGATTTATTATTCTTGTTGGTTTTTTTATTACTACGCCGTTAAGATCAGTGCAAAATCAATCAGATAGCTTATCGCCCCTGCATATTCCGGCTTCTAGGATTTTCAAATGGGATTTTCTATTGACTAATTGAGTGAGGAACCATTTATAACTTTTCACTTCCATTTCTTTAAGGTTTATAAAAGAATTTTGCTGTTAATAATACTCCAAAAAACACTATTAATAGAGTGGATTAAGATTTTAGAAGATTTTTTTATTTTATAAGTAGTGTGAAAATTTAAATCACAGATAAAAAATAGTAAGGTTAATTCTATAAGATTTTATATATTAGATGTCAAAAACTATAGAAGTGGTGCCAGAAATGTAAAATAATTTCAGCTGTCAAGGCCAATAAGAATTTGATAATATAAAAATCCTGATCCACAACAAGATAGAGTCTATTTAATTAACTTCTAACGAATAAAATTTTTAACAATTGTGAAAAGAAGTTTATTTATTTTTTGTTATTCCTTTGCTTCTGTCTTCTGTTCTTTCCAGGCCGCATCTTTTTCTTCTTTTTTGAGTTCTCAATAGCTTGCCTTTGTTTTGCTTCTACATGCTTTTTGTGGGCATTATTGGAAAATTTCTTTTTGTGTACAGCTTCTTTTCTTTTTTCAACAATTTCAATTCTCTTTTTGGCCTGGATAAGATTATTTTGGACTTTTTTCATATGCTCATCAGTCTTGAACATTTCAGCTCTAAAATCTGAAGGTCTCCAGATAGGAATATTCAATTCGCCAAGTTGTTTAATGCCTGTTTTAGCATTTTCTAAAGCAGTGTTATAAAAGACTAATTCTCTTTTGAAGTCATTTTGCAAGTCATCCATGGAAAGGTCAATTTCTTGGTCTTTTATTGCCAAATGATCGACCCATTTAATTTTTTTCAGCTTCTTTTCTAAGGAAAGATCCCCTGGATCTTTCCCAAGCGAACTCTGGTAATAAGTCCCTACAAGAAAGTCTAATTTTTCCAGCAATTTTGCCTCATTGATGGATTCTCCGCCTTCTTTGTTTAAGACTTGGTACTCTTCGTCACTTATGTGTTCTGCATTCAATTCTTCTGGCTGGAATTGAAGTGGCTTTCTTCCGAATTTCTGCTGAAGAACGTCCATATTATTAAGATTATTCCATTAGGTTTAGGGACAATTAATATTAAAAAATCACAAATTAGTCTGCTTTACATACAGCTTTAATCAGCTGGATTATATCTTCTGGTGCCTTTTCCTTTTCAGACACAGAGTCTTCATCTTTAGACTGCAGAAGCCCAATATTCCATTAGGTTTAGGGACAATTAATATTAAAAAATCACAAATTAGTCTGCTTTACATACAGCTTTAATCAGCTGGATTATATCTTCTGGTGCCTTTTCCTTTTCAGACACAGAGTCTTCATCTTTAGACTGCAGAAGCCCAATATCATCTCTATCTCGTAAAGATGACGAAAAGTGCCTTAAAGGCATCGCAGACTTGACCAGCCTCATTTCTTCAATTTCTGACCCTGAGCCTTTTTGAAGTGTTGGCTTGGTCTCTTCGTCTGAATTATCAGAAGGATCAGAGTCTATATCCACAATTGAGTCTGTAAACTGAATAGATCCACGTATTCTGTTCATCCATGGAGCTTCAGGCTTAGGGATGACTTTTTCAATAGAAAAATAATCTTTTACCTTATACTCAATACTAAAATCCAAGCTTGGAAGCTTTACTCTAGGCAAAGATAGAGCTGGCCTTACCTGTATAACTGGTTTTTTATTGAAAGGGATTATTATAAATGGGAAATTCGCTACAAATTCATTGCTTGTGTTTAATGGAAGAATTGTGGTAGTTTGCTTTGTTAAAAAGGGGCCTATACTTTCAGGGTCACACTGAAAAGCATCTTTTAATAATTTTTCTGCAGATGTGTTGTTACCTAATGTAAGCTCAGCCAATGCTGACAAAAAATACATTTGGCCTTTATTTTTGCTATTGAGGATTTCTGAGAGATCTTGGAAAATCAGTAAAGCGTGGGATTGGTTAGACTGCATGTGGCATAAAGAAATATTAAATAAAATTTCACAGTTTTCTTCTTCAGCAGTTATAGCTTCATCAGGATTTGTGGAGACTTCTTGGTTCTGTATCATTTCTAACACATTTTGAAAATCCCTTAAAGCCAAGCTATAGCTTTCTGTGTACATATAAAATACGCCTCTCAGCCAATATATATATTTCTCGTCATATAAGTCGCCTTTACCATTTGTTAGCCATTTAGTAAAAATTTCAATGGCGTCTTTGAAGTTTTCTTTAGTTTTAGGCAGCTGTAAGAATTCTTTTATATACAATAAACAGTCTTTATCAAAAATAATGGTTTTTTTATTTGGCTTAAGTGCCAGTGCTCTCTCAATTTCTTTTATAGACTCATCTAGCTTATTAACTCCCCCCCCCCCCCCCGTGAGCGAACAAAACCATTAGAAAAATCACCATTTTTTGACCAAAAACCCACCCTCCGTGAGCGAACAAAAATTTTTTTTAAATAAAAAATTTTAATGGAAAAAAATTTTGATATATAAGTGATAATTAGTATAATGAAATCTAGAGCTAATTCTGTTTAATTTTAAACAAATTGCGTTTTAAAACATAAATTTTGCAAATTAAATTAATATTTGCTTCCCAATTTTTGCAAATTAGGATTTTTTTAAATTTCGAAAAAAATATTTTTTATAAAAATTTATATATAAATTTTTTTTAAAAAAAAAAATTAACCCCCCTCCGTGAGTGAAACAAAATTTTTTTGTTCGCTCACGGAGGGGGGGGGGGGGAGTAAGCAGAATATAGCATTTAAGTTTTTGGTAGGTCGCTTCGAAATTCAGCTCAATCCTATTTGACCTGTCCAATGCATCTAATGCGTCCTCATATAGTCCAGTTAATATCAAAAAATTCCCAGCCTCAATATGCACATTTTTGTCCTTTGGACAAGCCAGCATAAGTTTTTGAAAGTCAGAAAACGCTAAATTGGTGTCACCCATAAGATAAGAGCATCGTCCTCTATATGAATATAAATATCCTAATTCTTCACTTAGCTGCTGGGCTACTCGAAAGTCCTGAATTGCTTCTTTATACATTTTTAAAGAGGCATGGATAAGTCCTCTTATTATATAATGGTTATCGTGATTGTCTTCAGCTTTTTCAATGGTAGTTTTTGCGTCTTCAAAGGCTTCTTTGAATTTCCCTGTTAAATATTTAATTACTGACCTAAAGAAATATGCCTCACTTTCGATTTCTCTTGCCCTTGTGCCTCTGTCGATAAGAGATTCTGCTTCTGTTAAGCTAGTTTGGGAAATTGGGCTTCTGCTAAAGGCTTCTTGGACTAATAAACAAGCTTGGTATAGCTGTGGCTCAAGGTTTTTTGGGAAATGTCCGTGGGCTTTTTTAAAATAATTCATAGCTTGTGAATTGTCACCTTTGGATGCTGCGAGATACCCTTGTGATAATTTTTGATTGTATTTTGAAGCTTGTCCAAATCAGAAATATAATGATGACGGTGAAGGATTGTTATAGTAGGCGCACTCCTTATAGAACAGGTTGGAGCCATCTTGAAGAATTGAAAAAGAGCCTCTGCCCTTTTGAAGTAGGCAGTTAGGCTTAGGGATGCCTTACCAAAAGGGAAGTTTTGTACCTCACCGAAGGCTTACTGTTCCTGCTAGATGGGTTAGACAGGTTTTGCTTACCACATAATCTTTGTCTATTGGACTATCGGAGCACCCGATAGGATGGCTCTAACCTAGGTAGTAAAACCTTAGGTTATGCGAGCTTTGCCAGAAAATTCAAGATGGTGAAAATTTGGTTGGGCGTTACACCATTTGCATTCTGGTGTATATACACCCAGCGTAGGTATTTTTCCTGTATCAAGGTAATACGGGTTTGGAGGTTCCGATTATGGCCATATAATCTTAATCTTGTCCAAATCAGTATACAGCATTGCTTTTTTAAAATCATGCAGGGCATTTTCGTGTTGATTTAAAGCATTGTACCCATAAGCTCTATAGCAGTAACAATTCCCTTGATATTCCTTTAAAATAGGATACTCTTTTTTGATCAGTTTGGAAAACATAGCAATTCCTTCTTTGTATTTTCTTTTCATCATACATATTACTGCTTCTGCGTAGTTCCTTAAGATCGTCTGCTGCTTCATTTCCTTGAGCCCATTTGACCTTTTAAATGTGTATAAAGCTCCATAAAAGTCTTTTTCTCTGATTTTGATAGCTCCTAACTCCTCCCTTTAGATTGGAATAAAATATAAAATATGGTAAAATTTTTTAGAAAAATAATTTTTTCAAAAAGGAAAATTTTATATAAAAATACTAATTTTTATAAATTAATTTAAAATTAAAATAAAATAATGTCGAATTCAATTAATTTTTTTATGGAGAAAATTAACCCCCTTGGATTTTTTGTTCCAATTTAAAAGGGGAGTAAATAAAACACAGACTGGCTTGTATATTTGAAGTCCCTGTCAAATTTAATTGCTTGTTCAAAGCATAAGGCAGACTCTGGGTATTCTTTTAAAGAGTACAAAAGTTGAGCTTTTTCAAAGTAGCCTTCAGAGTCTTCAGGACAATGTGACAAATATTTATCAAAATCCTCAAGAGCTTCCTGTTGATTTACATCGACATTTAATTTCGCCCTCTTCAACAACGCTGGCAAAGCTGCTTTAGGAACTGACGCAGCAATTTTTAAATAATCAAAAGCTGATGAGTTGTCTCCCATAGCATGCAGACAGTCGACAATTCCAAATACCGCTGGAATTTCAGCAGAGTTAAACCCAAGGGCTTTTTGAAAATCGCTTACTCCCCCCCCCCCCTCCGTGAGCGAACAAAAAAATTTTGTTCGCTCACGGAGGGGGGTTAATTTTGTTTTTTAAAAAAAAATTTATATATAAATTTTATAAAAAATATTTTTTTCGAAATTTAAAAAAAATCCTAATTTGCAAAAATTGGGAAGCAAATATTAATTTAATTTGCAAAATTTATGTTTTAAAACGCAATTTGTTTAAAATTAAACAGAATTAGCTCTAGATTTCATTATACTAATTATCACTTATATATCAAAATTTTTTTCCATTAAAATTTTTTCTATTAAAAAAATTTTTGTTCACTCACGGAGGGTGGGTTTTTGGTCAAAAAATGGCGATTTTTCTAATGGTTTTGTTCGCTCACGGAGGGGGGGGGGGAGAGTTAAAGCTTTTTCTCACTGTTGTTGCTCCATATGAATATGTGCTCTAACAATATACCCTTCCACGAATTTTGGAAATTTCGATAGTCCTTTGCTTATATATCTTAATGAAGTCGGGATATCTCCCATAGCACTAAAGCAGGAACTTAAAGCTAAATATAACTGTTTATCATACATTGAATTTTCTTTTTCAACTGCTAGGAAATCAGCTAGTGCTGTTTTGTGGTCATTTAGATGCATATAGCAAACACCTCTGCCATATAAAGCGTCTAAACTCCCTTTATCGTTTTTAAGAATTTCTTCAAAAGATTGAATAGCTTCTTTATGCATCCCATTTTTCAATAAAAATTTGGCATGCTCCAACTGGGCTTCTTTTTCTTCTAAAAAGTTAGACAGTCGGCTTGTGGCTCTAAAAGTGCCTGTTCTTAGCTTTCCTGGCTCTGCAGTAGCGCTATATCGATGCCGATCAGCTGATGTGCTTCGATTTTTTACTATTGATATATCATCATATGGAGAAAAAGTTTTATTCACACTTGGCGTGAATCTTTTTCTTATTGTAGAAGTCCCGTGTGGAGATGCTCGAGACTGCCTTGATGGAGATCTATATCTTACCCTTGTGACATTTCCGGTTTTATTTGGATTATTAGGAGCTTGAGGTTTGATTGACATATTTATAATTGAATAAAGAATTAATTTAGCGTGGCCTTTGGGAATTGAAATTAGCATGCTATATGAAGGCTATTAAGGATTTGTTTATTTTAAATACTGATTGAAGATTTTTGCTTAATTATTCTATAGTAATTGCCCGAGGATGGCGCTATCTTGCGCCATCCTCGGGCAATTCAAAAATGGCCCCACACCGGGAATTGAACCTACGTGTGGGGCCATTTTTGGTGTGTGTAGAACATCGACTTCCACGCACCAAAAATGGCCCACACGTGGGTTCAATTCCCGGTGTGGGGCCATTTTTTAAAATTGCCCGAGGATGGCGCAAGATAGCGCCATCCTCGGGTGATTCCTATATAATTTTTATTGTGCATATAAGCTGGTTAGTTTGCTATTTTAACTAAACTTTTGATAGGGTGCTAATCAAATTTTTGTAAAAATTAAATGTAAATTTCTTTTATAAATAAATTTTATGTTTCCTATCAGATTTAAATATCTCCTTTTTTAAAATTTAATTTATCAGAATTACCATGAATGATTAATATACCATCTATAATCCCATTTTGTGAAGAAGCAGCTCTTAGCTTTGATTAGACATAAAATAGCAAGGCTATAAGGCACTTTGATTGAATTCAATGGCTGCTGAACATATAGACTTACTGAATTAGGCTCTAAACTTAATTAAGCAAATAAATTAAAATCTAAAATAGGCTATCCAAATGCCATATCAAGCCTGGTAGCTGTGTAAATGATTTAAGCCTTTCAAAAAGTCCTTCCCATTCATTTGTGGACTGTATCTGCTTCGAAAGCATGTCTGACAAGAATTTTTCTGTGTCATACTCTCCTACTTGTCTTGCTAACGCGTAGACTTCACTAATACTTTTTGTGTTCCCCCTCTCTAAATTTAAAAAAAATTCAAATACAGATGCTTCGTCTGACCAATTAAGCTCCATCATTTGGCTCCCTACTAAATGAATATGCTGATCTCTTAGTGTCAAATAGTCAATGATACTTTCAAAATGAGTTCTTTCATCGTTTGCTTCAGAGCGCAATTTTTTGGCAATCCCGGTGAGATGTCTTACGCCAAACCACGCTGATCCTTGCATGTATAAAAGGTAAGCATCACTTTCTTTCTGAGCTTGAATAATTAGTGCATCTCTTAAATTTGTAGGAAAAGCCGCCATTATTTTTTTAATTTGAAGGATTGCTATTTATTTTTTGTGGGAAATTAAATCATTATCATTAATTATCTATAACGTTTAACGTCCACTACGGGGTCTCCCTGTTCAGGGATGTCACCATATTTATCCACGTGTCGGGCCAACGAATCGCTGGACGATCCGCTTTGATCTCCAGGGCACAGGACAAATACAATTTCACCGGCTTCGACGGGCTTCGCTGCCACCACGGCTTTGTTTGACTCAGCTCCTGCGCGTGTTCCGCCTAAGGGTCACTTTCTTCGGGTGTGCTGACTCCCCCCCCTTTATATTGGAACAAAATATAGGTAAAATTTCCACTTTTTTGGTAAATTAACCCCCCTTAAATTGGAACAAAATTTAATTTTATAATAAAAAATTTTATATATATAAATCATAATTTTTATGTAAAAAGTTTTGATATAATTTAAATGTTTCTTCTTAACTAAAATTAAAAATTTAGTTGTATCCTGCTCTTGTTTAAAGAATAGAATATAAAGAGCATCTTATTTAAATAAATTTTATTATCCTTAATTGTAAATTTTTAAAAAAATTTAATTTTTTTTTTTTAAAAAATTTTATTTTTCTTGATAAAAATGATATTTTTTATTTAAATAGCTTTGAGATAAATTCAATACGAATTCTTTACAAAAATTCAAAATTTACTTATCTCTTGCTTTATTTTAAAGAATAGAGTATAAATAGCATCTTATTTAAAACAAAATTAGCACTTTGATTAACAAATTTTCTAAAATTTTTTTTTTTTTTTTTAATTTTTTTTTATCAATAAAAATATAATAATTTTTGTGTAAATAGTTTTGATACCAATTAATAGTGGCGTATTAATTAATAATAAAATTTTAGTTATATCTTGCTTTGTTTTAAAAGGATAAAGAGTAAATAGCATTTTATTAAACAAATTTATTAATCTAATTCGATAAGTTTTTTAATTTTTTATATAAATTGTTTTTTTTATAAAAAAATTTTCTTAATCCCCCTTTAAATTGGAACAAAATTTTTAGTTCCAATTTAAAGGGGGGGTGGGAGTGAGAGGTAAAAATCTGAGCCTCTTGATCGCACTGGGGAGCAGTTCCTCTGGTTATCCCCAGAGTTAAACCGCTGTTGCTGTGCAGAAGTTCTCGAGATAAAACCCAACCCCATAAATAAAATTGCTTGAGGGAGAGAAAATTAGCGGAGCTAATTTAGCTCCAACCGAATACCATTTTATTTATGTGGGAAATTAAATCAATTATTTATATAGATAAAAATTTTGTTAGGGATTTTTGCTGCTATCATTTTAATTGTTTCCATTTCTTTTAATATAGTTAGTAAATGAAGAGATTAAATTAATTATTATCCCTTCTATTTAAAGAAATATTGCGAGATTTCGTCAGTTGAAATTCCTTTGGGGATTTCTTCAGTTGAAATTTCTTGTTTGGAGATTTCTTCAGTTGAAATTCCTAGTTTGGAGATTTCAATATCCAAAAGCTTTTCTATCTCATCTTGACTAATACCACCCTTATAATTTCGAAAAAACAAGTAAAAATTGCATTTTTGGGCTTAATTATTCACTTTAAATTTGAAAATTTTAAATATATGCTACCTAAGTTAATATGGAAAAAAATATAAAAAAAACTGTACTTTTCTACATTAAATGAGGAAATCCGAGTCAACAAAGTCAACTTTGAATCTATAAGCAGCATAAAAATAAAATTTATATAATTTTTTCTTGTAAAAAATCCAATTAACCCCTTTAAAACTAGAACAGATTTTTGGTCAATTCAAATGGGAGTAAAGTTCAAGTTCATGACCTTTAGGAAACCAAGGATCAACTCCTATTATTTTCAGCATATAGTAGCTGGTAAAAATTTTCATCAATTTCCATTTGCTTTTGCAGGAGTCTTTATGTTCTCCTTCGCAGCATTTAAAATCAAATCTTTCGCACAGACTTTTGCTTTCAAAATCAGCAAATAAAATTTCATTATAATAGTAAAAATGCTCCTTAATATTTGAGTCTTCAAAATAATTTTGACAAAAGGTATCATTAAATGAGTTTTGTGGTTCTTCATGGCCTGATTTTTTAGATCGTTTACTTTTACCATCAGTTTTAGGGCCATTCATTGTATCTGAAATTCTTTCCATTTCTTCTCGATCTCTGTTACAGACCTCTAGTGAAGACTCATATGCGCTCTTAGATTTGCTATTTTCTATTCCTTTTGATATAGAATGTATTATTAAGTGAAAATAGTTTGAGTATAAAATATATAAAAAATATTTAGGTTTGGCTTGAAGGAATATTTAGTCATCTTGATATAGGAGAATTATAGCAGTTATTTTGGATTAAAAGCAAATAACCCAAAGCAAGCTATTCATAGGGACGAACCATAGTAATACTCTATCAAATCCTTTCAAAGGAGCCATTTTTTTCAGGCTTTTCCTTATAAAGCGCTTTTGCCCTCTTATTAATCTGCATCTAAGATATTCTTTTTTAGGGGGCATTTCTTTCTTATTTCTTCTAGCATCCCTCTGTGAACTAACAAATCCATTGGAAAAATCCCTATTTTTTAGCAAAAAAATCCTTTTTTGAGCGACAAAAATATTTTTAATATAAAAATATTTTATTAAAAATATATTTATATGTAAGTGATAATTAGTATAATGAAACCTTTTGCTAATTCTATTGAATTTAATGCAGCTTCTATTTTAAATATAATTTTACAATTATAATGATTTTTGCTTGCCATATATTTTTTTAAATTTTGAAAAAAGGATTTTAAAATAATTTTTTCAAAAAAAATATCCCTCTATGAACGAACAAAATATTTTTGTTTTGCTATGGAGGCGGGGAAGTAAATAATTGCAACATTAAAGCTTCACGTTTATACATCGAAGATCCAACTCTCTTGCTCTTCTTAGACTCTTTAGTTTTTCTCTTTCTCCTTGGGTTTTCCATTGCAGAGTATATGCTCTTCTTAGACTCTGTAGTTTTTCTCTTTCTCATTGAGTTTTCAATTGTAGAGCATGTAATTTCAAGGTCTATGCTTGACAGTTCTGTTTCTTTTCCACTTAAATAATTATTCATTTCTGTGGGATCATTTATATCAGGATTAAAGCTCATCTCTATAAGTAATGCTTATTTATATTTATATATGTTCAAGCTAAAAATGTCATAAATTTGTTAAAAAGTGGAATAAATGGCAAAGAGTGGAATAAATATGGCAGCTAGCAAAATTCTATGGGCTTTTTAAGCTAAAAATCAAGGAAATCAAAAAGAAATAATTGTAAAAATAAAGAATTTCGCTACTTTGAAAAAAAATTATATATAAACATAAAGAAATTAAACTCTTTGTAAGTATCATAAAAATAAAGTTATCATTATATTAAGAATCGATTAATTTCAAAAATTATGTCTATTTGATGGGACAAAGAAATTATTAATCAATGATTGTTATAATTAATTGCATTCAATCTCTTTTTCTTCTAAGCCTCTGCAAACTCATTAGTCAATTTTTAATAATAATTTATTATTATAATTCAAGAGGCTTTAAAATGGTTACTCTCCAAAATCAATTACAGAGCATCAAGCCTTCATGAGCAGTAATCAAATTTATAGTCAGAAAAAGCCTTCAATGAACGAATTAAAAAATTTTTTGATATAATTAATACTAATATAAACGATTCTTAAGCTTATTTTATTAGCTTTAAGAATGCTTACATTCTAAAGACATAAATTTTATAGATATATTTGGTTTAAATTTCAAATAATGCATGCTGAGATTTTTAATATATTTTATTTAAAAAATGAAATAAAATAGTTATTTTTATAATAAAAAACTTTATCGAGTAGTATAAAATATAATTACTCTCATTAGTTTTTGAAAGTCAAATTGAATTCTCACAAGTCTTTGCATCAATTTATCTGAATAAACTAATTTTATTCTATTTAAAATTAGGACATTTCTATAAGCGAAAGAACCGAGCTTCATTATAACGGTTACATTTTTAGAAGACTATCTATAGCGATGTATGAACTATCAGATATAAGTTTTTATATTATTAGATCGAGTTAACCTATTTGTCTGAGATATAATTATCCAATTAATACTTATATGGCTATCGGCTATTTCAGTTAATGAAATTTTCTTTAGCAAAATTATAGGTGGACAATCATATTAAAACTCTTCGTACATGATACTAATTTGATATCCTTGTATATTCATAACAGCGGAATGTAAATATTTATATAGAAATAGAAATTAAAACAATTGGGTAATCTAAATATTGAAAATTGCATGATTTTTTATGATACAAAGAATTATAAGCTCATAAATCAATGAATTTCTGATTTTAAATAATGAACAATTTATCTTTTTAAATTTAATTAGTCTTTCTTCTATGCCAAGAATTGTGAGATGTCATCATCATCTTTATTGTAGGCTGCGACTTTTGAAAGCTCATCTATATCTTCCAGTGTTATTTTTTGTCTTTGCTCTCCAATTGGAAACCAAGGATCGATTTTTATATCAGTCAGCATTAAATCGCTGACAAAAATGTTTAACAATTCCCATTTTTTGGTACAAATATCTGTATGCCTTCCTTCACAGCAAAAGAAATTAAATTTTTCGCACAGAATATCACAATCAAAATGAGCAAATAAAAGTTTAATGTAATAGTAATAATGCTCCTTTATAACTTCTTCGAGAAAATAGCTTCGACAGAAGTCATCATTAAATGATTTTTTAAGTTCATCATTTTCTTTAATTTGCTGTCTCTTGCTTTTCCCATCAGTTTTTGGGCCTTTTACTGTAGATGACTTTTCCATCATTATTGCTGAGTCTCTACTATCCCTGAGACAGATTTGTGTTAAGTAATTCCATATTCTGTAAGATTTGGCATCAGTTAATAAAAATTTGTGAATCCCTTTTGAAGGGTAAATTCCTTGGAAACTTTGTCTTATTGAGCGCTTGTGTCCTCTTATCAGTGTGCATCGAATATATTCTTTTTTGGGAGGCTTGTTAGGTTTTTTTCTTTTAAATAAAGCTAGAAGCAGAGTTTCGAGTTTGAACTTTAGAGCCGAATCGACTGCCATAGTCTTTTTGTACTCGTTTGTTTTTCTCTTTGTGCATGAGCTCTTACTGGAATAGTATGTGCTCTTATTGCTACAAATTGATGATTTTTCTTCTTCAGCAGACTTTTCTTTGATATCAATTGTGTTGAATTTCTGCTCAAGGTAGTTTAGCTCTTTTGAAGTTTCAGTACTAGTACTTACATAATTCAAAATTTCTGATTCTTCTTCGATATCGAACGCTATCATAGGATTTGGGTCGATATCCATAAGACAAGTAAAGTCTTCCATGATTCTGTATAAATTATATGATTTGTAGAAAGCCTTGTGAATATATGTTTAAGAAAATGGAATAACTAAACGAATTTTGGGACGAGAGAAATCTAGGACTGATTGAAATTTAAAAAATAAATATATATGAAAAAGAATTCTACACTTCTTTTTGTGATTATTTATCAAAGTTATAGGAAATAAGTTTAGAGACGAGAAAAATAAAATTTATCTTCTTAAGGATTAGTAAAGTGATCATAATGCTAAAAGTTAAGTCACTAATAAAAGATAAGGCCCATCACTCAGCATTGATTGATGTGCTAAGATTTTTTCTGAATTTAAAAAGCCTATACAATTCTTTATATATTATTCATGCACCGACATGTCATTAGATCATTTAAATATCTACTAAGTCGTCCTAGTAATAAGCGAATTCTTACTTATTCGTTTTTTTCAAAAATTTTCATATAGAAAATCTAATATGAATAGATCAAAATTTTGTTTATTGCAGGCTTTCAGATAAAACATGAAAATAGCGATGACCCCCCCCTCAATCTTCATGTCTATTGCAAACAAAAATGCAATTTTTTAATATAAAATTTTATATAAAAAAAATAATAATTTTCATGTCTATTGCAACAAATTATATACATTAAAATGGCGACACGTGTCAACCTGCCCTCTTGGCGCAGCAGTCCAGACCTTATGGCTACAGCGAGCTGGGACGGACTCCGAGCCGAGAATCAGACAGAGGCTCAAGAAGTGTGTATCCGGGTAGGTTTTGGCTGCTTTCCTGTAGTTGGAAATGGAGGTGTTCAGCAACGTCCATGGATCAGAGGACCCATGGGCATTCCTCTAACGAGAAAACTGAGGGTTTCAGCCCAGGTCACAGGGGAAACAGTCTTTTTCCTGTAGCTGTAGAAGAAAGGCACTTTGACACTCAATAGACTCCAAGGATCCTTGGAATCAAGTTACTCCAATCGCCCGTAGAATGGCCGCAGAAATCCATAAGCCGCCCACTCGAGACTGAACTCTCAAGGCAAGGAGGAGACAGAAGGTACCGGAAGGGCACTCGCAAGAGGGATAGATCCTCTGGGCTGGAGTCGAAAAGCAGTAGAACCTTGAGTACGGGAGCACTTTAATGACTGCGTCATCAATATGGCTAGCGCCTGTCTGTAATAATCTTAATCTAATCCAATGCAACAAATTTTCGATGCGCATCTTAAATTTTTCTGTACTTTTTAGCTAGATAAGTTTAATAAAATGGCGAGCCTAGCAATAGCCGTCCAAATCTCGATGAGAAGGTCATTGAAACACCTACAGCAGCGCTGTTTTATGGTTTTTTTGAGAAACTCACTAGAGAAAAATGCATTAATTTTTTTATAAAAATATTGTGTTGCAGTAGGCATGAAGTTTTTTCGAAAAATTTTTGTTGCAGTAGACATGAAGATTGACGGGGGGGTCATCGTTACAAATTTTGGACATTTATCTATTCATTAAAAATTTACTATATGAAAATTTGTGCAAAAACATCAAGAATTTGCTTATTATGAGGAGGGAGTAATCAATGATTTAAAATAATTAAATGCTCAGTCTATTAATGGTTTTTTTGAAAATCTTGCAATCATTTTCATGTTCGAATACCTGTAAATATTGCAAAATACTTAATGAAGCTTGAATTTAGTATTATCTAATCAGCAATCCTTGCAGTGGTATGACTTGCTCTTTGAATTCTACTAATTGCGATCCAAAATGCAAATCATGCGATCCTACTTCAGAAACTTGCTCAAATTTGTTTACAGCCTGCTCAAGAGACAAAGTAAAAACAAATTAGTCTATATGTGGCTATCCGATTAATTACTATACAGTAGTAGGGAATATTTTAAGCTCAGCAGAAATTTCCTCTGGAACAATATGCTATTGAATTATAGATGGACACTCCTATTATGACTCTTATGGCTATGACACTTTATCATTTTCCTACATGTTTATGGGAGTATGTAAACTTTATATAGAATCCTGGAAAAATAAAAATAATAGGCTATTACGTTCCGCCTACAGTAGATAATATAAATATTGATAGCTATACCCCGACGTGAACAGCTATTAGCAAAGATTATTATAAAACAATTAACATTACCGAAACAAATTATTTAATCATAGGCTATATCACTGATGAAACTTATTCTTCGTACTCAGGCGTTTCTATAAGCTGACAAATGGCAAAAACTACTTCAAAATCATCGAGCCTTTCTTCTGAGCAGCTGGCAACAATAATTGTCCTTGCAATTATGTTTGTTTTATGCTGCGCTAGCTGCTGCACTTGTCTTTATAAATTTAAAGGATATCAAACCTATGCCCGTATAATTCCTTCTCAAACGGTTAATAGAGCAAGAGGATATGAAATGGTTCCAGAAACGTCACTAGCTTATGTGACAGAAAACAATATTCAGCAGTGCATGCCGAAGTTGAAGTTTTTGAATAATATGATTGAAGTAGGTGTTAAAACATGCTGCATTTGTTTTGATGAGTAAATTATAGATAGTTTGGAAGAAGGGATTCTTGTTAGAAAACTGGTTTGCAAGCATATTTTTCATGCTAATTGTATTGAAAGCTGGTTTGTTAATGCAGAGGGGTTTCCAAAGTGCCCGGTTTGTAAAGCGAATCCTTTTCAAAATATAACGGAAGCGATGAATATCCATATAGCTAGTTAAGGAAAACGAAGGCTATACATATTTCTAAAAAATTTTGATTGCACGGTTTGATATTTTAAAATATGGATAAATAGTAAGTATAGAATAAAATTGAAATTCATTTATAAATATTAATCAAAAAAATTTGAGAATTATCATAAATTTTAAATAAGGAGCTGAAGCCCGCTTATTCTTTTGCTTCATTATCTACCTCCCTTAAAGTCGGATATGGAACTTTTTCAAAAATTGAAGTATCATCAGCTTCTTTTAAAATAGAAATGCTATCTTTTTCATGATTATGGTCATACTCCACATTATTTGTCTTAATTTCGAATACTGATACTTCCGGACTTTGGGTAATTTCACTAAATTTTAACCTTTTCCAATTTTTCAGTCCTGGTGAGTCTCCTTCTTCAGTGTTATATAGTACCCCCCCCCTCGTTTTGTCGCATTTTCTAGTGCAAATACATTTTTCGCAATTTCTAGTTTTTTTATTTTTTTTTTGATGTCGCAAATCTTAGTTTTTTTAAAAAATAGTTTCTGATTAATTTAATTGAGTAATTATAGAGGAGTTTACCTTACATTTGCCTGCAGAGGGTTAGCAGGCCCGAGTCCTTCCCAGTCCTTCCCAGTCCTTCCCAGTCCTTCCCAGTCCTTCCCAGTCCTTCCCAGTCCTTCCCAGTCCTTCCCAGTCCTTCCCAGTCCTTCCCAGTCCTTCCCAGTTTACTCTCCCCTTTTTAGAGAATAGATTAAATTAGCTAGCTTATTAACTCCATTCTCCTTGCGCTTCAATGGCCTGCTTGCTCTTTCATTTTTCACCTTAAGAATGGAATTTTGCACTTCCTCAAAAGAAATTTCGTCCTATGACTCCTGAATGGCAGCAATTAGTCTGGCTTTGCTGTCAGGCCTTCTTTTCTCCACTTTCCTCTTCAAATTGGCCCAGATCATCTCAATTGGATTGAGATCTGGGCTCTTCGGCGATTGAGTCTTCACATCAATCCCGTTTTTCTCTGCAATATTCCATAGTCTGCCTTGCAGTATGGGCTGTTGCCCCATCCTGAACGAAGGTGTAGTCTCCATCTAAAGGCTCAATATAGCCCTGGAGAATGTCTCTGATATAGATTTGGGCATTGATTGCATACTTCTCCTTCTTTATGAAGAGCATTTTGCCAAAAACGATAGAAATTCCTCCCCAGATCATAATTGAGGTTTTTCAATTGATAGGCTCTTCAATCGTTGCGTTTATCCCTTCTTTGCACCACGACAAATTAGAGTTACGAAAGAGATGCACATAGCACTCATCACTGAAGATCCATGAAGCGATATCTGAGTCAATCACCAGGACATTCTCTGCTCTTTATGAGCTTCAGTTAGCTGTAGAACAACCCCTCTTCTTCCTATAGACATATCCCCTCTTCTTCAGCTCTTTTCCTAGCTGTTCTTCGCTGATGTCAACTGTCTTTCTTTTGAATTGGGCCCTCAAAACTTGCCTTGCTGACAAAGCCTGTATCCTTCTCACATTCCTTTAATGACCTCAGCAAAGTCTTCATCACTTCAATGCTTTAGGGGAGATCTGGATAGTGCCTCTTCTCTTCCAGCCGCTTCGTCAGATTCACTCTCAGTATTCTCTGCAGCAATTCGCTCAATAGTCCGTTTAGAAGTCCCCAAGATTGTCGCAAGTTCTTCGTTTTTAAAGAAACCTACGTCAATGATCCTCTTGACTATGCTCTCTCCATCATTCCATTTTCTTAGGAGGAGGCGATAGTCCATGGTCCACAAGCTTCCGCCTGAGCTCTAAAGTGTGCTCTTCAGGATTGAACTTGTTGGTGTAGTGCCTGATCGTCGTCAGGCTCATGTCCTTGCCACAAGCAGCAAGACGCTCTTGGATCTGCTTTGCATTGAGCCTCTCTCCATAGGCCATGCTTTGAATCATTGCCGGGATTTTTATCGGCTGGTCCTCAATTTCGCGCAACTCCATTAATTAATATGGAAGACTAGAAATTAAGCTATCAAATAAGGAAATAGGCATGAAGATAGGGGAATAAGAATGGTGAATGGCAAGTGGTGAGGCTTAAGCAATGGGAGCAGGTAATGGGAAGCAAGCTGTGGGGATTGAGGAATGGGAGCAAGGATTTTGAAGGAAGAAATGATGAAATTTTCACTAACTGATCCCTTGACGAATTTTAATTTTTAGGAATTTATAGAGAGAAAAAAAAAACTAGAAAATGCGACAAGCGAGGTCCTGAACCGATTTTTTTTTGGCTTAAAAAAAAAATAGAAAATGCGACAAATGAGGTCCTGAAAATTTTTTTTTCTCTTATAAAAAAAAACTAGAAAATGCGACAAACGAGGGGGTACTATAGGTAATAATAGAATTCATCGAAATATTTTGAATTTCTTTAGTAATCGAATTTTTATCGAAGTCTGTTTCTTGGTCGCTAATATTGATAGGAGAAATACTCTGAATCCATTTTTCGATTCTTGTTCCATGCATCATTCTTCTCAGAAATTTGATTTTTGAGTACAAAATAGAGATCCCTACTCCAGTCATGCTCGAAATTCAATGGGCTAAGAAAAACAAGTTCGCTGATACAATTATTATAAATAGAAGAATCCTTGCTGGGTAGATTAAATCATCTGTCAAATAGTATAAACCACTATAAATAGTCAGTCCAGATACAAGAATTGATTTAGTTTCCAATGAATTGAGCTGATTTGTACAATAAGGTTCAATTTTGCGATGTAGGAAAAAGCAAAAAAGCAGCAAAAAGAAAACAGTTAATGCTTGAATTCGTGTTGACGTAGAGCCAAGAAAAACTGCGCAGCAAATAATTAGAATTTTTCTATAGAGAATTGTAAATTCCCAATAATAAGTTTTATCTTTGAAGCCAAGATATAAAAAGCCAAATTGAAGTTTTAATTCTATAGTATTTAACTGTTCTCTATGCTTATGTATAGATCATAACTCCCAATCTCTGTGTGTGAAAAAAAATTGTCACTGAAGGAGGGAGTTGATTTTTTGAATTTTAAAAATATTGCAAACTAATATTATTTAATTTTTAAAATTTATGTTTAAAATGAAGCTGCTTAAAACATAGCAGAATTGCTATTATAATAATTATTACTATTATATTAATTTTTTTTTATAAAGCGCTTTTATATTAAAAAATTTTGTTTTCGCTATTGGAGAGCGGTTTTTACCCTAGGGATTTTTCTAATGGTTTGTCCTCTCACGGAAGGGAGGGTAAGCATAAAGTTGGTACCGCTATGCATCAAATTATAATACTTGGAAGAGCAACAGTCAAAGAATAAGTAATATGCTCAGCATCCCAACATTTAATGTCTAAGTCAGATCTAAGGTAATAAGATCCAGACTCTATTTCCATACAGTTAAAATTTGAAAAATTGTATTTCACAAGTGAAGGCTGTATTAAAAATAGCTGAACTACTAAAGAGCCTAAAAATTTATTTTTAAGGTATTTTGTTTCTAAAACAAAAAGATAATACCCAACCCAAAACATCATAGTCAAAAATGCCAAAATCATAGGGAGAACAGCCATAAATATCAATTTTGAAAAAAATGGCTTTGATTTTTGTCCTTGCAAATAGCAATCAACTGAAAATATTTGGTCAGTCATGCTTCCCGCAGTATTTTGAATCGAAAATACCTGAAGAACAAGCTGAGGTCAATTTAAATTGAAAGAAGCTGTAACAACTACAAGTTGTAAATAATTCATAAAAATTTTGATATAAACTGATGTAAGCGATTTCGGTTTATATGCTGATTTAATAGATGACCTCGTCATAATAAGGACAATAAATAAAGCAAGGGTTATCATCCCTACTAATATTAAGCTATTTGTGACTGGATTTGGGCACTTAGAGCAAGTGTCTTCTCCATTTCGTGAATACCCTTCTTCGCAGGACTGGCATAAATTCCCTTGATAGCCTTTTTTGCAGGTTCCCACTGAATTGTTAGAATCAATTCCTCCTAAGCATGCATGAGAATTTGGGCATGCCAAAAAATTGTCGGTCAAGTTGCTTACTCTTCAATAGCCTGCTTTGGGATAAATATTATTTTTCCCATAGCATTTAGCAGAAGTTGGGCAATCTTTACAAGAATCACCAGCATTGAGATTATAAGTTCCAGAATCACAGACTTGGCAAGTCTTAGCTAGCAAAGCTTCGCCGACTTCACAATCTCTAAGCTCAAATTCAAGTGATTCAGAAGATAAACCTAACTCTTCCGCTCTGTGAACAAACAAAACCATTGGTAAACTCTCTAGTTTTTGTGTAAAATCTACCCTTCTTAAATGAATAATTTTTTAATATAAAAATTTTATGAAAAATATTTTGATATATAAATAATAGTTATTATAATGAAATCTCTAGCTGATTCTGTTTAAGAAAAATTTTACAAATTAAATTAATATATTGCTTTAAAAAAAATACTATAAAATATTTATTTATAAATTTAAAAAAAAAAATTATCCCCTCCATCAGAATTTTTTTTTTCGCCTACAGAGAGGAGAGAGTAAGGAATCACTAGAAATTATTGATGAAGAAAGAGTAAACCCTACTTTACTTCCAGGCTCCCCACTCACAATAACTTCACTAAAATTATAAACTCCTGATGATGCTTGAACCTTAGTTTTTCCTGACAATGAATAGTTCGAGCTATCTGTGACTTCCAATTGGCAAGTGCTTGTATTTTCAGTGAGAACTGTTTGATTGTAGTGATCAGTAATTCCAACAATTAATGGGCTTGATAAATATTGCCCTGGAGCAGATGGCACCTGCACTTCAAGTCTTCTTTTATAGCTTAAAACTAGCAAACTAAGAGGAAATGAGGCTAAATCATCTCCATATAAAGCTGAGTTATTTGAAAATGATAAATTAGAAATCGTTGGTTGTGACAAGTATCATTGTACAGCGCCACCACTCAAGCATGCACTATTATCTATAAAATCTGAATTTTTGATAGAGACACTAATTTGAACTGTGGATGTCAAATATAAAGCTCCGCCTTCTCCATCTGTGCAAGAACTATTAGATTCTAAATTAGTTGCTGAATTGTTTCTAAAAATACTGTTTTTAATTCCGATATTTATATTATTTGAATAAATAGATCCTCCATATAGAGATGCACTTAGACTTAGATTGATTAATTTTTACCTCTAGCTGGGTCAAACGCTTAGTGCAAAGACTCCCCTTTTTTCCTCGGCTTTATCGCTCACTCCGATTGTATGCGCAGCCTGTCGACAAAGTAGCTCCTTTTTGCTTCCGTGGAGCCATTTAGCAGCCCAGAAGTGTCGGGACCACTTGCGGCTTGGTGCATTGCCGGCTCTATCTGACTTTCCTTCAGCGTCTGTTCGGCTGAGGGTTCTCCCTTTATCTGGTATTTGAAAGATTTAAAGCATTATTCTGTAGAATGCAAAGTAAGAAAACCTTCGCCATTTCTTTCCTATCAGGCAGAAGTGCATGTGTAAAAACCCAACCCCATAATAATAAAACTTGCTTACTCCCCCCCCCCCTCCGTGAGCGAACAAAACCATTAGAAAAATCGCCATTTTTTGACCAAAAACCCACCCTCCGTGAGTGAACAAAAATTTTTTTAATAGAAAAAATTTTAATGGAAAAAAATTTTTGATATATAAGTGATAATTAGTATATAATGAAATCTAGAGCTAATTCTGTTTAATTTTAAACAAATTGCGTTTTAAAACATAAATTTTGCAAATTAAATTAATATTTGCTTCCCAATTTTTGCAAATTAGGATTTTTTTAAATTTCGAAAAAAATATTTTTTATAAAATTTATATATAAATTTTTTTTTAAAAAAAAAAAATTAACCCCCCTCCGTGAGCGAACAAAATTTTTTTGTTCGCTCACGGAGGGGGGGGGGAGTTAAGATTAATTCATGGAAGGAATTCTCCTCTTTCCGAAGCCATTTTATTATTATCCATATAGAGATGCACAATTTTCAAAAATCGAGTTCTCAATATTTGCTATAAAATTTGATGCAGTAACTGTAGTGTGATCAAATTTTATAGCTCCACCAGCAGACGATATAAGATTTTTAAACTCAGTTCCAATAATAGTAACATTTATGCAATCTATGCAATTGAGAGCTGCCCCATTATCATTAATGCCACTTTTAAATTCTGAATCAAGTATCTCTATTAATTTAGATTTGCTTGCTTCAATTGCAGAACTGATATATTCTTTAAAAGTTGTTTTATTAGCACTCAGAGTGCTGTCATATATATAAATTACTCCTCCTGTACTGGATGCAGAGCTGCTTAAAATAGAAGAACTAATCAGTTTGCATCTGCTTCCTGAAGTGCATTGGAGTACTGCTCCTGTAGGAGCTTTTGCATTTAAGAAATTGCATTTTTCACAGGATAATGAACTATCTGCTACTGAGATGCTGCCTCCTGAGCTAGTCGAAATAGAATTTTTAAAATTTGTGTTGTATACAAACAAACTTGAATCGATATTTATATAGAGATCACTTCCACTAGTTCCTGTATGGTTCGAAAAGGATGAGTCAGAAATGTTGCATGTAGAATAAATCATAAAAATTCCAGAATTTGTAGCACCTGTATTATTAAAGACTAATCAACCCCTTTATTAATAAAATGGTATATGGTTAGGGAGAAATTAGCTCTGATAGTTTTCTATCCCTCATGGAATTTTATTTATGGGTTGGGTTTTTTTCCTGAAGAACTTCTGCACAGTATAGCGGTTTAACTTTGGAACTTCTCCAAGTGCATAAGAGGCTTTAAGTTGTCTTATAACCACACCTGAGGAGGTATATCATAGCGAGTGCATCGAGCACCATAGGATTTTCTGATCAGGTGGAGATAAAGCTTATTTTGGATTGCCGAGTCTTTCTGAAATATGATGTGATGTCGGATGTGGGTAGCATCATCACTTAGGAATTAAAAGAGTGGGCTGCGGCCTAGTCGTATTGCTAGAGAAATCAGCACGTTAAACACTAACTCGCTCCATGAGCGAACAAAATCATCGGAAGATCCTTATTTTTCGGGTAAAAATCACATTCCGTAAACGAAAACAAAATAAAAATTTTCAAGAAAAAAATGATATATAAGTTATAATTATTATAATGAAATCTTTAGTAAATTCTATTTAATTTTAAATAGCTAGCATTTTAAAACATAAATTTTACAAATTAAAATAATATTTGCTTTCCAATTATTTTGCAAATTGGAATTTTTTTAAGAAAGAATTTTTAATATAAAATTTATATAAAATTTTTTAAAAAAAAAAAATTAGCCCATTAGCTAGAGAACAAATTTTTTTTTCTATTACGGATTGGGGGAGTAGGCTAACTAAGGCTAAGACTAAGAATGAACCCCTTTTAGAACAAGAAAAAATTTTATGAGTGCAAAGGCTTACTTAATTTATATAAATTTTATAGTAATTTTTATATTGATTTTCTTGTTTTAAAATGCCATTGTTAAAATACAAACAGAATTTAAATTGATATAAAAATTAATTAAATATTAAATATCGTGCACAACCTATTATTTATTAAAAATAATTAATTTTATCATGCACAGATATTAAAACTATTTTTTTCTTTATATTTTGCTAATTCTTGAGAAGGGGTGAGCAGCTTTGAAGAGAAAACAATCCGCTGTCTGATGAAATAGCAGCCATAGATCCTGCGATATTGTATGATATTTCTGTATTTATAAGATAGGAGTATGAAGATTCTGAGCCAAGAATAGAAATGGCTGAACCTCTCATATCACATTTGTTCTCAGAAAAAACTGAATTGTTAAAAATAAAAATAGAGCTTTGGTCGACTGCAAGTCCTCCGCCATTATGTTTTGAAGTATTTTTAACAATTGTGCAGTTATTGCATGTTATATTTGAGGCCCCTGAAATATAAATAGCTCCTCCATCAGAAGTCGCAGAATTATTCTTAAAAACGGCCCCTTCTAAATTGACTACCGATTCATCTTTAATTATTGCTGATCCTCCTTGTGAAGCTGAATTTTGATAAAAATTTGAATATTGATCAGTCCAATGCCCTTTAGCAATAAAAACTGCATTGCCAGTGTTATTAAAAACATATAGATTTAGAGTAGTCAATTGGCTAATAGCAGTGTTTCCGTTTATATACAAAATATTACTTCCTCTGTTAGAAGTTATTGAGGACTCAGATAAATGTGTTTCAGCAGGGACAGAATGATCTAAATTCAAAACTACGGCATAACTAGCTGAGTTTGAATCAAAAACACATGAAAATACCAAAAGGGTTCCTGATAAATGTCTAGCGTACACTGAAGTCATTTTATTATTGGTAAAGTTTGAATATGATATTTGGCTTGGAGAGTCAAGATTAACTGATTTATCAATAAAAATAATATTTTGGCCTCCACCATTGTTTGAAAAAGTCATATTACTCATAGTTAATAACACATATGATTGGCTTGCTAATGATGAAATAGAGATATGGCCAAGTTTGGGATTATTATTTTTTATTGTGCAATTTTTCAATAATATCTTTGATTTTATCCCATCTCTACCTGAAAAAACCAAGGCACTATAAAAAGAGCTTGACAATGATTCGACGATGCTGTTTTCTCATGCAAAAATTTGGACAGAACTAGCAGATATAGGCGTTTCTCCACCTATGAAATTACAGTTAATGAGTGTAAAATTACTTGCAGATGTAGAAGAGCTCAATGTTACGACTGAGCTCCCAACACCATTATAAAAATAGTTATTTTTAAATGTCAAGTTCTTCAAAACAAGTGCTGAGGACATAGTTGCAGCCAAAGCAATGCTATTTCCACTTGACTTATTATCAGAAAATACAGAATTTCGTAGAATAGTTTGATTTAAACAGTTTGTTAAAGCTAGTCCTGCATTATTTTGAGTACAGTAATTTTGAGAGATCGTGTTGCAGTGAAAAATAAAATTATTTATGCTTGTTGTTGAAATGACTGATTTGCAACTTGGCAAAGCCGATACTACTGATGAGTTTATATAGAGATAGCCTAAGCTTTTCATATAATTAATAGTCACAGTGTTGGCATCTTCGTTTAAATTGTCTCCATTTCCATTTCAAGTTGAGTTTAAAATATAAAGATTTGGTAAATTCGACAAAGAGATACCTGATCCTCCAAATGTATTTTTTGTGAAATTCAAGTTCTTAAGTGTTATGCTTTTAGCAGGAAAATCAGCTTTTATTTTTTGGCCTGAATCCAATGTTGTAACTCTTGAATCCCCACTGATGTACTCTTGGATTAGCTTCCCTTTGTATGAAATGTCAATGATACCATCATCTTCTGAATAATTATTAAGAAAAGTGCAGTTATTTATCAAGATATTCTGAAGGTCTCTATTAAACTGAATTATAAAAGTTGACGATGTAATAGCGCTATTGTTTTGAAAAAGTGCATTTTCTATCCAAATATTTATCAAATTTTCATATACCAACTTTTTATTATCATCAATTTCAAGTGGCATGTCCAGCTTATATTGATTTATAAAGAATAATGCATCATAATTAAAGTTGTATTGAAAAACTGAATTTAAAACCGTTAAATTCAAAATTTCATTGAAAGTAAACATTGCTTTTGTTGAAGATTCTGGATCAATGCTATTTACTAAATTATACTCAATTGTAATATCTTCAAATTTAACATATTTGATTTGGTTAGAGAACCATAAATTAAAATAACTTGGCGAGCAAATCACCCTTTTAACTCCTTAGTCTTGCTAATCAGGGTTAGCCGCTCGATGTGTGCATCCGGATAGGTTTTACTGGAAAGGCGGAGCAGCAATGCTAATCTGATCAGCTAAAGTTCAATCTAGGGGCAAGTTTTTTTGTTCACAAGGAAAGGGAACACAAAATTAGAAAGGAATCTTACTGCAATGCCAAAGGACGTCATTGGCCAATCGGAATGATTCCAGCGCGATACAAGGTGTGCTTGAGTTCCATTTTGCCTACAGCTGACCAAAAATTCAAGCGCGGCAGGTAATGCAAATCTTTTGACTATCAGTAGTAAGTGCAGGAGCTCTGAAAGGGCGAATCCTCTTATGCCATGGAACGTGAGCCGGCGAGGAAGTATTAGGAAATGAAATAAGAGCCTAAAGGCTACCGGATAGAGATCTTTTCTTATAATTTAATAACTAGCAATATAACAATTTAGAACCATAAATCCAGCCAAATCAACTGCGTCATTAACTTCATAGTTATTTTACTTTTATTAGCATTATAGAAAAGCCCAGCTGAAACAACTTTTTACTCCCATAATGCTCCACTACTTGCTCACTAGCTCTGATGCCACAACCTTTCACTATGTTACTCCTTCCGGCTGAGAGCCTCCGAAAGTTGGAAAGTTTGTATTGCCGTACCGGCCACCAATTTTTTTTTGCCTTCTATTGAAAATTCAAAAAGTTCGAATTTTCTGATCGATTTTTGGTCAAAATGGAAACTCAAAGTCCAAGACACAATTGGTATCGCTGGGTAATTCTTATTGGAGAGGAAACATCCTCTGAAACTGATGGGATACCCCTAGCATTTCTGCTCCATCTGTGCTAGAAAAAATAGTCGGGTGCGCACATCAGCTGCCTTTCTCACTTCCGACTTATCCTCTGCTAAGACATCGACTACACGAATAAAGAAACTCTACTAATTCGTCATACCATTATAATTATATATTGACTTCATAACCATTATTCAGTAAAGATACTGAGCTATTAATAAAATGTAATTCTCCACAATAATCTGAGCTGCAAGCATTAGATACAATAACTCCACTATTAGGTTTGCTCATTATATTGTAAAAGCTCACCAAGCTCATATCCAATATTCCACCTTTAAGAGTAACTATTGAATTGTATTGTTGCCTAAAATTATTAATTTCCACATTCTAAATAAAAAATACATTTAAATATAAAATTCCATTAGAACCAATTTCAAAGAAATTTGTATTATGGAATTCATCACAAGTGGATTGAGGCACATAAGAATTTGAATCCAGAGTATTTCCATGATCATCAGTAATTACTCCATCATCACTAGTAGTTGCTTTACAATAGTCACAATCAGTGCAAAAAGGACTAAACTTTGTGCTCCCATCAAAAATTATATTTTCAAATGTAACATTAGTCAGTATATCGATTGCTATTGGTAGAGTATCTACTATAATCGTTATACTCTCATCATCATTTACACAGTCTGGGTGGCTATAAATTGAACAATATAATGGCTTTATAGTTATTTGAACCAATTTATTAGATGTCCTATATAATGGCCTTGAAGCTGTAGCTTCCAAAAGGTAATCATCATCGATAACTTGTGTTAAGTTATGAATACCTCTCATCAAGTAAACAACTGAATATTTCCATGCCAATTGTGACAACCCATAAGATAAAGAATTATATGGGGAATCAATTGAGCCATCCCCTTGCTCTACGTCATTAGCGCTTATAAAACTTTCATCTGGGATTTCCTCTGTAGATCCATCTAAAACTGGAGCGCAAATGACTACGTCCATTTTATAGTAATAGTAAGGTGTATAATTTATTCAGAATTTTGCTTTACTTTTCTGTTAATTTTTTCATGAAAATCTAATATCTTAAAAGTTTTAAAGCCTTATAGTAAAAATAGAAACCTATTATATAATATCTAGGACAGTTATCAACACAGTAATTATAAAATTGTTTATTTAAACAATATCCGCACATTTTGGAATTTGAGGTAGCACAAAATCCACAGTTATTAAGATCATAGCAGCTATAGGACCAACATTGAAAGTAATCAAAGAAGCAGTCAGCGTTGCTGCATGCATCTTGACAATGCCAATCAAAATTATTATAATTTAAGCTGCAGCCATGCTTTGCATAACAAGAATTAGGAGTATTCACAGGATAATTTCAATCGTGTGCAGCAATTTGGGCATAAAATGATGATTGAATAATATTGGGCTCTATACAGTTAAGGTCAAAATCGCAATCCAAAACTAAACACTCTGGCTTGCATAGTCCAAGATCTGAATTAAAACATCCTGAAGCGCAAGTTGGGCAATCATTTCCGTCATATCCACAGCCTTCATTATAACACTCACTATCACAAAATCCATTGTTTATCATATCATTGAAGCAGTCAGTTGCGCAATCTCCACATAAATAATTACTTAACTTAACTTATGTCACTTATAGAGAAGTTCTGGCAGGCCGAGGTTACTACTTACCTCCATATAATGCCCCATTACTTGCTTGCCAGTTATACACGATTTTCTATGTGCTGATCCTCATGAACAAGTGGTTGTACTTGCTATCTGAGCTTCAGAGACATAGGGTACCATGCCACTTGCTAAACATTCTATAATTCCAAAAAATCGATTTTCTGGACATATGTCGACAAAGATGAAAACTCAATGCACAGGACTCAACGCTTAGCACCGCGTTGGAGATATTCATCTTCCATAAAGTTCCATTAATCTTCTGATGCCATTTTAATGTATACATAAATAATTATCAAAATTGCATGGCGCTGTTGAACAGACAGGATCGCATATTCCATTTTCTAGCAAATCTGGATAGCATCCAGCAGCACATAAACAATCTCCATTATCATAAAAGCAACTCGGTGTATTGCACTCAGGATCACAATAATAATTTGTCAATAAATATCCAGTGCATCCAGAGCTACACGAAGAGTCTCAGCAATCTCCTCCGTCATATTGGCAATAATAGTTCATGCAGGTTCAATCGCATACACCGTTTCCGAGCATTGAATACTGGCATCCTGGATTGCATTCCTATATAAAATTTACACATTCATAATTGTTAAAATTGCATAAAGAATTACTGCATTCTTGATGGCATGCTGTATCTTGAAGAAATTCTAAACTGCAGCCATCTGAGCAGTATCCACAATCTCCATGGTCATATCCACAGTAAGCCAAATCACATGAAGAATCGCACACCCCATTACTTTTTAAAGTACAGCCTAGGGTGTAAGTGCAATAATATTCACAGTCACCTCCATCAAAGTTGCAGCCTTGGTTCATACAACTCTTATCACATCAACCATCTCCAATCTATTTTAGGACTTACTCAATAGGACGGACAATCTATCGAACATAAAGCCAAAACAGTTTGAATTGAGAAAGTTTCGATAACTAACTCTTTACCCTCTGTGAGCGAGCAAACTATTGAAAAAATCCTTATTTTATAGGTAAACCCATAAACACACAAAAATTTTTTATCAAAAAAAATTGATAATCAATATAATGAAATCTCTAGCTAATTTTGCTTAATTTTAAACAGCTTGCATTTTAAAAAAAAAATATAAATTAAATTAATAAATATTTGTTTTGCAATTTTTGGGAATTAGGATTTTTAAAATTTCGAAAAAAAATTTACTATAAAAATTTTATATAAAAACAAAATTAACCCCTTCGTAAGCTAACAAAATTTTTTTATTCGCTCACGGAGGAGGGAGAGAGTAAGAGAATTTTCAGCCTGAAGAAATTATTTTCTCTCATATTTAGGAGATTTATTAAAACCGCAACGCTTATCAACTGAATAGCAGTAATTATAATAAAAATGAAATATTCAGTATAATACACGGCTAAGTTGAAATTTTTAATTAATTTAATTTTTCTTAATAAATGATAAATAAAGCAGTATAATATCAAAATAAAGTAAGGATGCCTTATGCTTCCGAATGATATATACCTAAAAATAATAAATATTTTTTTATATAATTATTAAATTATTTTTAAAAATGATTTTGCTATTTAGATTCTCTTTATAAAAATCTAAAACTTTAGACTGAAACTTATAAGATTAACTAAATGAGGAAGATATATTAAATCATTAATAAAATTGAAATTGCAAAAGTATGAAAATTTAATCTAGATTTTTCTGTAGCTGGGGTATTTCAGTAAATCTGCTGTGTTTGGCTAATTCATCATGGAGCAAAGAAGAGCACCATGTTAATATAATGGTAAATCTGTGATATTATACGTAGACATATACAATGCATGATGCAGTTTGAAATGCATGAAAGTCGAACTTATGCTAAGTTCAGGTAATTGCACATCTTTCAAATGTGAATTGTGGTTTTGCACATCTCAATTGTGATCTCTAGCGGCATTTGCTAATTCAAATGCTATGTAATTCTTTTCTAAAATTATGATATATGACAAGATTTCAAAAGGAAAAGCTGATGAAAATCAAGATCAGTTATTAAAGAAGCCATAAGGCTTTAGCATTGGACAATCAATGTAATTAATATATAGATGCTATAAGAATGGTAGAAAAAATGGTAAAATGCAATCAAGACAAAAAAATCTATCGTGCCATTATATCTCTGTACAGTGTTTCATATAATATCTTTAAAATTTAAATTACCATATTCTCATGAAAACTAAAAGAACTCTGTCAAACATTTATTGGTATGATAAATGATTTTAAACTCCAATCACTCAGTTTGGCTAGAAAATCAAGGATATGAAGCTAGATAAATGAAATTGGGTTTAGGTTTAGTAAAAGATCAAAATTAATTTGCAGTTATATATATTCATTAAAAATATTTTTAATTATGATACTTTTTTGCTTATAGTTACCTAAAATAATTAAATATTTGAATAATTTTAGTTTTAAGTTTTAAGCAATATTTGAAAGTATTTTTAATGGCATTATATTATATTTAAAAATTTAAACATATTAAAAGTAGAACTTCTGCCATAAAGTATAGAATTTACTCCTCTAATTGATCTTCTTCTACCTCCCTTAAAGTTGGATATGGTGCTTTTTCAAAAATGGAAATATCATCAGCTTCTTTTAAAATAGAAATGCTATCTCTTTCACGACTTTGATCACATTCTACATTAATTGCCTTAATTTCGAATACTGATACTTCTGGACTTTGGTTGATTTCACTAAATTTTAACCTTTTCCAATTTTTCAGTCCTGGTGAGTCTCCTTCTTCAGTGTTATAGGTAATAATAGAATTCATCGAAATATTCTGAATTTCTTTGGTGATAGAATTTTTATCTAAGTCTGTTTCTTGATCGCTTATATTGATAGGAGAAATACTCTGAATCCATTTTTCGATTCTTGTTCCATGCATCATTCTCCTAGCTCATCTCCTCCATGAGCGAAAAAAAAATTGTGTTCTCTTACAGAGGAGGCTAATTTTTTTAAGAAATTTCAATTTGTAAATTAATTTAATTTGCAAAATTAATGTTTTAAAATGCAAGCTATTTAAAATTAACAGAATTAGTTAATGGTTTTCATTATAATAATTTATCACTTATATATCAGAATTTTTATTTTATAAAAAATTTTCTATTAAAATATTTTGTTTACAATGGATTTTTCACAGGCTTTGCTCGCTTATGGAGGGGGAGTAAGAAATTTGATTTTTGAGTACAAAATTGAGATCCCTACTCCAGTTATAGAAATATCGACTTCATGATGGCAAATGCTGAGTAGGACCAACAGAATAAACAATTTCCAGAATTCGAGCCTACGGTCAAAAAGTGCCTCGAAGGGCACGGAGTTGGATGGGAGGCAATTCTGGGGTGGGGACCCACAAACGAGAAGACCGGGCTGCTCAACACCAATCGGGCACACTGGAGGAGCATTAGCTGCGGAGGCAGTTCAGAAGAGGCTTTGGACGACTCTTTCGTACTCTGAGCACTACCAGGTGTTAAAAGAGTCCTTTGCGGCAATTTTTGTCCAATAATTGGGTGAATCTTCTCCGAAAGATGTCGACGCCATCATTTTTGATGACGTCGATAGAAAAAGACGTAAGCTGGGATTAGTGCTTAACGCCACTGAAGCGCAAATCTAATCCGTGTAAGGGTAGGGGCTGGAATAATCCCCAGCAACCACCTCTAATATTATCTCTCTACTCCAGTCATGCTCGAAATTCAATGGGCTAAGAAAAACAAGTTAGCTGATACAATTATTATAAATAGAAAAACTCTTGCAGAGTATGCCAAATCATCTGTCAAATAGTATAAACCACTATAAATAGTCAGTCCAGATACAAGAATTGATTTAGTTTCCAATGAATTGAGCTGATTTGTACAATATGGCTCAATTTTGCGATGTAGGAAAAAGCAAAAAAGCAGCAAAAAGAAAACAGTTAATGCTTGAACTCGTGTTGATATAGATCCCAGAAAAACCGAGCAACAGATAATCAGTATTTTTCTATAGAGAATAGTAAATTCCCAATAATAAGTTTTATCTTTGAAGCCAAGATATAAAAAGCCAAATTGAAGTTTTAGTTCTATTGTATTTAACTGTTCTCTATGCATATGTATAGATCATAAACACAGAGTTGGTATTGCAATGCATCAAATTATAATACTTGGAAGAGCAACAGTCAAAGAATAAGTAATATGCTCAGCATCCCAACATTTAATGTCTAAGTCAGATCTAAGGTAATAAGAGCCTGATTCTATTTCCATACAGTTAAAATTTGAAAAATTGTATTTCACAAGTGAAGGCTGTATTAGAAAGAGCTGGACTACTAATGAGCCTAAAAATTTATTTTTAAGGTACTTTGTTTCTAAAACACAAAGATAATACCCAACCCAAAACATCATAGTCACAATTGCCAAAATCAAAGGGAGAACAGCCATAAATATCAATTTTGAAAAAAATGGCTTTGATTTCTGCCCTTGCAAGTAGCAATCAACTGAAAATATTTGGTCAGTCATGCTTCCTGCTGTATTTTGAATCGAAAATAACTGCAGTACAAGCTGAGGTCAATTTAAATTGAAAGAAGCTGTAACAACTACAAGTTGTAAATAATTCATAAAAATTTTGATATAAACTGATGTAAGAGACTTCGGTTTATATGCTGATTTAATAGATGACCTCGTCATAATAAGTACAATAAACAAAGCCAGGGTAATCATCCCTACTAATATTAAAGCATTTGTGGCTGGATTAGGACATTTCGAGCATTTATCATCGCCATTTCTTGAATAACCTTCTTCACAAGACTGGCATAAATTTCCTTGATAGCCTTTTTTGCAAGCTCCTACAGAATTTTTAGACTCAATTCCTCCTAAGCATGCATTGGAGTTTGGGCATTTCAAAAAATTGTCGGTCAAGTTGCTTACTCTTCAATAGCCTGCTTTGGGATAAATATTATTTTTCCCATAGCACTTAGCAGAGGTTGGGCAATCTTTACAAGATCTACCCGCATTGAGATTATAAGTTCCAGATTCACAAATTTGGCATGTCTTAGCGATTAAAGCTTCGCCTACCTCACATTCTCGAAGTTCAAACTCAAGTGAATCTGATGGTAAACTGCTTGAAATAATCGATGAAGAAAGAGTAAACCCCACTTTGCTTCCAGGATCTCCAGTTACTATAACTTCGCTAAAGTTATAAACTCCTGAAGATGCTTGAACTTTAGTTTTTCCTGATAATGATTAGATTAGATTTGTGCTGTGTGTTTAAAGTCCCCGCTTATTTGTGTTCTACAGGTGGGGAGGCACAACCGCTTCAAGCCCAGCCGAAACCCCCGGTTTCTTGGTAGAAGTAATGATCAAGGGACAGCTCATACTGTCTTCGCTGAATGCTTCCATTTCCAGCTTGCCAAGTTGCCCTATTTTTACGCAAACTTTGTTCGTGTCGTTATGCCAGATCCACTCGCTGAGAGCGCCTTACTGGGGAGACCCCCGTTGAGATATATAGTTTGCCTTCCTCACTGAGAGGTTGGGTCGGTCGCCGTCCACCATTTTTATGTATATTTTTTCTGATAATGAATAGTTCGAGCTATCTGCTACTTCCAGTTGGCAGGTGCTTGTATTCTCTGTTAGAACTGTTTGATTATAGTGATCTATTATTCCAACAATTAATGGGCTTGATAAATATTGTCCTGGAGCAGATGGCACTTGTACTTCAAGTCTTCTTTTATAACTTAAAACTTTTAAGCCAAGAGGAAATGAGGCTAAATCATCTCCATATAAAGCTGAGTTATTTGAAAATGATAAATTGGAAATAACTGGCTGAGAATTATATCATTGTACAGCACCGCCACTTAGGCATGCATTATTATCAGAAAAAACTGAGTCCTTAATAGAAATGCTGACTTGAACTGTAGATGCCAAATATAAAGCTCCGCCCTGTCCTGTTGTGCATGAACTGTTTGAATCTAAATTAGTAGCTGAATTGTTTAAGAATTTACTGTTTTTTATTCCTATGTTGATATTATTTGAATAAATAGACCCTCCATATTGAGATGCACAATTTTCAAAAATAGAGCTTTCGATATTTGCTATAAGATTTGACACAGTCAGCGTAGCATGATTGAATTTAATAGCTCCACCATTAAATGATACTAAATTTGTAAACTTGCTTCCAATTATTGTAACATTCATGCAATCTTCACAATCTATAGCTGCACCATCATCATTCATTCCATTCTGAAATGCTGAATTAATTATTTCAATAGACTTGGATTTGCTTGCTTCAATTGCAGAACTGATATATTCTTTAAAAGTTGTTTTATTGGCACTCAGAGTGCTGTCATATATATAAACTACTCCTCCTGTACTGGATGCAGAGCTACTGAAAATAGAAGAACTAATCAGTTTGCATCTGCTTCCTGAAATGCATTGGAGTACTGCTCCTGTAGGAGCTTTTGTATTTAAGAAATTGCATTTTTCACAGGATAATGAACTATCTGCTACTGAGATGCTTCCTCCTGAGCTAGTCGAAATAGAATTTTTAAAATTTGTGTTATATACAAATATGCTTGAATCGATATTTATATAGAGATCACTTCCACTAGTTCCTGTATGGTTCGAAAATGATGAGTCAGAAATGTTGCATGTAGAATAAATCATAAAAATTCCAGAATTTGTAGAGCCTGTGTTATTAAATAGCGAGCAGCTTTGAAGAGAAAACAATCCGCTGTCTGATGAAATAGCAGCCATAGATCCTGCGATATTGTATAATATTTCTGTATTTATAAGATAGGAGTATGAAGATTCTGAGCCAAGAATAGAAATGGCTGAACCTCTCATATCACATTTGTTCTCAGAAAAAACTGAATTGTTAAAAATAAAAATAGAGCTTTGGTCGACTGCAAGTCCTCCGCCATTATGTTTCGAAGTGTTTTTAACAATTTTGCAGTTATTGCATGTTATATTTGAGGCCCCTGAAACATAAATAGCTCCTCCATCAGAAGTTGCAGAATTATTCTTAAAAATCGTGCCTTCTAAACTTGCTCCCGATTCATCTTTAATTATTGCTGATCCTCCTTGTGAAGCTGAATTTTGATAAAAATTTGAATTTTGATCAACTCAGTTTCCTTTACTCCCCCCTCCGTAGGCAAACAAAAATTTTTGTTCGCTTAAGGAGTGGATTAATTTTTTTTTTAAAAATTTATATATAAATTTTAGAGTAAATTTGTTTTCGAAATTAAAAAAATCTCAATTCGCAAAAATTTTAAACAAATATTTATTAATCTGTAAAAATTATGTTTAAAATACAAGCTGTATAAAATTAAACAGAATTAGCTAGAGATTTCATTATACTAATTATCACTTATATATCAAAATTTTTTTTCATAAAAAATTTGTTCGCTCATGGAGGGTGTTTTTGGGCAAAAAATAGCGATTTTCCAATGCTTTATTCGCAATGGGGGGAGTTAGCAATAAAAACTGCATTACCAGTGTTATTAAAAAAATATAGATTCGAGGTAGCTATTTTAGTGATAGCAGAGTTTCCGTTAATATACAAAATATTACTACCCCTATTGGAGGTTATTGAGCAATCAGATAAATGTGTTTCAGCAGGGGCTGCATGATCTAAATTCAAAACTACGGCATAACCGGCAGAATTTGAATCAAAAACGCATGAGATTACTGAAAGAATCCCAGATAGGTGTCTAGCATAGATAGAAGTGACGTTGTTATTGTTAAAATTTGAATATAGAATTTGACTAGAAGGGTCCAGGATAACTGATTTATCAACGAAAATAATACTTTGACTTCCCCCATTATTTGAAAAAGTCATATTACTCATTCTTAACAAAATATATGATTGAGTTGATAATGATGAAATAGAGATATGCCCTAGCTTAGGATTATTATTTTTTATTGTGCAATTTTTCATTGAAATCCTTGATTTTATACTATCTCTACCTGAAAAAATCAATGTGCTATAAAATGAGTTTGATAATGATTCTATAGTTGTATTTTCCAATGTTATATTTTGGACTGAACTAGCTGAAATAGGCGTTTCTCCACCAATGAAATTACAGTTAATGAGTGTAAAATTACTTGTAGATGTAGAAGAGCTCAATGTTACGACTGAGCTCCGAACACCGTTATAAAAATAGTTATTTTTAAATGTCAAGTTCTTCAAAACCAGTGCTGAGGACATAGTTGCAGCCAAAGCAATGCTATTTCCACTTGACTTATTCTCAGAAAATACAGAATTTCGTAGAATAGTTTGATTTAAACAGTTTGTTAAAGCTAGTCCTGCATTATTTTGAGTACAGTAATTTTGAGAGATCGTGTTGCAGTGAAAAATAAAATTATTTATGCTTGTTGTTGAAATGACTGATTTGCAACTTGGTAAAGTCGACACTACTGATGAGTTTATATAGAGATAGCCTAAGCTTTTCATATAGTCAATAGTCACAGTGTTGGCGTCTTCGTTTAAATTGTCTCCGTTTCCATTTCAAGTTGAGTTTAAAATATAAAGATCGGGCAAGTTCGATAAAGAGATACCTGATCCTCCAAATGTATTTTTTGTGAAATTCAAGTTCTTAAGTGTTATGTTTCGAGCAGGAAAATTAGCTATTATTTTTTGACCTGAATCCAATGTAGTGACTCTTGAATCTCCACTAATGTACTCTTGAGATATCTTACCCTTGTATGAAATGTCAATGATTCCAGAATCTTCTGAAAAATTATTAAGAAAAGTGCAGTTATTTATCAAGATATTTTGAAGACCTCTATTAAACTGGATTATAAAAGTTGTTGTTGTAATAGCGCTGTTGTTTTGGAAAAGGGTATTTTCAATGCGAATATTAATTAAATTTTCATATATCAGTTTTTTCTCATCATCAATTTCAAGAGGCATGCTCAGTTTATATTGGTTGATAAAGAAAAAAGCATCATAATTAAAGTTGTATTGAAAAACTGAATTTAAAACCGTTAAATTCAAAATATCATTGAAAGTGAACATAGCTTTTGTTGAAGATTCTACATCAATGCTGTTCACTAAATTATATTCGATTTCGACATCTTCCATTTCAACATACTTTATTTGATTTAGGACCATAAAGCCAGCCAAATCAATCGCGCCATTAACTTCATAGCCATTATTAAGTAAAGATACTGAGCTATTAATAAAGTGGATTTCTCCACAATAGCTATTGCTGCAAGCATTAGATAAAATAACTCCGCTGCCAGGCTTGCTCATTATATTGTAAAAAGTAACAGAGTTCATATCCAAAATCCCACCTTTAATAGTAATAATTGATTTGTACTGCTGCCTGAAATTATTAATTTCCGCATTCTAACTCCCTCGTCGTGAGCAAAAAAAACTTGTTCGCTCACAGAGGTGGGTTAATTTTTTTCGAAATTTAAAATAATCCCACTTCTCAAAAATTGGAAAGCAAATATTAATTTAATTTGTAAAATTTATGTTTTAAAACGCAATTTTTTTTAAAATTAAGCCGAATTAGCTAGAGATTTTATTATAATAATTATCACTTATATATTTCCCTAAAAATGTTTGTTCGCTTACGGAGGGTGGGTTTTGTTCGCTGATAGAGGGGGAGAAGTAAGTAAAAATTACATGCAAATTTAAAATTCCATTCGAACTAATTTCAAAGAAATTTGTATTATGGAATTGATCGCAAATTGATTGAGGGACATAAGAACTTGAACTCAGAGTATTTCCATGGTCATCAGCAACTACACCATTACTGCTTGTTGCGATTTTACAATAGTCGCAGTCAGTGCAAAAAGGACTGAACTTTGTGCTTCCATCAAAAATAATATTTTCAAAAGTAACATTTGCTAGTATATCAATTGTCATTGGGCGAGTATCAACCAAAATAGTTATACTCTCCCCATCATTAACGCAATCTGGATGATTATATATTGAACAGTATAAAGGCTTAGCAGTAACTTCAGCTAATTTAGTAGATATTCTGTATAGCGGCCTTGAAGTTGTTGCTTCCCATAGGTACTCATCATCTATAACTAATGTTAAATTATGAGTGCCTTTCATTAAATAAATCACTGAATATTTTCATTTTAATTGTGCAAGCCCATAAGATAACGAATTATATGGAAAATTTATTGAGCCATCTCCTTGATCTGCATTATCAGCACTTACAAAGCTTTCATCTGGAACCTCTTCTGTAGATTCATCTGGAGCTGGCGCACAAATAACTCCATATCAGTCAAAAGCTCTTGTATAATAATATCTTGGACAGCTATCAACGCAATCAGTATAAAATTGCATATTATAGCATTGATAGCAAATTTCTCGATTTGAATAGTCACAGTACATACAATTTGGATCATCACAAGTACTTGATCAGCATAGAAAATAATCATAAAAGCAGTCTGCATAATCGCATGATAGTGAACAATTTTTTGCAAAATTATTATAATTTAAGCTGCAGCCATGATTTGCATAGCAAGAATTTGGAGTATTTACAGGATAGTTTCAATCTCGCATAGCAATTTGAGAGGAATATGATGATAAACGCATATCTCTATCTAAGCAATCCATATCAAAGCTGCAGTCTAAAACCATGCACTCAGGCTTGCATGATCCAAGATCAGAATTAAAGCAGCCAGGAGCACAAGATGGACAGTCATTTCCATCATATCCACAGCCTTCATTATAGCACTCATCATTACAAATCCCATCATTTATCATATAATCAAAACAGCCAGTTGCGCAATCTCCACATAGATAATTGTCAAAATTACATTTTTTTGTTGAGCAAACAAGGTCACAAGAGTTATTTTCTAATAAATCTGGATAGCATCCAGCAGCACACAAACAGTCACTATTATCGTAATAACAACTAGGTGTATTGCAGGCAGAATCACATATATAATTTGTCAATAAATATCCAGTGCATCCAGGGCTACAGGAGGAATTTCAGCAGTCCCCACCATCATATTGGCAATAATAGTTCATGCAGGCCCAATCGCATACTCCATTTCCCATCATTGAATTTTGACACCCTGGATTGCATTCCTATATAAAATTTACACAGGCATAATTGTTAAAATTGCATAAAGAATTGCTGCACTCTTGATGGCATGTTTTGTCTTCAAGAAATTCTAAAGTACAACCATCAGAACAATATCCACAATCTCCATGGTCATACCCACAATAAGCCAAATCACACGAAGGATCACAAACACCATTACTCTTTAGGCTGCAACCCAAACCATAAGTGCATCAATATTCACAGTCGCCTCCATCAAAATTGCAGCCTTGATTCATACAACTCTTCTGGCATAATCCATCTCCGATCTAATTTAGGAAATACTCAATATGATGGGCAATCTATAGAACATAAAGCAAAGGTACTTGGAATTAAGAAGATTTCGACAATTAGGAGAATTTTCAGCTCGATGCGATTAGTTACTCTCATATTTAGGAGATTTATTAAATTGTGAATTTTCAGAAAGCTTTATATGCATAACTAAGATTATAAATGCATAATCAATAAAACAATCATGTAGGTTAAAAGCTTTTCGATCGTTTTTTATTTAGGTTTGATAGACAAAATCCCATTTTTAATTTTGATAGTGAGAATCGATATTTAAAAAAATTATTGCTGCCTCATTGGCATATTTTAAAAATTAGTATATTTCTTTAAACTTTGGGAATTTTGAGAATTTTTATAACTAATCTTTTATTGACTTAAAAAATGAAAATATTCTTTTACTATGAATAGATCTTTAATATCAGTTAATGAGGTCAAATCTCTTCTTGTATGATCAGGGGACTAGAAAAATTGATTTATTATAATAAAATGGTATTTGTCAAATAGTAAAAAAATATTGCCTTACTCCCCCCCCTCTCCTCGTGAGTGACCAAAAAAATTTTGTTCACCCACAGAGGGGGGTTAATTTTTTTCTTCAAAATTTAAAAAAATCCTAATTCGCAAAAATTAGAAAGCAAATATTAATTTAATTTATAAAATTTATGTTTAAAGCAATTTGTTTAAAATTAAACAGAATTAGCTCTAGATTTCATTATACTCATTATCATTAGTATATCACAATTTTTTTCCATAAAAAATTTTTCTATTAAAAAAATTTTTGTTCACTCACAAGGGTGGGTTTTTGGGCAAAAAAAAGCGATTTTTCTAATGGTTTTGTTCACTCACGGAGGGGGGGGAGTTAATAGATTTTGCAAATCAATATCATAGTCCTATAACCATCACTTAATTCACTTAAATTTATATATTATGCGTTGCATAAATTTCTTATGGACGTTATACGCGCCATTTTCATTTGAAATTTCAAATTATGAATTTTGCCGCACTAAAATCTGCGTTTTGAAACGCATATTTGGTTTTCACATACCAAATTCAAATTGACATGCATATGCATGATAAGAAATTATTGCAATACATAATATTTGAATTCTTTCATAAAGGTAGATGTGTTAATTTTAAAGCTTATATATAAAACATAAAATATACTCTGCTTCATTTTTCTACTTCCTTTAAGGCAGGGTATAGAACTTTTTCATAAATGGAATTATTATTGTTCTTTTAATATTGAAATGGCAGCTCTTTCATAATTGTGCTAGCATTCGATACTATTTGATTTAATTTTAAATATTAACACTTCAGGACTTTGAGTGATTTTACTAGTGATAAGGGATGTATAGCTGGATGGTCAAGCATAGGTCGCAACCAGACACCCCCACCCCCTAAAAGTGGTACCCCCACTCCCCCTAAAAAATGGTACCCCCACCCCCCACCTCCCCTAAAAAATGGCACCCCCACCCCCCCCTTTCACAGATGGCACCCCCACCCCCCTTAATATAGCATAAATAAATGACAAATGCCAATTTAGAGTAGCAAATAAATTATTATTTTAAATATTCAAAATTACTGATTTATACAATATCCACATAGCGTAGCACAATCGATGAAGGAGTAGGTGGAATGAGATGAGAATTTCCTATAACTACTAACTCCCCCCATCCTTGATCGAACGACTCGCCATTGTTCGATCAAGGATGGGGGTTAAAAAAAAAATGTTTTGGGAAAAAAAAATTATATATAAAAATAAAAAATATATATATATATATTTTTTTTTTATTTACTTTTTAATAAGAGGGTTAAGAATATTTAATAATTATTTTTACATCAAAAAATTAAATTAATTTCATAAAAATACCATTTTTAATATTTTGATTTATTAGTTACCCTTTTAAACTGTATAAATTTTAATTTGTTCCTTATTGAATTAAATTTGTTTTTTAAAGAATCTCTATTTTTTAGATTATTGAGTTTTTAAGCCTAGGTTGATGGCTAAATCACTTCGGATGGTTGATGTGCAGCTTTCTGTCGTCTCAAAGCTCTGAAAACAACTTCATTAGATGCATCTTCCCAAGCTTTTGATAACTAATATATTTTTATACATATAAAAATTTGCATGATATGAAAATCGTTCGATCAAGGATGGGGGTTAATTTTCCCAATTTTTAGGAATTTTTACAGTCAATCGTTCGATCAAGGATGGGGGGGGAGTAAGCATACCACATATGAAAAAATTTATTAGCAAGCATAATAATGATCTTTGGTGCTAATTAGCAATATATCTTGCATATATTTATGATCTTTGTGGAACGATGGCTAAAAGTCGAATTAGAGATCCAAAAGTAAAACTGACAATAGCAAATACTATTTTATTACAACTATATTGAATCCTGTTACCAATTCAGTCCTGCAATCCTTGTACAATGGACATCAAATTAGCTTTAATTTATGAATCAATAAATTTAATGCAAGTTATTGTATTGTGCTAATTTAATAATTAATGCCATTATCTATATCTTTGGCATTATATTTATAAATATAAAAAAAAAAAAATTTAATATATTTTCTAATTAATTGCAACCAATTTAAATTTATTACTTAATCATAAATATAAAGTAATTTGTGGGCTTAATTTATCAATATAGTGTTTTAATTGGGTTATATTTAATTTATTCTGCTTGTTTCCTATCAATTACTTCTATAGAATAAACCCGAGAGGGGGGGTGGGGGTGCCATCTGTGAAAGGGGGGGGGGGTACCATTTTTAGGGGGGAGGTGGGGGTTCCCTTATTTGGGGGTGTCTGGTTGCTACCTATGCTTGACCAGCTGGATATCTGTTTTTATCTAGGCTTGGTAAAATTATGAATCAAGAAAATTTTTATTTTTAAGCTACTAAGCTCTATAAAATATCAATATTCTCCATGCAAAAAGCTTATTAGAAGTACCTGAAAACTTTACTAGAGCTCTCTAAGCTCTGCCTCTTTAAACATATTTTCTTATTATCTTATTTTTTTATAAAATCTTTAATTGTGATCATTTTCAAAGCCTTCATTATCTCTCAAGCTCGGAAGAGGGACCCTTTCAAATATCGATATCTCTTCAGCATTCTCATTCGAATTCGTTAAGCTCTTTACTGAATCTTCATCATACCTAACAACTTCAATGTCATTCTTTTCCTTATGCTGTTCTTCACTGAAAAATGTGCCTGAATCAGAAACTTTGCTTCTTGAATTATATCTTTTCAACTTCCTTGAGGATGGCTTAGGATCAATACATGGCTGAGTAGGAACCTTATGAGGAGAATCTAAATTATCTTTTGTATAAGCTGTCTCTGTAAAAGTTTTATCAAGCTCAGTTTCAGAAGTATCTGGGATTTTAGCAGGGACCAGCTGAAGAAGCCAGTTTTCTAATTTTGTTCCATGAAGGCATCTTCTTATAAATCCTAGTTTTGAATATAAAATTGCCAGGCCAACTCCAGTCATATTTGAAGCCCAATAGAAGAGGAAATAAAAATTGACAACAACAATGATAATAAATAGCACAATTTTTACAGCATAAACAATGTCGCCTGTTAGGTAAAACAACCCACAATAAATTGTAAGTCCTGAAACTAAAATAGCCCTTAAATCCAAAATATTTAATTGGTCTGTCAAGTATGGCTGTATTTTTGCTTGCACAAAGAAACAAGTCAGCAGCAAGAAAAAGACAGTCAATGCTTGTACTGAAGTTGAAGAATTTCCCATAAAAACGGCACAGCAAATAATAAGAATTTTTCTATAAATAATGGTGAATTCCCAATAATAAGTTTCTTTTTTGTACCCTAAATATAAAAACCCATATTGTAATTTTAATTCTAATGTCAAAAGTTTGTCTCTATTAAGGTATATATGAAGCAAGCACAAAGCAGGAACGGTGATACACCATACCATTATGCTTGGAAAAGCGACAAAAAGCGAGTAAGACCAATGCTCAGAGTCCCAGCACTTCAAATCCAAATCACTTCTCAAGTAATAATTCCCTGGCGAAACTTCATAGCAGTTATAGCACGAAAAATTGTATTTCACAAGTGTTGGGTGGATTAAAAACAGCTGAACCACCAATGAGCCTAAAAACTTATTCTTTATATATTTAGTATCAATAACACAGATATAGTATCCCAGCCAAAATATCAGTGTTATAACAAAGAGTCCTGCTGGTAGAAGAGCCATGAAAACCAATTTTGAATAAAATGGTTTTGTATTTTCCCCTTGTAAATAGCAGTCAATTGAAAAAATTTGGTCTGTGACCCCACCAGCTTGCTCTTGGACTGAAAAGAACTGTAAAACCAAAAATGGTCAGTCTAAGTTAAAAGATGCAGTAAGAACGACAATTTGTAAATAATTCATGAAGATCTTGATAAATACTGAAGTCATTGATTTGGGCTTAAATGCAGATTTAATAGAAGCTCGGACCATTAAAAACACGATTAAAATTGCTAAAATAAGCATTGCAGCCAAAATCAGAGCATTTATAGTAGGGTTCGGGCATTTTGAGCATGAGTCTTGGCCATTCCGAGAATAATCAGATTGGCAGGATTGGCATAAATTTCCATAATATCCTGTTTCACACTCTCCTAAAGAATTGTTCGTTGCGACTCCTCCTAAGCAAGCAGCTGAATTTGGGCACTCCAAAAAATCATCAGTTGTATTTGACCACCTCCAATATCCAGCCAGTGGATAAATATCACTTTTTCCATAGCATTTTGCTTCAGCAGGGCAATCCTTGCAAGAAGTCCCAGCTTCCAAATTATAAGTCCCACTAGTACAAACTTGGCAGGTTTTCGCTACTAAAGCTTCTCCAACAGTGCAATTTCTTAAGTCAAACACAATATTTCCGCTTGGTAAATTGCTATTAGAAACTATTGTAGAAGATACAGTAATCTCTACATTGCTTCCAGGATCACCAGTGACTATAACGTCGCTGAAGTTATAAAGTCCAGAAGCTGCCTGAACTTTGGTTTTCCCAGACAATGAGTAGCTGGTGCTGTTTACCACTTCTAATTGGCAATAGCTCGAGCTCTCTGTCAGCACAGTCTGATTGTAATGGTCCATTATTCCTATAATAATTGGAGAAGAAATAGTTTGGCCTGGAGCTGAGTCTACACTGACTTCTAGCCTTCTTCTAGAATCTATTACATCTAAGCTATAAGGAAAAGATGCCAAATTATTTCCATAATAAGCTGAGTTGTTTTTATATACTAAATCGCTTACTCCCCCCCCTCGAAGTTCGACCAAGATATAGGGAAAATTCCTATTTTTTTTTTGAAAAATTAACCCCCCTCAAAGTTCGACCAAGACCTATATAAATTTAATAGGAAAATAAGCAATTTTTCAAAAATTTTAAACTATGTGGGGGTGAGCTTGCGATTTTTGTATTCAAGTTCTAAAAAAGCGTTACAAACCATCTTGGACTATTTTTTCTAACCCTTACACCCTCTCAACTATACAGAAGAATATGATAAATATTTTTTTTTTTTTTTACTACTAAATTATATAAAAAAAAATTCTATATAATTTTTTTTAAAAAATTTTCTCTTAAACCCCTCGAAGTTCGACCAAAAAAATCTTGCTCGAACTTCGAGGGGGGGGGAGTTAGAACTGGTTGATAGTCGTACCATTGTATCCCACCTCCGCTTATGCAGGCTGAATTATTGGTAAACGTTGAGCTGCTAATCGTGATATTTATAGAGTCTTCTGATTTTAAATAAACAGCTCCTCCTTCTCCAGCTGTGCAAGCAGTGGCAGAATCACCTGCATAATTGTTTTCAAAAGTGCAGCCTGATATATCTAAATCAAATTTATTTGAGTAGATAGCACCGCCATACTCTGCTGTGCAGTTATTGAATACTGAGTCTGTTATTGTGACTTTATTATCTGCATCTGTATATGATTGATAATCAAAATAAAGAGCGCCACCGTCTGTAGATTTTAAATCCGTAAAAGTTGAGCTTGTAATATTTACTGAAACACAGTTAACGCAGTCTATTGCAGCCCCATATGTGTTGATACCATTTTTAAATGTGGAGTTGGAGACCACAATTGTTGGTGTTTTACTTGTTTCAACACAGGAGCCGACAAATCCATTAAAGATAGAGTTGTATAAATAGAGGCTACTTTCAAATAAGAAAAACACTCCTCCACTTGAAGTTGCAGCACTGTTTTCAACTGTGGAGTAGTTAAAAGTGCATACGCTGCCGGAAAAGCACTGGGTAGTTCCTCCACTCTGTGCGGATGTATTATTAAAGTATAGTTGAAGTGCTGTTTTGGCTCAGACTTTCCTATTATGCCTTAGCATAATTTGAATGATTCCCACACATCGAAATATTTTTACACATGCCAGACGCAAATCCACATGTGGAGTTTCGACATTCGAGGGAATCCACATATGGGCTTTTTGACTGACATGTGGAAAAATGCCCTAAAGTGTGGGAGGCAACTTTGAGATTTTTTAGATATAGAAAATTCCTGGGGATAGCGTATTCCGCGCTATCCCCAGGAATTTAGTATAGCTTCTCAAAAACAGATCTAAAAATAAAAACTGCGCTTGGAAAACTGATTAAGTAACCACCAAAGCGTTGTGAGAACTATCATGGGCTCAATCAAAAGCAAGGCTCAGGCTATAGCACCTTTCACAGTAAAAAAGACTGCCACTGATAGAAACGCTCCCACCCGTAGATTCTGAAACTGAATTTTCAAATGAAGTGTCATAAACCATCAAAATGCACATAATATCCGCATAAATATGAGCTCCATAATACCCAATATGGTTATAAAATTTTGAGTCATAGATATAAGCGTTTGAGTATATCATCAAAATCGAAGGGGTATTAGCGACTGAGGTGTTATTATATATAGAACAGTTTTTATACATTATCTGGACCATAAATCCAGTAATAGCTGCTCCAACTCCAGCATAATTAAAAGAAACTTCTGTATTCTGGATAATTGAAGTGACTTTAAAAGAGTTAAGAGATGCTATAGCTGAGCCTCGGCTTGTGCAGCTGTTTTTGGTTATAACTGAGTTGTTAAATGTGAATTTTGAAGCTTGTTCAGAGTATAATGCACCTGCTTCGTCAGATGAAAAATTATCACTAAATGTGCAGTTATCACAAACTAAGGTAGAAGATCCAGATAAATAAATAGCTCCTCCTTCTGACGCTGAATTACTTTTGAAGATTGTGTTGGTTAGAATAGCGTTGCTGGTAGATTCGATTAAAGCTGCCCCTCCTTGGTATCCAGAATTTTTGTAAAATGTTGAGCCAGAGTCTGTTCAGTTGCCTTGGTGGAGAGAAATGGTGTTGTTGGAGTTATTGTAAACATAGCTGTCAATTGTGTAGAATAAAGAGGTGCCAGAGTCAGAACTTATGTAGAAGATGCTGTCCCCTGTATTTGAGCTAATAGTGTTGCTATCAAAAATAACCATGGTTGGTGATACACAGCCAGAGTTTAAGATAGTTCCATATGGGGCAGAATTTGAGCTGAAGGTTGATGAAGAGACTGTAAAACTTCCTGACCTCATCTGAGCATTAATCAAAGTTATTGCATTACTAGAAAAGTTAGAAGAAGTAATCACACTGTCTGAGTCCATTGCAATCGAGTTGTCTATTGTAATAAGGTAGCTACCCAAAGAGTTGTTATAAAATAAACAGTTTGAGATGCTGAGCAGAACTGATGAATAAACAACTGCAGAATAAATCTTGATGTGCCCTGATGTAGGAGAGTTATTTTGGATAAATGAGTCTATTATCGTCAGACTCGAAGAATCGTCAGCCCTAAAGGCAACAGCGCTATAAAACTGGTCTTTTGCCCCAGACTCAAATGTACAGTTATCAATTGTTAAGCTTTTTAATGAATCCGCATACACTGGAGTTTGGCTGCTTATAAATTTGCATTTAGTTAGGGTGAATTCTGCATCTTTTGTGTTCAAAACAACGACGCCATTGCCAGATTGTCTGCTAAAATAATTTTGTGTAAAAGTTAAATTATATAGTCCGAGCCTCCTTTTGGCTCGAGCTATGCCGACGTCAGGAGATGTCGAAAGGGGAGTTGGTTTTACTAGCATTTGTAGTAAAATCAATCTCCAGATGATAAATCCACCGTATATTGAGATCTGCTATCTGGGGTGCTGGCTTTACCAACAAATATTGGTAAAAGCCAACTCCCTTCCGACATCTCCCAATATCGGTATAGTTCGAGCCAAAGGAGGCTCAGGCTATAAATAACTGGAGTAGTTGACATATCTGCAAATAAAGCTATGCTGTTCCCTTGAGATTTATTTTTTGTAAAAGTGGAGTTCTGGATATAAGTGCTTCCAATGCAGTCTTGTAAGTACAATCCTGCGTTTGTATCACTGCAAAAGTTGCCTTCGACGGTATTGAAGTCAAAAATGAAATTATTTGTGTCTGAAATTGATAAAATTGATGAGCAGGTATAGTCTAAGGAAGAGAGCTCAAGGCTGATATAAAGGTCGGATGAGTCTATTAGATAATCAATATTTACAGTATTTATATCGTCGTAGTCACTTTCTCCATTACTTATTCAATATGAGTATAAAAAGTTCACATTAGGAACATTGCTGATTTCAATAGCAGTCTCAGACAAAAAATTATTACTCCTTCTTAACTCAAAAAAATATTTTGCTTGACAACTGGGAGGTTAATTTTTTTAAAAGTTTATTGTTTTGGATTAATCAAAGCAAAATAGAATTTAACTTAAAAAAAAATGTTTTATTGTAAAATTAACTAGGGATTTCATTTTGATAATTATTATTTATATATTAAAGCATCGCTAAGGGATGAGTTGGTAAAATTAAGGTTATAAAAAGTGATCGTTCTCTTAGGGTAGTGAATCTTAATATTTTTACCATCTATTGTAGTTACCCTGCTTTCTCCAGACACAAATATCGAATAATAGCTTCCTTCATAATCTATATAAATGATTTCTGAGCCTATGTTATTGTAAAATGTGTTGTTATTGAAATAAATATTCTGAAGCTCCTTGTTAAATTTAATAATAAATCCTGCATAAGTTTGGGCACTGTTGTTATAAAATGTACAGTTTTCGACCCTTATGTTTTGCAGATTTTGATATATAAGAGAGTAGTCGCTGTCAAGGGTAGTAGGCATAACTAAGCTATTTTGATTGATATAAAACAAGCCGTCATAGTTATAATTGAACCGAAATTCCGAGTTCAGAATAGTTATATTTAAAACATTGTAGAAATATCCAAAAGTTTGGAAAAGAACTTGATTTGTCGTTCTTTGGACTATGTTTTTCTCAGCTATTATGTCTTGGATTTCAACATAATTTGTTTTAGTAGCTGATAGAAAAGGCGCCAAAGTAATTTGTTTGGTGATTTCGTAGCCATTATTCATTGCTGATACTGTCCCACCTAAGTAATGAATCTCTCCACAGTATCCAGACGAGCATGTAGAAGAAATGGCAGAGCCTTGAAAAGCGCTCATAAAATTATAAAAATTTACAGATTCCATATTCAGTATCCCTCCGTTAACTGATATAATTGAGCTATATTGCTGGCGGAAATTTTGGATTTTCACATTCTACATAAAATTTACCTTCAAATTCAAAATTCCAGCTGAAGTTATATTAAAAAATCCAAGGTTGCTAAAAGTATTGCAGATATCCTGAGGAGCGTAGTTGCCTGTAAGTAATGGTTTCCCTCTGTCATCTAATAACTGGCCATCATTATTTGTAGCAGATTTACAATAGTTGCAGTCGGCACAATGAGGTGCAAATGTGATACTTCCATCAAAAATGATATTTTCTATCGTCACATTTGTTGAAATGTCCAAAGATAAAGGAATAGCATCTACATACACAGTGATACTTTGTCCATCATCTACACAGTTAGATACTGAATAAATAGAGCAATAAAGAGGTTTTATTAAAAGCTGGATGGTATCTGTAGTGTCTCTATACAGTGGTTTTGAAGACTTCGCTTCTAATGAGGTTGAATCATCAAAAGTAGTAAGGTTATGGCTTCCTGACATTAAATAAACTGTCGCATATTTATATGTAACTGTTGACAATGCATATGATAAAGAAATATAACTCCCCCCTTCCGTGAGCGAACAAAACCATTAAAAAAATCCCTATTTTTTGGCCAAAAGCCAACCCTCCGTGAGCAAACAAAAATTTTTTTGTGAAAAAAGTTTTGATATATAAGTGATCAATAGTATTACGAAATCTATAGTTAATTCTGTTTAATTTTAAACAGATTGCGTTTTAAAACATAAATTTTATAAAATAAAATTAATATTTGCTTTCCAATTTTGTGAATTAGGATTTTTTTAAAATTTCGAAAAAAAAATTTCGATAAAATTTATCTCTAATTTTTAAAAAAAAACTGACCCCGTGAGCGAACAAAAATTTTTTGTTCACTCACGGGGGAGTAAGGACTATTTATACTCCCATCCCCTGACACCAAATTAGTAGCACTCACAAAAATTTCTTCAGGGCTTTCTTCAGTCGTTGTATCAGCTGACTCCACACAAATCTGAACATTTGTCTGAGGATGAGTATAAGATTCATAATGCTTTGGACAAGAAGTCAAGCAGCTACCAAATCATTGATAATTGTTGCATCTTACACATAAGTCCGGGTCTAAATTTGAACAAAGTTTGCAATTAGGATCGGTGCAATTCTCGCTGTAGCACTGGAAATAATTATAATAGCAATCTAAAAAGTTGCAGGTTTGTGTGCAGTTTGAAGGCTTTATCGGTTGCAAAAAATTAAGACTGTCTGTGTATTTTAAAGAACAATCATGATAAGGACATTGAGTCGGGTATGCTAATTGGTAGTTTCAATCTTCATTGACTATTTGTTGATAATAGGCAGAAAAAATAATAGAAGAATTATGGCAATTAGGGTCAAAGCCGCAACTGTATACCATGCAATCAGAATTGCATTTGCCTAGATCGGCTCCATGTCAAATGACTGTGGATTTTTGACAGTGTACATTTCATTGAAATCCATTTGGTCGAAAATTTTTCGGTGAAATGGACACTATCAAAAAGGCAATGTCATTTGGCCTGCATCCGCCTAGATCTGTAACTAAACAGTTGTTTGCACAGGTTAAACAGTCCGTTCCGTCGTAATTGCAATCTGCATTGTTGCAGACACTGTCGCAGGTACCATTGCTTATCGCGCTTTTAAAGCAGTCAAGCGCACAGTCTCCACAATCATGATTATCATAATCACAGTCTGCTACAGCACATTCTTTATCGCAAACTCCATTTGTGAGCATAGAAGGATAGCAGTCTGTATTACATAAACATTGATAATTATCATAATTACACGTTTCTGTGTTGCAGACCTCATCACATTCATTATTTTTCAATAAAGCCAAAGTGCAGTCAGTATTACACTGGAGTTTGTCACAATCTCCATTATCATAGCTGCAATCATAAGTCATGCATTCCCATTGACATGTCCCATCACCAATATAGCTCCCTTTGCACCCCTCATTGCAGTCCTAAATATCTCTTACGCATTTATAATTGTTGAAATTGCAATAGGCATTATTACACTCCTCGTGGCAGACGGAATCTTCAAGCATTGTTAACTCCTCCCTCCGTGCCGTGAGCGAGCAAAACTATTAGAAAAAGCGTACAAAATTTTTTAATAGAAAAATTTTATGGAAAAAAAAATTTTAATATATAAGTGATAATTATTATAATGAAATCTTGAGCTAATTCTGTTTAATTTTAAAACAAATTATGTTTTAAAAAAATATAATTTTTACAAATTAAATTAATATTTGCTTTCCAACTAGGATTTTTAAATTCCGAAAAAACAATTCTATAAATTTATATATAAAATTTTTTAAAATAAAAATTAGCTCCCCTTCGTGAGCGAACAAGATTTTTGTTCTCACGGAGGAGGGAGTAAGGTGCACCCATCAGAGCAATACCCACAATCTCCATGATCATAGCCACAATAAACATTGTCACAAGCAGGATCACATACATTATTACTAGGTAAAGTACAGTTGTAAGTAGTAGAGCAGGTGCTGGCACAATCTCCTCCGTCAAAATTGCAGCCTACAGACATACAGGCTTCATCACATCAGCCGTTGTTGATCTAGATAAGAAATACTCATGTAGAATTGCATTCAAAACTGCATAGTGAAAAAACTGGTATGGTAAAAAAGATTAAGAGTAATTGAATCAGATTCATGATTTCCTTTTAAAATCAATTTGTAATGGTTCTTTTGGGGAATTTTATTCAACGCAAACGTTATAAAATGATAAACTAAGATAAAAAGAGGAAATATACATAAAAGAAGCTAAACTGAGACAATATAGGCTTAAACTGTGAATTCTAATAAAACTAAAACTTTCATCTCTATATATTTTTGAGATCTGTGAGAATCTGAATGTTATTCTATAATATAAAAATGTAAAGCATATATATATGAAATTACATATGATTATTTAATTATGGAAGTAGATTGGGTCAAAGATAAGTTTATATTGTCATTTAAATTAGCATATTGTTTATGGTTAAGATTATAGGCCTGGAAATTTCTTATAATAAGAAGCTTCTCTTAAAATTGAGAGATTAAATTCTCTTGCCATTTAAGTAGGAAGGCTTAGTCCCCGATTTAATTGGAAAAAAAATTAGTAAAATTTCCTATTATTTGAACTATAGCCCTCTTTAAATTGGAAAAATATTTGTTTTTCAATAGAAAAATTTTATAGGTAAAAAATATAATTTTTTATAAAATAGATTTGACCAAATTGTGAAAAGGCAAATAGAGTATTAATTAAACAGTTCCACACTGAATCCATTTATCTTTTTCATTAATTCTTTATAAAAAATATATTAAAAGTTAACGTATTGCAATCATTTATTTTTTTTAAATTTATAAGAGAGAAAAAAATGGTATTATTTTTTTAAAAAAAAATTAAATCTCTTTAAAATTAAATAGGATTTTGCTCCAAATTAAATGGAATTTAGTATTAATTTGATAATATATTTGATATTGTTTAATGAATTTTAATAAAATAACAGAATTATTCACACAATTTATTAAAAGAAACTTATTTATTTATCTATTTAAAACTTTTAGTAGCTTTTAAATATATAGTCAAGCTATAAAAGCAATTTATTTATAGTTTGGCATGCATTATCCTAATAAAGCCATTCTTAAGACTTCAAAAATTCATAAAGGCTTAATGAAATAGATTTAATCTAAATTACGCTTGAGATGAAGGATTCTATACTTAAGTCTTTCGTTTTCATCTTTCAAATTGCGGATTTCTTCCAGGAGCTCTTTGTTTTCTTTGCTTTTCTCTGAAGTTTTCATATCTTTGAGGTCTTCATCTAATGCAGCTCTAATTTTATACAAATCTTGAAGAATTTCTGCCTGCACTTGTCTGACAATGTCGTTTGCCCCGTCTTTTAGGACAAACTCAAGCTTGCTGACTCTTTCTTCGAGCTTTGTTAAGCCTTCCATATTTTTATCACATGAAGTAATTGTAAAGCCTCTGGAAAGAAGAGCTTTAGAAATTCTATTTATCATTAACTATAAATTATAAAATTTATATGAAAATACATGTAGTTTATATTATATAAAAACTTATTTATTCATAGTATGTTCCACATATTTATTGATAAATAAGTATAAAAGACTTTATTTATAAACTTGAATTTTTTGAAATTCAATATATTGAAGTATAAATAAAGAATTTTATATAATTCCAATTGATTTATTAACAATTTTCCATTTAGCTTTCTTCCTTGATAAACTTTGAGATAAAATAAGCGATGCATTGATCTACAACTTTACTGTCATTGACTAGATCAATTTTTATATAATCCAGCCCTTTTTGTCCTGCAAACTCATAAGCTTCATACGGTTGAATTTCATTTTCTCTATTAGAAAATTGGTTCCCAACAATCAATTTATAGCAATTTCCAAGAAAATATTTTTCAGTAAATTTCAATAAATACTCAAGCCGATTAAAGCTATATGCATAATGATGCGCAAAAAAATAAATAACTCCATGGCATCTATTAGCGAATAATTTGGGTAGCTCAATATACTGAGTTTGTCCTGGAACATCATAAAGGAAAACTTCAACAACTAGCCCATTTGGCATTCTAATTACTTCTGAAGCAAGATCTAAGGTTGAGGAAGGGATATGTGTGGGTGGAGTTACTTGATCTGTGAATTTGCGTAAAAATGTGGTCTTTCCGGTTGCTGGGTATCCGACTAAAGCAATTTTTAAGGATAATGATACTGCGCCTGGGGTATGGCCAAATAATTTTGTGAAATCTGATAGTTCTAAGACTTGATTATCGAAGCTATAATCCATTATAACTCATTTTAAGTAAAATATTTGGTGTTATCTTATTTTAATTAAAAGTTCTTCTCTCACTTTTGTCAGAATTCCATTCGATTCTATGTAAAATTCATTTCCAATGTCGCCTTCTTCATCCATATATATAGGGATTGAAGGACTGCCTTGGGTTCCACCATCCCCTGCAGTCTTTTCTACAATAGCTGGCTCTTCTATTATTTTCAATATTTTTGGCTTTTTAACTGCTTGAGTTTTTGCATTTTTCTGTTGCTGCTGCTGTTTTTGCTTTTCTTTTTTCTTTTTGGCATTCCTTCCTCCCATACTTTTACAACTATCTATCTAACTCTGTATCATTGAATTTTAAATAAAATAATATTAAAGAATTTAAAATTATATAATATGCGTAGCCAATGCTAAAAAAAATAAAATTTATTATTTGTATAAGCAGGGGTAGACAATTCAGATATTTTATTATCAAAATTTAATATAAAATAAATACCTTAGTCCCCCTAGACTTATAATATTTATGATTCAGGAATTCAAAGATCTCCTGGAGCACTTAGACCCCACACAAGAAAAAATTCACACTGCTTCTCGTTGGTGTCAAGAGTTTCTTACCTCAAACCCTTCTAAAACTCAAAGCATAGTCGACGCATGATCAAAATCCTTAGAAACAAGCTCTCAAAAAATTGCCTTTTTATTTCTCGCAAATGATATAATCCAGCAATCCCACAACGAAACCTTAAAATCTATGTTCAACTTCGCATTACCACGAGCCTTCACCATTTCCGCTACAAATCCTACACAGATCCAAGACATACGAAAAGTCCTAAAAGTCTGAGACGACCGTCAAGTCTTCCCAAAGCCCACTATCGAAGAATGAGAAAAAATTTGCCAAAGAGCAGAAAGCCAGCTCCCTATATCAGACCGATCAAATTTAATTTACATTATAAATTTAGCTAAAAAACTAAATAATTTGAAAGATTTAGAAGAAAAAATGAGAAATATGAATGGGGAAGCTGTAAAAATGTCAGACGAAGAATGCAAGCTGAGGGAAGACGTGATTAAAGAAATCGTAGGAGTCATGAAAAAAATCCATCATGGGAATCTCAATGTGTCGATATTAATTGGGAGAATTAATGAAAAGTTAAAAAAATTAGATAATTAAATTTTAATAAAATGAATGATGAAATTTTTGGTAGCCAAGAGTTCAATAAATCTTTAGATTCAAATATAAGTGACCAAAAGACTCAAGAGAGGTCTCCACGCCGGTCTATTGTAAAAATAAATGTGGCTGCAAAAGAAAAACTACTTATTAAACAAGATGTGAATCCTAATCCGTTTGCAATTATAAAAGCTACTGAAATGGTAAGGAAAAATAACCGAGCAATTACAATTATGAGTGCGACAAAAGAAAAACTCATGAAAAAGATCAGCTTGAATTTTAATGCTGAAGAAAATGATAGCACAAATCAGCAATTAAAAGTAAGGTCTATCAGTTTGATTCCGATTAGAACGATAACTCAAGAGTCCGAATATGGAGACGACACTCCATCACCATCGAAAAATGAGAAAAACTGAGCAAAAAGTCAAAATCCAATGATAATCAGGTCAAGTGATTTTTATGGAAAATTAAATCGCTACTATACAAACACAGAATCGAGTCCAGTTTCAATAGAAAATACTCCTATAACTGTGGTTTCTACTATGACTTGGCAAAATACCCAAGAAAAATTCAAATCCGGCAACGACCCCAAAATTTCTTATTCCCATCCAAAAGACATAAAGCCGCACCGTCATCATTCAAACGTCTTTATTAACGTCAAAGCTAAATCTATTAGTCCTACTAATAAACAAAAAGGACAATCAGTTCGTAATTTATTGATTTCAATCAGAAATCGCTCTCCAAGTTCAAGTACCTTGGGGAGAAGTCAGACTAATTAATTAATTTTTATTTATATATTCTTACTTTGTTTTGCAAAAGTCGATCTTGCTGACAATATAAGGTCATTTGGACCTCCCATTGCTTTTTTTAACGTCTTATTATAAATCATATCAAATTGGCTCATATTTGAATTATTTTGGGTGAAGTTTTTATATCAGTAATGAACAATCCCTATATAAAAGAAAAAAATAACTTCAAATGTTTTGTTGTTTGATTTTATGAATTTATTGAGTTTGTTTGCCTTTAGCACTTTTATAGCGATTTCTCCTAGCTTTAAAAGGCAAGGCGCAAAAGGAAACCCTTTTTCTTTATCTTTTGAAGCCTCAAGCATTTCTTTGGTTGATTTCGTAAAAAAATTGGTCAAAAATAGCATAAATATCAAAAATTGTGGGATGCCTCTGAGTTTGGTTTCTTTATCAAAGTTAGAAATTCCGATTTTTTTGAAGGAATGAGGCCAGGAGGTTTCATTTGTGATGCTGCAATAAACACTTAATAGTAAACTTTTATGGAATGCTTGGGACATTCTAAAAATCGTCTCAGAAAAACTGATGATTTTGTCACAGTCTTCTGCTTGCTCTTTTGTAAGCTTAACATTGCTTTTCCCACAACACCCACATAATCTAGCAAAAAAGCTTGGCTTTATCATTACTCTTGAGGAGCTTTTAGAGATTAGGATTATTTAAAGTTAGGCGTTAGCCATATTGGTGACGCAGTCACCAAAGACCTCCCGTACGGAGTTCACCCGCTTTCGACTCCATCCCAGAGGGTCTATCCCTCTTACTAGTGTCCTTCCGGTACCTTCTGTCTCCTCCTCGATGCTCAGCCTTGAGTGGGCGGATAATGGATTCTGCGTCCTGCTACGGGCGATTGGACTAGATTCCAAGGACCAACTCCTTGGAGTCTATCGGGCGTCAAAGTGCCTTTCTTCGACAGCTATAGGGAAAAAAACTTATGTGGCCTGGGCAGAAGTTCATATTTTCTCGGTAGAGGAATGCCTATGGGTCCTCGGATCCAAAGGACTTTGCTGAGCGCCTCCATTTCCAATCACAAGAAAGCAGCCAAAACCTACCCAGATACACACATCTTGAGCTTGCATTTGATTTTCAGCTCCAATTCGCTGTGGCCATAAAGTCTAGACCAAAAGGGCAACTTGACGTGTGTCGCCATTTTAATGTATGCGGGGCTTTTAGGGAGTTTTAGATTTTTGAATATGGATAGAGCATCGTCAAATGTGTAGCATTTTATTTCTTCAGTATCAGCATTAACACTTTCTTCTTCACGATTTTTTGGTATACTTAATCCAATTTCTTTATGAAATCTTTCCACTGGTGGCTCTAGTTGTGGATCTATAGGCTTGACTTCTTGGTTTTGCAAATCACTGGGGTTATTTTTTAATTTTCTAGCAACTTGGACTGCTGAAGGAAGCTCAGGAATTTTTTTGTCAATTGTTTCAGGCTCAGGTTCATTTTTAATAGAAACTTCATATATAATATGGTCCGACCTCTTGATGCAATTTTTAATGTATTTGGGCAGAAGTTTTTCTGTGATGCCTGGGATATTGGATTTTCCTCCTGACATGGAGTTAGTCGGTCACTGTTCCGAGTAGGTATAATCTCTACTCGAATTAGGGACTCTAAAAATAGCATGTTCTCAGCATAAAACTGAGAGTCAATCCTCAGGCTCCAAGTCCTTAGCGAACTGATTCCCTGGGAGCAAGTAGGGTACGACGTAGCCTAAGGCAAGAATCGGTTCAGCCCATAGCGATCACCAAGCTGTGAGCTTGCAGAGGTGAAAATCTCTGCCGATTTAAAACAAGGCATCATAATTTAATTTATAGAAACTTCAATCTTTGGGCTTTCTTTTTTCTTTTCTGCATTTAACTTAAATAGAGGAGAATTGCTTTTGATTTCTAAATTTAGTTGAGATTTTTCGGGTTTCTTTACAAGAACTTTTATTTCTTTTTGTGAATCTTCATCAGAAGATGAAGAAGATGAGGAAATAGAACTGTCTAAATTTTTGTACTTTTGTGATAAAGTTGCTTTCTGGTTTTTGTTTGGGTTTGTGGAAGACTTAGGTTTGTCTTGGTTTGAAATTTCTGAATCTTTTGGGAAATCAAACTTAAAATCTTGTTTTTTACCTCTAACAGAAGGTCTACTGTCAATAGATGAGACTGAATCTCTCTCTTTCGGGGATTTTTTTTTTGGAATTTTTGGCTGGATATTCAGATTTTTTACTATTTCTGACGACTTTAAAGGCTCAGTTGTACCTACATTAGCTTTTTCCTCTTCTTGTTGTTCTTTTGCTTTAGCTGCAAAGAGCTTAACATTATCTTTTTTCTTTTGAGCAGTCTCATGATCTTTTACTCCAGAAATTTCTTCCAGAATTTTGATCTCTTCAACCCTTATTTCTCTATTTTTCTTTTTATCCTCTGTTTCAGCATTTTTGACATTTCACAATTTTTCTTCTCCTTTTCCCTTGCTTTTTCCCTCTTCAATATTTACTAGCTCACTTTCCTGCTTTATATTTTTATTTGCCTTAAATTCAATTGAATAATTTTGATTGCTCTTATTTTTTGCAAAAATTGGATCATCATTTGGGGAGTCTAATTTTCTTGCAGGAATTGGCTGAGCTGGTAGCATACTTAATTTAAGGACATAAGACTGTTTTTGAAGATTATCGATGTCTTTATCAGATTCGCTCATTCCAACTGCATCAAGATTCACTTGAGGAATTTTTTGTTGCTGTGCATCATGCTCTTTGCTGGGGTTTTTATTATTTTTGATTATAAGGCTGGACGGGCTTGATGAAGAACTGCTTAATTTTTGAGAATTTTTTCGATTTTGAAGACTTGGCTTGGGGATTTGCTCATTTTTTATACTTTGGTTAGCATTAGCAAAATAGCTAGGGTCAAGCGGTTCTACATCACTAGAATCATTATTTGAAGAGCCAGAGCTAGATGATGATTCCATTTAATATCTTAAAGGATAAATTAGAAATAATACGTTTCATTAAACTGGACCAAAGAAAATCATAAAATATATATAATTAATATTTATGAAAATTTTTATAATACTTGCGAATAAACGACCACATCACTACTTATCAATTGGAGAATATTTTTATAAAATTTTTTATTTGAAATCGTTAAAGCTTGAATTCTCAAATATTCTTGGCTTCAAGGTCTTAGATATTTATTTATAGTGTTTAAGCCGGAATAAATTCAAATTTTTAATTGAATTATCTTTTAAAAAGCAGCAAAAGCCAACGCAAATGCTGCTAAAAGCTTGATATGGCTAGCATCTGAACTATCATCATCGCCAGCATTGTAGCTCTTTTTTGCCTCAGCATATGGTTCCAGCATGGTGTCTAACACACAACTTAGGCTTGACTGCATTAAAGGATAATCTTCAATCAAATAATTATAGTAAACGTACTTGTTATAATTATCTGAGTCCCAGTGAGTCTTCATACAAAGGAAATGGAATCTTGCAGCTGTGTTGCACGAGAAAATGCCTTTGCTTTGAAACCATTTATTAGATTGCTTGATAAACGCTTGATATTGAGGGTCACCAGGGAATAATGCACAATAAGAATCTCCTTCAGGGTTATAACCACATTCACAATCACCTGGGACTTGAATTCCTGAAAATTCATCTTTACTAGAGGCGCATCCAGAACTTCCTGTGGCTGTGCATTTAACTGGCAGCTGCTGGTTTGATTTTACAGGATCTAACTCTCATATATTAATGAGTAAGACATATTGAGAAGGTTTTTTTTTTGAAAGCCATTAAATTTGAAAATATTTTAAAACGAATAATTTTGTATATAGGAGGTAATTTTATATAGTTTTTTTTTTTTTCTACAAATTTAGACAGCTTTGTTTAAAAATATAATTTTATAAATTAATCCAGCAATTTGCTCCGAGTTTTATAAAAATCTCCCTGATGAGAAGTAAGCATCGAAAATGTGCATTATTAGTCACCTCACAGCTCCACGAAGAGCATAAGTTGCTAGTCCCTGATACACCATTACTTAAGCTGCAATCGCTCACAAAATCATGAGGCTCAAAAGAGCCTAGCTCAAAGCAAGTCCCAACGTTATGTGTTATATTGCAAGCTGCGTTATTCACACAATCTGTTAGTAAAGTGCAGCCTGTTTCTCCAATTTTTAACTGAGGAGTGCATGTATTTGTGGTGGTATTACATGTAAGGCCTGGATTGCATTGCCAAGTATATACACATGCAGCATTTTCTGGAGCCCCTTGGCATATAGAATTAACGCATCCTTGATAGTCTTCGACAGCACAGTCTGCTGAGGTCTGACATCCTTCACCTGGGAAGCCGCTTGAGTAAATACTAGGTCGAGCTTTACATGTCGAGTTATTTTCAGGACCAGACTGACAAGATAAAGAACTTTCTGTGCAAGGCTGGGCGTAATAAGTTGACGCAGGCATATCAAGGTAAATGCAAGTGTCTTCACTAAAAGAAATTGATGGTGTCTTACAAACGTATTTAGGACATGCTGCAGCTTGATCAGCTAAGCTTACAACATCGTTTTCAACTAAATTATGATAAAAAGAAAGGTCTTTAGCAAGTATAAAGCTAAAAGATCCTAATAGGAGAATATTTATCATAATATTTATTCACTATATGATGAAATCTAAATATACAGCCGCTAATTCTATTTTTAAAATTCATTGTGTTTTTATGGATAATCTTAGATTCTATATCATAAATAAGCTTTAATCTTTAAAAATATTTTTTAAATTTGATTTACTTCAGCTTTTAGATATCTATTATACATAGCCAAGTGCGTATAAATAAATTCTGATTTCTAATTGATAATAAAAACTTTAATAATACTTCTTATCAATAAGAAGAATATAAAAGTATAAACAGCTTTCTAATTGAGCATTTATAATATAGCTATCCTTCATTTAAAGCGTATGTGATCTGAATAAAATTCAAGTAATTAAAAATTCTGTCCATCTTAGCATTATTACTTTATTTTGGGTCTTTTGCCATTTATGTTTTTTTAATATCGTTTACCACCAGAACAGCTCAGTAGAGAGACTTATGAAATGATTTGACTAAGCTCAATGTTTTATGACTGGGAAGCACAAAATACATTATTAGATTGATGAATCCAATATATTTTTTTGGTTTTCAACTGCGACCTTACTCAAAAAAAAATAACCGTAATTTTGAGAAAAAATTATTCAGTTAAAAATACCTGCTTGAAGACTGCCTGCTTCTAATTATCCATAACTAATGAAGCTCTAATAGGATTTATATTAAATTATGGCTAATATGGAGCTCAAAGTTCCTCTGCTTACTCCCTCCTCCGTGAGATAAAAAAAATAATCCTGTTCAAAGGTTCTGATTAGTTAAAAATTTCATTACTATTATAAATTTTACGCAAAAAATATGGGTTTTCCCAAAGAGTTAGCAGTCTCGCAAATTCTTCGACTAGTCAAGACATCGAGCTAAAACTCAAAGCAAATCCTAATATCGGCGATCTCTTCACCTCTTTCCCTGCCAATGATTCCAGAAGTGACATCCAAAGCATCCTTAAAAACCTAATGCGAATGAAGCCAGATGAAATTCCTATTCCATTCAAAGGGAACTGTCTGCAACTTACCAAAGACAAATCTTCTTTTGTCTTCTGCAGTGTCGAAGGAAGGCTTGGGATCTGCAATCGCTTAACCAAAGAAGTCACCAATGATGTGAAACTGTCTGACAATGGCCTCTACGCACTGGCCCTTTTCAACAATGATCAGTATGTTTTTGTCGGGGGAAAAGACGCAATAATTTTTAAATACAGGCTAAGCGATTTTAAGTTAGTTAAAAAGTACCAAGGACATGAAGGAAAAATCAGTGAAATCTTTTTCTCAGGTGATGAAAAAACCATGTACACTTGTAGTGATGACAAAAGTGTCAGAATTTGGGACCTAAGTGATGGCAGCTCAGAAATTATTTATAAGCACAATGATAGGTCACTGTGTATGAGTGTCTCTGAAGATGAAGAGTGGCTTGCTACTGGAGGCGCTGACAGAACAGTGTTTGTGTATGACTTAAAAAATAAAAATGTCTTACAAACTTTAGATGGACCGACAAATAGTATATGGGGCATCAAATTTTCGAAGTCAAAATCAATGCTAGCTGCTGGAGATAATGATGCAGGCTGCTTTATATGGGATTGCAAAAATTGGAGCTTATTGCGACAGTTAGTAGGACATGAAGCAAGAGTGTCTTGTATTGAATTTTTAGATAATGAAAAAGTTGTAATCAAATAAAATGTTGGTTATTAAGTTTAGCGTCCTTTAATAGGTTGTCAGCTTCCACGACTATCTCCAAAACCGCTCTGGGGTATTCGCGCCATCTTCCTCTGGCCCGCTAAAGTGTGACCACCTTGAGCTTATTTCAAGATGAGGATGCCAGTCTTGAGTTTGGGCTCTACTTGGATCCTTCAGGCACACTAAAGGTCCCAGTCTCTACCGCTAGAATAGGATGTACCCTACTGTAAAGCTCGATTACCTAAGGTTCCGTTATTCCACCTGATTCTTTCTAGCCTTATTTAGCTAGGATAATTTTACAAGAGGAAACTAAAACTCATAATTAAAATATGCAAACGATGAGTTTTCTGCAGAGAGGCTAGAAATTAGAGCATCGTCATATTTTAATTATGAAAAAGTAGTAATCACGGCCAGCAATGATAAAACTGTAAGAATTTGGTCATTAGATCACGATAGAAAAGAGATTGTATACACAGGACACAAAAATTGGATCAAATCAATGATGCTTATTCCTCCTGACGAGCACACATTAAAGCATCTGTTTTTATAAAAAATAATTTCTAAAAAGCAAAAAATATATTTATATATATTTGATAATTGCTTTTTATATTTGATAATTTTTTTTATATTTGATAATTATTTTTTATATATTTGAAACAATATATATTTAAAGCATCATATTATAAAATTATTAGAAATTGCCTTTGAATATCAGATAATTGATCATTAATAAAAGCTCGAATAAAAATTTAAATCCTTTGCTTACTAACTCCCCCCCCCCCCTCCGTGAGCGAACAAAAAAATTTTTGTTCGCTCACGGAGGGGGGTTATTTTTTTTTTTAAAAACAATTTATATATAAATTTTATAAAAAATATTTTTTTCGAAATTTAAAAAAATCCTAATTTGCAAAAATTGGGAAGCAAATATTAATTTAATTTGCAAAATTTATGTTTTAAAACGCAATTTGTTTAAAATTAAACAGAATTAGCTCTAGATTTCATTATACTAATTATCACTTATATATCAAAATTTTTTTTCATTAAAATTTTTTCTATTAAAAAAATTTTTGTTCACTCACGGAGGGTGGTTTTTGGTCAAAAAATGGCGATTTTTCTAATGGTTTTGTTCGCTCACGGAGGGGGGGGGGGGGAGTAAGGGGAAATAGCGATGATCAACGATCAATTTACACAACTTCAGAAGACTGCAGAATCCTCGTATGAAAAGTCCCAGTAAATCTTGATAACGAATGAAAATTAACAGGCCACACAGAAAACGTTTACAATTGCTTATACTCTCAAAAAAGAGACCTAATTTTCACCAATGCAAATGATAAAAAAGCAATTATCTGGGACCCAATTAAAAAAGTCAAAGTTAAAGAGCTTCTACATGAGGCTGGAATTTATGCAATGACACTGACACAAGACGAAAATTACTTGATTACTTGCACGTCACAAAAACAGATGATTATGTGGAATATTGACACTTATGAGCCTTTCAGTATAAATGAGCTTTCAAATGTGACTGTTAAAGCAGTTTGCTGTACTCCTGACGGGAAGTATTATGTTACTGGAGATACAGAAAACAGAATTACAGTGACTGAGTATAGAGATCCATCAAGCAACCAAGAAAGACCAGTGAAATACGTATTTAGGAAGCATAAAAACACTGTGTGGTCTCTTGCCACAACTCATGACTCTAGCACACTTATAACTGGTGGCGAAGATGGGTCTATAGTTTTATATGACCTTAATATCGGCTCTGAGAAAGGCCAGCTTTTGGGACACACAAAAAAAATAAAATGCCTTGCAGTGTCAAGAAACGATGAAATCCTCATATCTGGCTCTTGGGACAGCACTTTTAAGATATGGAGTATAAACAAACTATTTTTATACAAAACAGTTACTTTTCATACAGGAGCAATCAATGGGGTTTATTTTTCAAAAGATGAAGAATACTTCATTGTCGCCTCGACTGACCAAAAAGTGTCATTTTGGAATTACCGTGATTTTTCATATATCACAAATTTGACTTTTGATGACCTTTGCTTACTCTATCCCCTTTTAAATTGGACAAAATTCTTTTTAATTTTGAATTTTAATTTATACTTATGAATTAATTATTTAAATTAATCTGGTCAGTGTCAAACTGTTTAAATAGCATAATACTAGCACTTCCTTTATTAAATTAGTTTAGGCCAATGGAATTTAATAGAAATATTATTTAGCCTTAAAATTTTTCATTGAAAAATAAATTTGTTCCAATTTTAAGGGGATTTTAATTTACTAAAAAATAATTTTATCGATATTTTGTTACTAACTCCCCCCCCCCCTCCGTGAGCGAACAAAACCATTAGAAAAATCGCCATTTTTTGACCAAAAACCCACCCTCCGTGAGTGAACAAAAATTTTTTTAATAGAAAAAATTTTAATGGAAAAAAAATTTTGATATATAAGTGATAATTAGTATAATGAAATCTAGAGCTAATTCTGTTTAATTTTAAACAAATTGCGTTTTAAAAACATAAATTTTGCAAATTAAATTAATATTTGCTTCCCAATTTTTGCAAATTAGGATTTTTTTTAAATTTCGAAAAAAATATTTTTTATAAAATTTATATATATAATTTTTTTTTAAAAAAAAAAAAATTAACCCCCCTCCGTGAGCGAACAAAATTTTTTTGTTCGCTCACGGAGGGGGGGGGGGGGAGTAAGCAAGTTAGCTGTAAATTGTTCTCCAGATGATAAAACCTTGTATGTGGTCGAAAAATCAAATATATTTATACAAGAAAACCCAATGAGTACAGAAAAATTTGGATTTTATGGTCCAGAAAGGTCATCTCAAGGGATCATTGACTATATAGCGAAGCTAATTAATGCTGAAGAAGTTGAGCACGACCCAGAGATGGACAAGTGGCTTATAGCTCCAATGAGGATGAATGCAGTCCATCTTTATGCTTATTTTAATCTTCAACTCCATCTAAAGCAAGCATTTCATTTAGGGTCTCCAATTTACAACTCAATCATGAAGCGAAATCCTTTGTCCTTATGTATTGAAAGAGATTTCACTGATTGTGCTAATATAATCCTCGGCTCTCTAGAGAAAAAAGTCAATGAGTCTCCTTATTCTCTATATTTAGTTGAAGATTTGCTTGTAAAACTTAACGAAAAAGGCTATGCAAACCTTAGTGAGTTTTATAACTATTTAATAATTCCATCAAAAGACATTACCCTTCCAAAATTCATCGATCCTTTGGCAAGCTTGCCAGTTGTCTTGGAATCTAACACAAATGAAATTATTTCTGATAAGTTCGCCCCTAAAGAAATGTACAAGAATGAAGGAAAATCAATCCAGTTTTGGAGCAGCTATGTTAAGATTGACACCCAGATTGGTTCTGAAGCGAGTGTTAACTTTTTGGAAAGCCTTATTGATTGCCCAAATCCTGATATTTTTAGGACAAGGTTTATCAAAGTGATTTTAAACAAAAAATGGGAAACTGTTAGATGGATCATGAGGCTTCAAGGCTTGATATATGGGACTTATTTATTGCTATTGTCTATATACACAACGAACTTTTTAGGCTCAGTGGCATTTTTAGCTCCTATTTTTGCGATAAATCTGTTTTTGCTTTCATATGAAGTTTTCCAGATGGGCGTTGCAGGGCTTGATTATTGGTCTGATCCATGGAATTATTTGGATTTGACTAGAAGCTTTACATGTGTTGTGTATGCAGTGCTTTTATTCATAGAAGTCGGACTTGAGGCAAATGAGAAGCTGTTCGTTTTCTTGACTTTGCTTTCTTGGATTAGAGGGATTTCTTATTTCCGCTTATTCCAAAAAACACGTTATCTTATCGATTTAATTTCTGAAGTATTTTCGGATATGACGTCGTTTCTAGCCTTACTTTTCTATTCAACTCTTGCATTTTCACTCATTTTTGTTGCAATTACAAAAGGAGAAGGCGACAGTTTTGCTAGCTACCTAACTATTTCTTATAGACTTGACTTACCCTTTTTCTTGAGGACATAGTGTCTTTCTTTCATCAAATTTTTTTTTAAGATTTTATATATATAAAATATTTTTATTTTCAATAAGTTTGCATTTAAAAAAAATTTAGCAGAATTTTTTTTTATTCAAAAACAGTCAAAATATATTTAAAAAACCTCTAACTCGTTCACACACAAGGCTATTATATTAAGAAATTATATATTGATCAAAGGATTTAGGAGATTTTGATACTGCAGGATACTCCACGATTGATTGGATAATATTTTTCCTAGCTTCAGTCATAAATCCATTGATTATGCTGAACTTATTGATTTCAATCATGGGTGATACCTATGATAGAGTTCAAGATGGCAGAGAAATATCTGACCTAAAAGAACTTGCTGAAATGGTCCTGGAAGCTGAAACTTTGCTTTACTGGAAAAGAGGACTAGGGCAAGCACTTTATATCCAAGTATTAGGTGAGCAAGAACAAACTATGGAGGTTGATACTTGGCTCGGGAAAGTCAGAGAACTAAAGCTTAAACTTGTGACTATTCATAAGTCAATCAATAATATAAGCATCACCCATACAAATGACTTTAAGAGGCTTGAAAACAAAGTTGATGTTCTGAGATCTGCTGACAAAGAAGAAGTTCTAGGGAAAATTGAAGAAATGAATAAAAGTTTCACAGCTTTTAAAGAAGAAAACCAAAAGCAGATGAATGAGATTAAAGAGCTTCTCTCTAAATCAGAATAATTTAATCTTATTAAGGATTAAACTACCTTATTAAAATTTCTCAAAAATAAATTTTGATGGCAGTTATGCTAATTTGAAGTTAACTTGATTGCAGAAAAGATAGATAATTTAGAAAAAAAAATTAATTAGAAAAATAAGGTTGGGGTCAGACAGATTGCTTAACATATAGTCGGAGTCGGCTCTTATCGGACTATAGGAGCTATCTACTGGAGCTGATCTTTGGACCGGAAATCTAAAATGGTGACATTTTGGAGGCAAGTAGGGCGACAGCTACTGGGTTTATCCGCTTATAGCTAGCATATGGATTTAATTTTTATTTAATTTATAAAATAAGATAATTTTTATAAAAAATATTTCAAGTATAATTTCTTGGAAAATTCTTATCATGAGCTGAGAATTAAGCTCAGTGACAGATTTCAATAATGATAAATCAGCTTTAATATCATTTTTGAATTAAATTGAGCATAAAAATTTTACTAATTGGCCAAACATTTGTGATTTAATATCTATTGAAAAGAAAATATCTATTAAATGATGATATTTCAAGAATTACTCTCAATTAATTTATTAAATAAATTTTCCATTTTTAATAATCTATTTATATGTTTAGAAATTGCATCAAGAGGTTCCTATCTAAATCTGAGCAGCTTCAGATTCTAAAGGCCACAAAAGAACAGTAACTTTCACTTAGACAATACAAGGCAGCTCTTGCGTCTTTATCTCCATTTCAGCTCAATAAAGTCAATCTTCTTACAGAAGTGATCAATGAAATGTCTGAAGAAGAGCAGCAAATCCTCTACCAGCTTTTCCGTGACAAATACCAAGAAACAGTAGGTGTAGACCCTGCTCTCTATAACGATTTTACTCCAAAAATCCAAAAAGCCAAAGATTGGCCAGAGCTTACCCCAGACAATTTCGAAATCCTGAAAAATATCAAAGTAAACATATACCATTTTCCACCCAATCTATTTTTTACCTTAAAAATGTCATAAATTCACCCTAATTAAGTATAAATTTCCAAGGCGGATTTTTAGAAAAAGTCATTTCAGGAGAATTCCAAATGAGCGCTGCAGCTAGTGAAGCCCCAAAAGAGCAGAAAGAAGAAAAGCCTGTGGAAAAGGAAAAAACCAATTTTGATGTCATTGTAAGAGGTTTTAGCCCAGATGGAAAGCTTAAGCTTATAAGAGAAGTCAAAAATATCCTAAATATTGGCCTTAAAGACGCTAAAGACAAAGTCGAAGCTATCGTAAATGAGCCTCTGCTGATAGGAAAGCAGCTCCCAACTGAGCAAGCTAATGAGCTGGTGCAAAAACTTAAAGAATTAGGCTCCATAGTAGATCTTAGATTAGATTAGATTAGATTAACGCTAGATATTTAAGGTCCTCACTACGTCCGAGGAAGCATTCTACGGTTTCCCGTATGGTGGCAGAGCGTTCACCAAGCCCGGGCCGAAACCCCCGGTTTCTCGGTAGAGGCATTGTCAAGGGTCGTCTCATACCGGCTTTGCTGACCGCCTCCATTTCCAACTTGGATCGTCACCTAAGTTTACGCCAACACTGCAGCATCGTCCGCCAGATCTGCCCATTGAAGGGGACCTTTTAAACTGGAGAGACCCCCGTTTAGTGGTCTAACTCGCCTTCCCCTCTTTTCCGGTCATCCCGAGAAAGAACTCAACAGCTTTCGGGGCGAGCCACAAAAGCAGCTTAGGCAGTTAAGTCGCCCTGCCTCATTTCGGGCACTCACTGGGCTGAGCGCTGCTGGCAAAAAGAAGTTACAAGTAATTGCCCATGGGTCTGGTCACAAAAGCAGCTGCTTTTGCGCTTAGGCCTCTCGCTTCGAGGTCCCAGACGTTGTTGGGCTAACTCCTGGCTCCAAAAACCATGCCCGGATATACATGGGTAACCACCACTGAGAGGGTGGGTCGGTCGCCGTCCGCCATTTTATGTATATAGTAGATCTTAGATAAAAACTACAGTTAATCTTGATACTTGTGTTTATGCTTATGCTTTTTATGACTCTATATGAATTTTACTGGGGATCTCGAACTTCTGTGCTTGTGCTTATGCTTCTCATCATGCTTATGCTTTTTATGGTCCTTTTCCTTCCTGTCTCTCTTTTTATTTTTTATTTCTCCAGGCTCGATTTCGCTTGCTTCTTCATCTTTTAATTTTTCCACGAATTTATTAAAAATATCTCTGAGCTGGGTGTCTGATAAATTCACGAATTTTTCTTTTATTTCGTTTTCGAATTCTGTATATGTAGAATTTGAGGCGATATTTGCGTTGGATTTTAAGTAGTCGTCGTATTTGTTGAGCTCTTTTTGGGTTTTTCTTTCTTTGTCTTTTAAATCAATCATGGCTTCGTCATAGAGGACACGAAAAACAATGACACGAAGGTTGTCAGGGATTGAGTCGAGGGCTTCTCTGGAATGCTCTAAAATATCTTCATAAGTGGTGGTAGGGGTGATTTGGAAATTAAGGAGGGAGTCTGATAAGGCTTCTTTGTGGTCTTTTATTTTTTCTTTTTCTCTTTCTATTATGTCGGAGTAGAGTTCTTGAGGGGATGATCCTGGCTGGCCGACTAAATTGAGATATCGCGGGTCATCTTTTATTTTTTGGACTATTGGCCGCCAATGAGAAGCAGCATTGATTTCTCCAGTTTTCACTAGATCTTCTAATAGCTCTCTAAAAGCTTCTCTTCTTTTTCTAGCCTTTGTGCGCTCTTCTAGTCTTTTAGCTTCACTTACCTGCTTTTCAGTATCCAAAACATATTCACTGAACACTGTTAGCTGGTCTAACTTGTCAATTGCTTTAAATAAAGGATGCTCAGCAAGCAGTCTTTGTATGATTCCCCATTTCATGGTATGGTCGATATCCTCTCTGTCATCCAATAATTTCCTCAAACTTTGCATTTGCTGCTTTCTCAGCTGCCTTTGTTTTTCTCTATCTCTTCTTTCGAGCTCATCTAAAAAGTCCTGAAAAAGCTCTTCCCTTTCTTTTTCTTCTAAAATTCTCCACCTTGGGTCTCCTTGGAAAAAATGTGCAGTCTTATAATATTTTGATTCAGCGCGCAAAATCCCTGAAGAGTCCAGCATTTTCATAAAATTTTCTCTCGCGACTTGTTTTTTCTTTTTTGCGTCTTCTCTGTCTTTTCTTTTCAGCATCTGTGCATATTCCTGGAAAATTTGTTTTTTGGGAGCAATATTTTTCATCATATACCAATTTTCATAAATTTCCATATTTTTTTTAAAAAAATTTTAAAATACAATTTATCGAAAAAATAATATTAAATCGTGGATCATCTCTCATTATTCTATGGAAATCTTCCCATTTTCATGTAGAAGTCACCCCTGCTTCTTGAAACATTTGTACATAAGCTTGTTTAATTTCTTCTTTTCTTGTAGGATTTCCATCCTTATCTAAAAACTCGTCAGGAATTTGTCCTTCTTCACATTCTTCTGCGTCTGAATTTTCCTGAATTAATTTTTCTTGGAGATTTAAAGCAGAAACTTTATTTTTCCATTCTTGGACTTCAGCTGGAATTTCCCATGACGTTTCTGACGTCCTTTGGTTTATGTAGTAAATTTTCCCACTTTGGGTGATGCTTTCTTCCCATTCTGTAGGGTTTGTTTTGGGATCTTTGTTATCCTCAGGGCGTATCCAGCTAGTTTCATTACTCTATATAGAAAATACCTTTGTATTTAAATAAAAAAGACGCCCATCTTCTGCTTTACGTTCTTCCCAAGTTTCCATGATTTTAATATTTATTTTTAATTTTACAAATTTTCTGGGGATTTATATCTTGCTGGACTAAATTTCCTATTAGTGAGGTTTTTGGGACGGGCTGAGGTAGGAGGTCGAGGTATTTTGGTGGTTTCATTCACAACTCTTTGTAAAGGAGGCGGCAAAGATGTGAATTTACCTTCGCCGAGATTGTGAATATGGTATAAATAATTGTTGTTTTTGGAGATATCTGCATTTTTAGAATTGGCGTTGATAAATACGCTTTTCCATAGCCGATTTTTTTGAAGATTTGGCTGCTTTGTACCATTTATGAATTTCGGAAGAATTAAGTTCATCCCTCTTCTTTTTCTCCTAGCTCTCCTCATCCTTCTTCTTTTTTTCGTCAAATTCAGCAAATTTTCCAATCTTTGAATGAATTCTCTTCAATCTTGATCAGTAATAACCCCTTCTAATTCGTCTCTTCTTGACCTATAATCATCATTTTTCATCTTATAATTCCTAATAAATTCGCTTTGGTAAGTTTTATTAAACTCATGTTTGGCTTTATTCAAGGCACAAAAAAATTCTAAATTGTCATAAAATACCATTTTTTCAGGTTTTTTTGGCTGCTGAAGTAAATGAGCATAATCCTCAAATGTATATTCTGCTGGGATCACTTTTGCAGTTAAAGTAGTCCTATTTGTTATTCTTCCCGTATTAATTGGAGCCGTTTTCACTGAGTTGTCACCATTGCTTCTATATGTCTCTCTAGGTCTTGATATAGGCTCACTTACAGGAGCTGAAAATTGATTTCTTTTTTGTGAAGGTGAAACTCTTACAGTTACCTTAAACCCAACTTCTCTATCAGTTTCATCTTTAATTGATCTTTCATATGTTTTCTTTTCAATTACCTGCGATTTTTCTTCTTCCTGTTGAGAAATATTGTGTTTTTCCTCTGCTTGGCATTCTTTATCAGGAGAATTATTTCTGCTTATTATCTGCTGTGCAATCATACGCTTTTCTTGTATAAACAAATCTGGACTTTTCTTATTAACATTTCCAAGCCCGGTTTCTGGTGTTATAGAATTTTCTCTGAAATATTTGCCTGTCCTTCATTTTTTGTTGATTTTGTGATATTTGACGTCACTTTTTTTATAATTGATATTTCGTGAGTATTCTGGGTCAGGAAAGTCTTCGAAAAGTGCTGAATCGTCAAGGGAAAATTTCCTTGTGATTTTTTTAAATTCTAAGTCTTCTATAGCTTGTTCTTCTAAAAGAGATCGGCTTCGAGTAAAAACGATTCTTTTAGAAGATCTATTAGATAAAGGAGTATCTCCAAATAATTGAGAATTCGTTCCGACATGTGTAAGCTCAGGGGTTTCTGAAACTGGGTTATTGCCTATTGTGTGCAGTCTGCTAGGTAGTGAAATATTTACTTCTCTTTTGGAATTTTGGGAATTTGACATAGGATAAGTTTCTTGATTGACTGTATCTTGGCTTATATGGCCAGTGCCAGGAGGTCTTGCTGATATCGATTGGCCAAGTAATGATAAATTTACTTTTCTAGTAAAAGAAATTCGATTTGAATACACAGTTGGCTCTTCTTCTGGGTTTTGGGTTAAAATAGGCAATGTTGGCACTTTGGAAGACTGATATCTTGTGCTTCTAAAAGAAGTCGAAGTCTTATTTTGCAATGGCTTTGATTTTTCTAAAAATTGCAGGACTGGCTGCTTTTTGATTTGGTTTAACAAGCTTTCTAGTCTAGTAGTGCACTGCAATAAAACTGCTGTTTGGTTATAGCCAGCTTGTTCTATCCAAATATCATTAATTCTAGCTTCATAAGGGAAAATTTTCATGAGTCTCCCTTGCACTTCTTTTCTTATTGATTCTGGCTCCAAAAAATTAGTTTGGTACCATTTGATAAATTCCAAGCTGATTTGCTGCTTACTTGACTGCTGAATTTGGTCTATTTCTACATGAAACTGCTGACTCCCCCCCCCCCCCTCCGTGAGCGAACAAAACCATTAGAAAAATCGCCATTTTTTGACCAAAAACCCACCCTCCCGTGAGTGAAACAAAAATTTTTTTAATAGAAAAAATTTTTAATGGAAAAAAATTTTGATATATAAGTGATAATTAGTATAATGAAATCTAGAGCTAATTCTGTTTAATTTTAAACAAATTGCGTTTTAAAACATAAAATTTTGCAAATTAAATTAATATTTGCTTCCCAATTTTTGCAAATTAGGATTTTTTTAAATTTCGAAAAAAATATTTTTTATAAAATTTTTATATAAATTTTTTTTAAAAAAAAAAAATTAACCCCCCTCCGTGAGCGAACAAAATTTTTTTGTTCGCTCACGGAGGGGGGGGGGGGGGAGTGAGGTAATTTTTCAATTGAATTTAGTTCTTTAAATAATGATGTATTCAGATGCACTCCATAAGAAATATTCAGCATAATCGCATTTATACTTACCAAAACCCCTTCAATGCTAGTAATTTCATTCCAGCTTTCAGCAATTTCACACAAAAAATCCAAAAATTTGTCAAAATTTACAGCTTTTGCTTCCATTTGATACCATTCTTCGGCGTCAATGTTTCAGTCTTCTTCAGCAATTTCTTTGGCTTCTTCATAATAAAATTCATTTTGGATTGTTTTTTGGACTCGTAAATTGAAGTCTACATATTGGTCTTTTGTGATAAAGCCTCGAGTGCCTGACTCTCTTTGGTCTTCATTTTCACCGTGAGGGTCCATAACGTTTCATCAGCCTTTAATGCATTCAACTAATAATGGATGTTGGGCTAAAGCTAACTTTTTATGAGCTTTGTATGGGTCGTTATCTTCGTGTCTTTGAGATATCATAGATGTGCTGTGCCTAGGCTTTGATTTTTCTCTTTTAGATGATAAAAATTGAGATATTATAGATTGGTCTTGATTAGATTTAGGAGTTAGAGTAGATTTTGGGATATTTGGAGGAATTTTGGATTTTCTATGGCTTTTTAAGGAGGATTTTTTAGGGGAGTATTTTGATTGCTGGGAGACTATATAAAATGTTTGAGAAACTTTTTGGTCGATTAGATTCTTAAAATCTGTCATTTGCAGTTTGAATTTTATATAAAATTTAATTCCTTATGCTTTATAGTTTATAGTTTAGAATATGAAAAATAATAAGCTCAGACTTAATTAAGTGATTTTTTTAAACTCTAAATTAGAAGTCTTTAAAATTGATTATTAAGTGAATTATAAAAAGTAATCTATCAAAAATAAATGAATCTGCGATATATTTAGATGAAATTTAACATTTGATGAAAATTTGTATAATACAACTCTGGGACTAATACATAATTATGCTATTTCAATAGAGTCAATTCTGTGTTCAAAGCATATAATATACTTCTAATTCAAATATGGATGCTATTATTCTTTGAGGATTTATAGCATTTATTCAAATTTTTTTATTAAAATTTGCCTAATTTTAAAAAGAATGAATAAAAAAAGCCTAAAGATTAATCTCGAGGCTTTCTGGCACTCTACATTTAAATATTATTAATATAAATAATAATTTTATTCTTTAAAATTTTCTGGAACCAATTATATTGATCCTGCTTAGATATATATTCTCCTTTGTGTCAGTGCTTTCAATTTTATTGTTTTTATGATTTAACAAAAAATGCTTAATATTTATTTTATCAATACAATTTTAATGGAATTTTCAAATAAAAACAAAGAAAATATTATCAATTGCATAAAAACTCAAATATTATCAAACCTTCCTAAAGGCTCTCAAAAATTTTACTATTTATTTTTTATCATAGATTAACTGATTAAGATTAAGATTTACGCTGGGTATTTAAAGTCCTCACTTCGTCCGAGGAAGCATTCTACGGTTTCCCGTATGGTGGCAGAGCGTTCACCAAGCCCGGGCCGAAACCCCCGGTTTCTCGGTAGGGGTGAAAGTCAAGAGACTTGTCATACCGTCTTTGCTGACCGCTTCCATTTCCAACTTGTATCGTCGCCTAAGTTTACGCCAACACTGCCGCGTCGTGCGCCAGATCTGCCCATTGAAGGGCACCTTTTAAACTGGAGAGACTCCCGTTTTGTTGTCTAGCTTGCCTTCCCCTCTTTTCCGGTCATCCCGAGAAAGAACTCAACAGCTTTCGCCATTCGGGGCAAGCCCAAAAAGCAGCTTAGGCAGGTAAGTCGCCCTGCCTCATTTCGGGCACTCACTGGGCTGAGCCCTGCTGGCAAAAAGAAGTCGCGAGTAACTGCCCATGGGTTTGGTCACAGAAGCAGCGGTCTCTGTGCTTAGATCTCTCGCTTTGAGGCCCCAAACATTGCTGGGCAAACTCCCGGCTCCAAAAACCATGCCCGGATATACATGGGTAATCACCACTGAGAGGGTGGGTCGGTCGCCATACGCCATTTTATGTATATATCATAGATTAACTGATAAAAATAGCAATTAATATTTTAGCCAAGCTGCATTCAGCTTCAAATATTAAATTTATAATTTTTAAATATAAGAGATATGTCAAATTTGGCTTTTACTGATCTCGGAGAAGCAACTGAAAATCTTAGCTTTACTACAAAAAAGAAGAAGAAGAATTCTCCTTTAAAATTGCTTTTTAAGTTTTACAAAATTGCATACTACCAGAAAATACCTAGGGAAAAATCATTTTTAAAGCAGAAAATAGAAGCTGTTTTTACCACTATAATTTGATGACTTCAGATTTCAAGTCTACTATGGCTGCCTGACCTTCCTATAGAAGGCTGAAAGAAAAGTATGGGTATATGGCATTTTATCGGTTTTTTAAGGCTAGACAATACATGTTCTGCCTTAGGAGTCATAAATTTTTGTATTTATGCCTCAATTTCGACTATTTTATTCAATTTTGCTTTTATTGCGATTCTTATATTATTTCATAAATCGATAAAACTTCCAGAACTTTGGATCAGTTTTTGCAAAAAAAGCTTATATTTGTTAACAAACTTTTTATCTATTCCATCTATAGCATTACTTGTTTTTTGCTTGAAATTAAATTTTTCAAGCCAGAAAAATGCCGCTGATTATTATGATAATAGTTATGTGAAAGACTTTGAAGTAAGTAACGATGACTCCCCTCCTCAATCTTCATGTCTATTGCAACAAAAATGCAATTTTTTAATATAAAATTTTATATAAAAAAAATAATAATTTTCATGTCTCTTGCAACAAATTATATATACATTAAAATGGCTGCACGTGCCAACCTGCCCTCTTGGCGCAGCAATCCAGACCTTATGGCTACGGCGAACTGGGACGGACTCCGAGCCGAGAATCAGACGCAGGCTCAAGAAGTGTGTATATCCGGGTAGGTTTTGGCTACTTTCCTGTGGTTGGAAATGGAGGTGCTCAGCAACGTCCTTTGGATCTGAGGACCCATAGGTATTCCTCTAACGAGAAACTGGGGGTTTCGGCCCAGGCCGCAGGGAACAGTCTTTTTCCTGTAGCTGTTGAAAGAAGGCACTTTGACACCCCAATAGACTCCAAGAGCTGATCCTTGGAATCAAGCTACTCCAATCGCCCGTAGCAGGGCCACAGAAATCCGTAAGCCGCCCACTCAAGACTGAACTCCCAAGGCAAGGAGGAGACAGAAGGCACAGGAAGGGCACTCGTAAGAGGGATAGATCCTCTGGGCTGGAGTCGAAAAGCGGTAGACCTTCCGTACGGGAGGTCTTTAATGACTGCGCCATCAATATGGCTAGCGCCTGTCTATAATAATCTTAATCCTAATCCTCTTCCAACAAATTTTCGATGCACATCATAAATTTTTCCATACTTTTTATCTAGGTAAGTTTAATAAAATGGTGAGCGATGGCAATAGCCGTCCAAATCTCGATGAGAATGCCATTGACACACCTAAAGCAGCACTGTTTTATGGTTTTTTTGAGAAACTCACCTAGAGAAAAATGCATTAATTTTTTTTATAAAAAATGTTGTGTTGCAGTAGGCACGAAAATTTTTTCGAAAAATTTTTGATGCAGTAGACATGAAGATTGAAGGGGGGTCATCGTTATATTTATCCAAGCATTCATATTTTTGAGCTTGATATTATGCTTCATAATCCTTTTAGCGGATTCTATCTTTACAAGTGATATCAGGCATTCTATAGCAAATTTCGACCTAAAAGTAAAGGCACACTCACAAATAGACATTCACTGTGCATTATTTGAAATTATTTTTTCGATTTTCCATTCAATAGTTTCAAAAGATAATATAGAATATTTTCAATTTTCTTTGATGGTTACTTCTATACTTTTATTAATAGAGGCGATGAAAAGCTTATCTTATTTTAGCATTTTCATGAATTGCCTAATTGCTGTGAAATATTGTGCAGTCATGTGCGTTGCTGGAATATTTTTTTTCGGAAATATTATTGATAGAGCTTTTTTGATAACTTTGTTTACTTTAACTGTCATGCCTATTCTCTGCGTATTTATTGTTCAATTTTTGTTACATAGAGTTAAAAACAATAAGCCAGATATTCCTTCAGATTTGCAAAGAATAGAAGGACTATTTTATGCAGAACATTGCTTAAGACCATTTTTATGTTCAGATAATATAGAATTTAAAGATAAAATTTTTAGCTCTTTGGGAAAATGCTATAACAACACTAAGCTGCACAAAAACAAGCTGCTAGTAATATGAGAAGTAAACTATTGCATTTTTACATTAAATAATGAAGCTTTAGCTAAAATCAAGTTTAGCAAAATTGCAGATTCAATATTTAGCTTAGAAGGAAACTATCAAGAATATATATGCAAAAAAACTCTATCTGAATTCCACTCAAATGAAAGCGCTGAATATCTTGATTATTTTCAAAAAATTCACGACTCCAAGCTTGAAGACGAAATTATCTGCACCAAGCTTCTAGACTTCTGAAAAGAGCTAGTTTCTATCAATCCTAATATAAATATACTGAACAAGCATGCAAAGATGATTTCTGAGTCTATTAAAAACTTAGACAAAGAGTACACACATTTAAGCTCTCTCTTCCCAAAATGCAAAGAGCCCCTTGTTTTTTATTCTACTTTCGCCAGAGATATTTTATATGATAACGAAAAATCAGCGATTTTAGAGTACAAAATAAAATCTATTGATAAAATTACTACAAGCTCCTCAAAAGATAGCAAAAGCTTTAATTATTTTGATGACGATAGTGGAATAATTTTAGCTTCAGCAGAAATAGAAAATTTTGGAAAAATAAGTTTTGCGAATGGGAGAGCTTGTGAAATTTTGAAATGCCCGATTGATGATATTATAGAGAATAATATTTCTTCTATAATACCTTATCCATATAGTGAATTATTTAATAAAGGTCTTTATAACTTGCTGCAGCTTGTAGATGATGCTAATTTGAAGCTGCCTGATAGTTTTTTCTTTGCCTTGCCTGATGATCATATTATAGAGTGTACTGGAAAAATGTCAATAGCTTGCTTTTCTAGCAAACTGTGGTTCGTACTTATTTTTCGTGAAAAAATCACCAAGAGGCAATTCGCAATGGTTCCTTCACACGAGGCCTACTCCATAAAGACTTTTTTTTTGGCCTATTTTTTTTTGGCCTATTTTTTTTGGCCTATTTTTTTTGGCCTATTTTTTTTGGCCTATTTCATGACGACTATTTTTTTTTGGCCTATTTTTTTTTGGCCTATTTTTTTTTGGCCTATTTTTTTGGGCCTATTTTTTTTGGCCATTTTTTAGCTATTTTTTATTAATATTTGGGCCTAATTTCATACTAATGATTTTAATATAATATAATTTTGAATGTATTTTAAACGATTTTATCAACATAAATACACCTTTAACAGATCTCTTACTCCATGAATGGTAATTCATTGCTTTTTAAAATTTCGAGAATTTTAAATTTAATTAGGATTTTTCCACTTAATTTACTCAATATTAATCGTGTAAGGAAATACATCCGTTACCCAATAATTATTTAGTTCTATCAGCAGCTTCATGAATTATCCTCGACAGAAAAAATAGACCAAAAAAATAGGCCAAAAAAAAATAGGCCCAAAAAAAAATAGGCCAAAAAAAAAATAGGCCAAAAAAAAAATCGGCCAAAAAAAAATAGGCCAAAAAAAAATAGGCCAAAAAAAAAATAGGCCAAAAAAAAAATAGGCCCAAAAAAAAATAAGCCATAAAAAAATAGGCCAAAAAAAATTAGGCCAAAAAAAATTAGGCCAAAAAAGAATAGGCCAAAAAAAAATAGGCCAAAAAAAATAGGCCAAAAAAATTAGGCCAAAAAAATTAGGCCAAAAAAAAATAGGCCAAAAAAAAAAGGCCAAAAAAAATTTGGCCAAAAAAAAAATAATCGTTATGGAGTAGACCTCGTGTGAAGACACGGTTCGCAATTATCTCAAGCAATGGCGATATTTATGCACACTCTAAGAAATTCGCTAAATTTGCAGCCCAAAAATCGAAAAATTTACAATATTACAATATTTCTCAGTTATTTCCTAATTTGCATGATACAAATTTGCAGCCTTGAAAGCTTTATCCAGTTCCATCAATTACGATAGAAACATATTTAGCTTATTGTGTCATAGAGTTTTACAATATAAAAATTCCATATATAATACTTGTTAACGATCCCGATGAAATTTCATCTTGAAAACATGGACATTTTGGAGATTTCCAGTCTCCAGAGCCTGGTATCATAAAAAAAGTCCACAGTGCTTTACATTTAAAGCGGCACTTAACTGTTAATGGCAGCAAAAATTTTCAAAGCGAAGAAACACTCAATTTTTCACAAAAATTGCATTCCAAAGAAACCGCTTTTAGAACAGATACTTCGCATTTTGATAGCAGTTTTGACGTATTATTAAGCGGAGGGATAATAGAAAATGAAAAATCCTCATTAAGATCTTCAGTAAAATCTGAGTCTCTTTCACAAACATATACACTAAATCATATTGTAAAATTATCCACCAGAGCATTAAAAATTTTTCATATAATGCTTGTGCTTTCTGTAATTTTTATTTAGATGGTAGCACGATAGTATATATTAAAATGGTGAGGCAATCCAACCCACCCTAAACTCCTGTAGTTAGCATCCAACAGAGTGCGCGCAGGGTCCTAAAGGGGGAGAATGGCATTCGGGAATATGTATTCCACTGGGATTTGTCTAGGTTTAGCGAAGCGCAATATCGGTTTAGTAGATCGCATGCTTTCTCCAATGCCAAATTTTTGCCTCAGTGGGAGATGGGTCAGGAAGTTGGAAAGGAGATCCCAGCGAATTCAGTGGTGTTCGTCCTGACCAATTGGGACTATTTGGAAGCTACACCCTGGGCTAATTGAAGAAGTTTATATTATTACCCTACCCTAATTCTTCGATTTCCTGATATTTCCAGTTCGAGTAGCTTCCAACTCGAGTAGCTTCCAACTCTAGTAGCTTCCTACTTCGCTTTCATAGATTGCTTCATTTTTACATTAAAGCAAATATAGTACCCTGGGCTAAGGATTTCCATCTTAACCAAGAATCGACCTGAAAATTAAACCCCCTTTGAATTTTCAGTAGTGGGCAACTCTATTGACTTACGGCACAGCGACGCACTCACCAACTACCGGATAGCGAGTGCAGACCTAGCCAAGCAAGAGCAGCCTTCGCGATGTCTTGAAATGCGAACTGGAAAGTAGGTGGGGAAGCATTATGGGTGGAGGTAGTATCTGTCAATTGCAGCGGCTTTTCTATAAGTTTAATTAATATTAATGGTAACAGCGATAGGATATATTAAATGGCTTGTTGAATCAACCCACCTTCTTAACTCCTGTATAAAACCTCCCACAGATCTAGAAAGTGAGTTGATGCTCGCAAAAAGTGCATCTGGCAAAGTTTCATGACAAATGAAGCAACAGTGCTGAGCTGATCAGCACGAGCGCAATCTGGTGACTTTTTCCTCGTGGGAAAATGGAGTAAGAAAGGGCTGTTATAAAATATTCTTTTGGTAAATCGGGAACTATCCACGACGCGATACCAGACGTTGCATCCTGGTATTCCAGTTAAATTTTCTGAGATTCGGCGAGATAACTCAACTCTTTTTAATTGGAAGGCAATCTGAGTTCCTGTAAGGCAAGGAGGCACAACTTCGTAAAATATGAACTTACAAGCAGAGAAGCATTAGGGAAGGACCCATGCTTCTCTATTGGATGGAGTTTTCGATATGTTTAGTTAAGATTAAGGTCACAGCAATAGTTACAAATCTAATAGTAGTCTTTTATATATCATCAAAAGTTAAAAGCGAAAGCAATATTGATGTGCCTATCACGCTAGGGAAACTACAAGAAGTATTTCATGCATATACATTTAATGATCACAATTTACAATGGCAGTTAGGGGTAGGACTATGGCCTACAGTTGAGTTCAGTGAGAGAAGTTTTACGCCTTCTTGAGTGTTTTCATGTCAAGAGAAGTTATCTACACTGAGGCTGGTGTAAAGAGGTCCTAAGAGACTTGGGGACATGGACAGTTTGACGGTTAGGTCGGTCTTACCTGTAAATCCAAGTTAAGACCGCAAGAATCTGGACTTGAACAAGCTATTTTTAACATTAAACATTTTATGCTAGAGCTGTTTCAGTTATTGAGTCTTTAAATGGCCCACCTGAAATATTAGCTTTTTCTTACCCATTTGTGAGAAAGTAATATTTTTGCTCTTTTTTCAGAGGAATACTAGTTTTTTTGTTGCTTTAGAATGCAATCCAGAGATTTCAAAATATCAATTAACGCTATTACAATGCTTTTATTAGTAATTCAGATATTAAAAATTATTTCCAAATTTTTTTCTTATGGTTTTGATAAGGGAGTTATGAAAATTATTATACCCAAGCTAAAAACTTGGAAGAATTATATCAGAATATAGTTTCGACTTTATTAAATTGAAAATCATGCTCAATGACTATTTTTACTGATGAAAAAGCAGTGATATGAAGCACAACTGGAGGAATTCATTTGGAAAAAACAAATCTTATCAATATAATAGCAGATTTTATAAAAAATGGCAATGATTTTATAGCAAAACAAATTAAAAAAGAAGATAACTCTGATGAATTGAGATTTTTCAGCTTAAACGGCTATTGGCAAGCATTTCGATATTGCAATGATACTTTATTTGAACTAAATGACTGTGTAATCGAAGAAATAAACACCCTGGAGTTGCAAATGAATATTCTTTTATCTGTAGGATTTGGGATCCTTCTCCTTTGTTTTATTATCATTATACCGTTTTGTTTGTCAGCTATCAAAATGGAAAATAATTTTTGGAATTTAATAAAAAAGAATGCTTATATAAATTATGGAAAACTGAAGCAGGCATGCTTAGATAGGCTTATAAATATACATGAAAGAGATTATAATGTGTCTGATGAAGGAAAAAAGAGTAAAGAAGCAAACTTGAAAAACTACTGAAAATATGTGTGAAGGATTTCAGTCTATTTGCTGATAGCACTGCTATTTGTTTTGTTTAACAGTTTGTATCTATATAAGCATTGCGCACTGTTACTATACTGTTTCAGATTATATGAGTCTATAGAAAAATATTTTTTTCAAATTGCAAATAATTATAGGTTATTCATTTTGATTCAAATCCACTCTATGAAGAATATATTTGAGACCAAATTTATTAGTAAATTTAATAAATACGCAAGTTTTATATAAAAACTTAATGGTTTGATCTAGTGAACTGACAGTTGTCGGCGTTCCACAGTCCCTTACTACTTTATTGGCAAATTCTAACCCTTTTATGACTACTGAGGCGAAGTTTCATGAGGTATGAAAATATCTCAGTTACTCAGAAAAAAAACTGAGGGATAAAAAATATTCTTGCTTTTAATAAGTAAATATTCCATAATTAGCTTATTTTTTGTCTTTTTTTAAGAAAAAAATCTTGAGATTATAATTAAAAGTTCTTATTTATTCTAAATTTTATATTCAATTTTGCTCAATGATGAGTTTATGAAAATATTCTATGAAAAAACTGAAAATATAAGCAATTTCTTAGAGTATGGGACTTATTCCGCAGGAAAACTACTCGCAATTGAAGGCTCTTATATGGACTACTCGCATCGATATGATTTTCTGGTTGTATGGGAATATCTTATGATAGAATTAAATAATATTGATAATCAGCTTGATTTACTAATTGATTTAGTAGATACTGAATCAAAAAATGAGATTAATTTTCAGTTGGATTTAATTATTGCATCACTAGTGTTATTTGTGGCAAGCTCATTGGCAATATATTTAGGATGCTATTTACCATTTTTTAGTCGAGAAAAAAAGAATCTTGAAAGAATGCAATCAATTACAAAGTTAATTCCTAATAAATATATTCGGTAAATATAAATTTTTCTTTTTAGTGAAAAATAGTGATAGTGGAATGTAAGGCTTTTTAAAATATCTTTATACCAATTTTTATAAATTGCTTGCTAATTTTCTCTTGATTTCATTATATATAAATAGTTGTTAACTGGTGTAAAGCAAGGATAAAGGGGAATTATTTAATTGTTGAATATAAATTCTTGATAATTTCTTATCTAATATTTTTGCATTGTTAAAGTTTTATAATCGGTTCCTTCAGCGACACTTATTTCATAAAGTTATTTTTTTAGCTTACTTTTTTTGGCCTATTTTTTTAGCCTATTTTTTTGTTAATTTTTCTTGTCCTATTATTTAATGCTGTCAAAAACAATAAATAATCAATATTAAATCGTTTGCAGTTAATAGTTTATGCATTTTCTAGTTTTTGTGTGGGATTAGTTGTCATCTATTTGGTGCTATTTTTATGATTTTTGAATAACGAAAAAAATATTGTGAGAAAATAATGCAAGTGCCACAAATTATCCCTGTTAATTATATTTAATATAAATAATTTTTATATATAAATACTTATTTTTCTGTGTTTAAGTTAAAATTCTATTAATTCGCAATAAATTAAATCTTAGCACTCTATAGTTTTATAAAAAAAATCGACTTATTTATTTACTCCCCCCCCCCCTCCGTGAGCGAACAAAACCATTAGAAAAATCCCTATTTTTTGGTCAAAAACCCACCCTCCGTGAGCGAACAAAAAATTTTTTTACATATAATTTTATATATAGTTTATTATATGTATATTTAATACAAATAAAGAGGATAATATTGAAAAATAATTATTAAGTTTGTTTGATATATTATTCAAAGGTTAAAAAAAAGAATACCATAAGTGAAAAGGTTGAATTTAACAATTTTAAATTTAAGACAAAAAAATGAATAGAAGAAATCGATTAGATAATTAACTTCTTCATATTAACTTGATGGCTGAAAATCTTTGGATGATTAACGCCATAAGAACCCGTCAACTCAAATGATTTTCTGACAAGTTGAGGGCTTACAGCATCTCACGCCTTTGAAGCAATGTTTATCAGTTGCTGGCGATCAAGAGCTTTGAGGTTTCCAGTTCTTTTCGATCTTCTTTCAATCTGCTCTGTTTGGAATTTGATTCTGAAATCTGTTGTTTTTGATTTGAAATTTGCAATTACCAGTGCGTCAAGTGGTTGCAAATACTTTGTGCACCCTCCAGGGATCACAATTTTGGTTGCATCTAAATCTGAAATTGCATTAGAAATCATGATAGTTTTATGACTTCCAGCCTGATCATAAATCAGCAGTTGGTTTTCTCGTCTCAATATTGTTCTGAGGTAGTCATTAAGAATCTGGTCAGAAATGTAGCCAGATTTATTTGATTTTATGATGACATTTTCTGGAATATTCAGTCTTTCTCTTACAAGGTTCGGATCTGGCCATTTTTCTCTTGAAAAATGAGCAAAGCAGGCATTTTTTTCTCCATCAGCTCTAATCATAAGCATAACAGTGATAAAATGGTTCATTTTAGCTGATTGAACGCCTAGAATTCGTTGAGTTCCCTTGAAATCATAAGTGAACTTGCTTTTTACATCTCAATCAAATCTCGTTTCATCGAAATTGTAAATGTTAGATGGAACGAATTGAGGAAGCAATGACGCTAAATCATCTAGGTATTGCCTGACAAGTTCTGCCTCTTTTTCGATTGGCTTAATGCTTGAGGCATTGATTTTTCTGAAAGATAAATTATTTCTGGTCCTAAATCCTTGCCACCATTTATCTCCACAGCCCGAATCGCGCCAATCCCCATTTCTGCCGCCAAACTTTTTGCTTTCTCCTCAATCGTTGATCTGAGAACCTGAATACCTTGCTCACGGATTGCAGTAAACCAATGAACTAGTTCTTTCTCTAGCTCTGGAAATTGAGTGAGGCTTTCTAATTTTAATTTTTTATCAGATTTTACTGATTTCTTCAACTCATCAAGCTTATTCACCCATTCGGAAATCGAGCTAAAGGAGTTGACATGAAACTTTGCAGCAACATCTCTCATGCTCATCTCATTTTGGTGTTGAATGTAAAATTCAGCAATTTCAACTTTCTGCCAAATTTCAATGTACTTTCTTTTCCCCTTTGTACATTTTTATTATGATTTATAGAGAATTTGCTTATTATATTAAATAAGAAAATATATAAAATATTTTAACTGAATGCATATATTTATTACTAATAGGTTTATTGATTATTAAATTATTGAAAAATTAAGCTGTGTTTTACCTTTAATCAAATGGTATTCTTTTTTTTTTGGAAATTCCCTTACTCTCCCCCCATAATATTTTTAAAATAATTTTCAACTTATAAAAAAATATTATTTTACAATTAAAAATTTATATATAATTTTTTTTTAAAAATAAAAAAATTAACCCCCCTCCGTGAGCGAACAAAAATTTTTTGTTCGCTCACGGAGGGGGGGGGGGGGGGGAGTTAGCAACTTATCTATTCGATTTTTTTAAATTAAATCAAATAGACAACATGAAAATTTAAAATCTGATGGTCATGATATTATAAATTATGTCAAATTTTGCATTGAATAGCTTTGCAAACGAAAATGACATAGGCTTAGAATTTGTTAAAAATTATAAGCAAGAATCCTGCTTAATCAAATCTATATTCGAATTTTATCGACTTGCTTATTACCAAGAGGAACCTGAAGAAATCTCAATAATCACACAAAAAATACACAAAATTTTTTTAACTACAATTTGATGCATTCAAATTTCAAGCTTACTATGAATTCCTCATCTTCCAATTGGCAAATGGGATGATAATAAAACAATCTGAGAATTTTTTGGGTATTTAAGACTGGATAATGCATGCTTCTCAATAAACAGTTAATTTTTATAAGACTATAAGCGGAGAGGCATTTAGCCTGCCTATCTGGCATAAGCTTATAAGGCTATAAGCGGAGAGCCATTTAGTCTGCCTATCTGACATAAGCTTATAAGACTATAAGCGGATAGACCTTTAGCCTGCCTATCTGGCATAAGCCTACCTAGCCTAAAGATTAACTCTAAGTTAGAGTCATCTCCGCAAGACCGGATAAGCAAAGACTAAGTAAGGCGAAGCCTGTCTGGCCAATCTTGCAGTATAGGGAAAACTTTTGGGGGAGAACCAAAAATTCCCTCTTAGCTTCATCGGGGCATATCCTACCTGCTTGCGTCGACTTAGCATTTTATTTCCCTACTCCTCAACAGGAATTATTAATTTTTGCATTTATATATCCCTCTCAACAGTTTGATTAACTGCTATCTTAATTGTTATATTTGTGATTTTAATTCACAAGCTTATAGAATTTCCAAAAATTTTTGTCAGTGTAATAAAAAAAATCCTTTATATTTTGTCAAATTATTTACTAATCCCAACAGTCACTCTACTTTGTGTATGTTTAAAACATAATTTTTCCCCTGATAATGCAGCTTTAGAATATAAAGATAAAGATTCGGCAGAGGATTTAAAAGTGCCCATTGAGATACAAATCTGAATAATTTTTACTTTGATTATTTATTATATTATGATAATAATGAATGTAGTTTTCTCAAGCGAAATAAGGCACTCTATGTGAAAAATGAAATTAAAATCAAAAGCACATTCAAATTTAGAAATAAATTCTGCAACTTTTTCATTTTTAGCACCAATAATTTATTCATTACCGCAGAAAATAATATTGTGTACTTTCAAGTTATTTTTATGATTATTTCTGGAGTTTTGGCTTTAGATGTTATAAGAAGTTTGCCTTATTTTAATCTTTTTATGAATTTTTTGGAATTATTAAAATTTTCAACTATCTGCTTGATATCATTTGCTTTTTTATTTGGGAATGTTATAGACAACGCTTTTGTTATCTCTTTATTTTTATTTCTTGTAATTCCACTTTTAAACATTATAATTGCAAGGATTCTAATTAATTTATTAAAGGAAATAGACTTCGATGTGCCTTCTGATCCTAACTCCCCCCCCCTCCGTGAGTGAACAAAAAAATTTTGTTCACTCACGGAGGGGGTTAATTTTTTTTTTTTAAAAAATTTATATATAAATTTTATAGAAAATATTTTTTTCGAAATTTAAAAAAAATCCTGATTTGCAAAAATTGGGAAGCAAATATTAATTTAATTTATAAAAAATTTATGTTTTAAAACGCAATTTGTTTAAAATGAAACAGAATTAGCTCTAGATTTCATTATACTAATTATCACTTATATATCAATTTTTTTTTCCATAAAAAATTTTTGTTCACTTACGGAGGGTGTGTTTTTGGTCAAAAAATAGCGATTTTTCTAACGGTTTTGTTCACTCACGGAGGGGGGGGGGAGTAAGAGATTAGCAAATATATATGTCCTTGAGAGTAAAATACGGCCGATTTTTTGCTCAAATAGCATCGAAGCTAAAGCAGAAATTCTCTATTTTTTAGGAAAATGCTATAATTGTAGCAAATTACATGAAAACAAACTTTTAGCAATATGGGAAGCAAATTATTGCATTTTTACCTTAAATGACGAGGCATTAGCTAAAATAAAGCTTGAGAGATCAAAAAATTCTCATTTCAGCTTAGAAGGAAACTATCAAGAATATCTATGCAAAAAAGTCCTTTCTGAGTTCGACACAAATGAAAGTATTGAATATTTAAATTATTTTCAAAAAATCCATGATGCGAAAAAAGAAGATGAAATTTTGTGTATGGAGCTCTTAGATTTTTGAAAAGAAATTGTTTCAATAAAGCCAAATTTAAATATATTGGATGACCTTTTAAAATCAATACCTGATTCTATATCGTATTTAGATGAAGAATATTCGCACCTACATTTAATGTTTCCTAAATGCAAAGAAGTACTAATCCTTTACTCTTCATTTGCAAGAAACATATTATGCGATACTGAAAAATCTACAATACTAGAGCACAAAATGCGATCAATCGATAAATTTGCAAGTGGTACTTCAAAGGACGCTAAAAGTCTAAGTTTTTTTGATGAAGGAAATGGAATTCTACTAGGCTTAGCTGAGCAAAAAAGATTTGGCCAAATCACTTTTGCTAATCAAAGAGCTTCAGAAATATTAAAATATCCAATCAATGGAATTATCGATAACAAATTGCAGTTTTTTATTCCTCCTCCGTATAATACCTATACAGATGATATTTTTTATTCTTCTCTTCAATATGTATCAGACTCACAAATCAAACTCCCAAAGCACTTTTTCCTCCAATTACCCAACAAATCTCTTATTGAGTGCAAAGGAAAGGCTTCTCTTTCTTGCATATCTGGACACTTAATATTTATATTGGTATTTAAAAATCGAAATAGTTCTCATCAGTTCGCCTTGATTTCTGATGAGGGAGAAATTTATTCACACTCAGAGCATTTCCCACAATTTGTTGGAAAATCCAATAATAATTTAAGAGGCTATAAACTGGCTCCATGACAAATGACGATTTTTGACAGTGTACATTTTATCGAAATCCATTTGGTCGAAAATTTTTGATAGTGCGAAAATTAACGTTTTTTTTTTCGGTCAAATGTCTCACTATCAAAAATTTTTCGGTGAAATGGACACTATCAAAAAGGCAAAAGTCACTTGGCCTACACCCCTATAAACTAAAAGACATGCTCCCTGCATTTCAGCAAGAAAATATTAAGCCTTTTTTCCCATATCATCTTTCATATATGGAAATTGAAACCTATTTAATTTTTTGCCATTCTGAGTTTTATAGTGTAAATATCAATTATGTTTTGATTATAAACGACCCAGAAGAAATCGAAGCATGCCGACGAGGGGAGTTTGATGAATTTCAACAGGCAGGAAAAATTATAAAATTTACCTCAAAAAATAAAATTTCATTAAATTTGATACGGTCGCTAAGCTCAGATAACAGTGATATAATAAAAAGAAAAAAAATACGAAAACAAACAAAACTTGAAGAATTACCATGGGACACACATATAGGAAATGTAGACAGCACTGAAGTTGCAGAAGAACATAGCGGGAAAAGTTTTGAAGAAGAAAAACATTCAAATAAATCAGATAATACATCCCAGCATTTTGCTTTGAAAAGAATTGTAAATTTATCTTCACGGTCTATAAAAATTTTTCATATTTCTTTTGTTTTTGCTGTAATTTTTATTTACTCCCCCCCCCCCTCCGTGAGCGAACAAAAAAATTTTGTTCGCTCACGGAGGGGGGTTAATTTTTTTTTTTAAAAAAAAATTTATATATAAATTTTATAAAAAATATATTTTTTTCGAAATTTAAAAAAAATCCTAATTTGCAAAAATTGGAAAGCAAATATTAATTTAATTTGCAAAATTTATGTTTTAAAACGCAATTTGTTTAAAATTAAACAGAATTAGCTCTAGATTTCATTATACTAATTATCACTTATATATCAAAATTTTTTTTTCCATTAAAATTTTTTCTATTAAAAAAATTTTTGTTCACTCACGGAGGGTGGGTTTTTGGTCAAAAAATGGCGATTTTTCTAATGGTTTTGTTCGCTCACGGAGGGGGGGGGGGGAGTTAGATGCTGTTTGTTATGGCTACAAATTCTATAGTTTTGATATACACCTCAACTAAAGTTATTTCTGAAAGTGATATTGATATGCAGATAACCTTGGGAAATATTGAAAAAGTTATGCAGTCTATTGCACTTTTTTCAAGGTCTGTACATGTATTAACATTTCTTGGAGGTTCAAAAGAATTAATTAAATATACTCTAGACAATTTTGAATCCCAGCTAATCCTACTTCAAGAAATTCATACAAATATAACTGAAAATTTATTGGGAGTCCATAAATGTCTAGGTGAAAATGCTTTTGTGCATGAAGCAGTGCGTATTTATAATGATGATGGCAGTATCAGTAAGACAAAGACAAATTTAATAGATGCTGTCTTATATACTATTAGTAAGGTAGTATTTATATAGGGTTATGATTTTATAAGGAAAGTAAATAAAAATGAAAACCTGGAAACTGAAATAAAATATTTTGTAAGAAATGGAGGAGATGAGGTATTTCATTACTGCAATAATACTTTATATAGCCTTACAGACTGTGAAATACAAGGCATAGATGATTTGAAATATCGAATGGATATCCTATTAGCAGTTGGATTTGGAACCCTAGTTCTCTGTCTCGGGTTAACTGTTCCATTTGCTCTAGCTGTTATTAATATGGAAAATAAATTTTGAAATTTAATAAAAGAGCATGCATACATCAATTACATAGAGTTAAAGCAGGCATGCTTAGATAGACTTATGACCACCCATGGCAAAGTAGATACATTGTTCAGCGATGGGAATCAGATCAGTAAAAACTCCGATTTAAAGAACTATCGGAAATTCAGCTGGAGAATTTGTATATATTTGATATTAGCTTTGGCTTTCTTTTTAGTGAATATCCTATATTTATACAGTGATTGCTTAACATATTTGCATTTGAGACCAAATTTACTGAGAGATTTAATAAATAGTCAGGCCTTATATAAATCTCTATGAATATGATCAAGTGAAATCTCTATAATAGGATTTCCAGTATCTTTACCTAATAATACAGCGAAAGCATATCCTTTTAGCGATCCTCGATATGAGCTTGATCATGCTTCAGCTTCTATAGCTTTATCAGAAAAAGCTATTAAAGATTCTAAATATTTACCTCTCTTATCAGATGAATTTAATAAATTATTCTATGAAAAATGCCAAACCTCAAATATTATCACAAATTATGGAGTTTATGCAACAGGAAAAGTTTTAGCTTCTGAAGCTTATTATCTGGGCTATGGTAATGATCCCAACTTCCTAGACTTCTGATATAGCCTAACCAAAGAGTTAAGTGTTTTTAATGAAGAATATGACGTTTTAATTAAGCTGGCTGATCATGACTCACAGAATCTCATAGAGAGCCAGTTAAACTTTATTATAGCAGCATTAATATGTTTTTGTGTTTTATCAGTAATAATCTACTTGCGAATATTTTTATCTTTTTTGATAAAAGAAAAAAAATATCTTAGTAAGATGAGAGAGATGTCAAGGATTATTCCTGATAGATTTTTTAAATACTAAATTAGAATGTTGTGTTTATTCCTTTGCTATTTAAAATTTTTAAATAAGATGGGCTTTATTAATAAAATTAATTTCATTAATAAAATTTAATAAATAAAAATTTCATAAAATTATTTAGTTTTATTCATTTATCTCTTAAAATTGAAGCTATTTGATAAGTTTTAATATTTCAATTATTATATTTTAAGAAATCTGCGTGGAATGTTTGTTTTTTATTTAAAAAGGTAACCATAAATAGAAAACTGATATTTACTCAAATTAAGCAATTATCTCAATCTTCAAAACATCAAGTTCTATCACAAAGATTTTTGATACTTAGCTATTTTAAACAAATATTTTTCATAAAATATTTTATTGAGAGAGCTAATAAATCATAACGATATCGCTCCAAGAAAGTTGACTCATATTATATTTTTAATTTTTTTGTGTAAGTTATTATTATTATTATGTTTGAACTAGATAGTGAAATTGATCAGCCAACGACTTTGAGGAAAAACAACATTGAGCTTAAACCCAAGAAATCAATTATCAAATCTGTTTTTAAGTTCTACAGCTTGATGTATTATAAAAAGTTTTTCGGAGAAGATTCTTTGACGAAACAAAAAATTAAGTTGGTGATTGAAGTTCTTTTTTGATGCGTCCAAATTATAGCTTTGCTCTGGTTTCCTCATCTTTCGATTGAAGATTGAAGTAATAATATGATTATCTGGAAAATTATTGGATATTTTAGGATAGATAATGCTTGCTCGGCTTTGGGAATTATTGATAAATGTTTTTACATATTAATTGCTGGAATTTTCGCAATTTTTTCAAGTGCTGTTTTATTGATCCTATCGCTTTATTATTCAGTTAAAGTGCCAAAAATAATATTTGCTATTTTTGAAAAAATTATTTATCTGTGACTAGCACTGCTATACATACCTTCTTTAGTGTTATTATCCATATTTTCTAAATACCATTTTCTTAATCATGATCACGTGCTTGAATATGAAAATACTGATAATTTATCTGACTTTAAAATTACAGCATCATGACAAATGGTGAGCATTTCTGCTATTATGCTAAATCCCCCCACCGTGAGCGAACAAAACCATTAGAAAAATCCCTATTTTTTGCCCAAAACCCCACCCTCCGTGAGCGAACAAAAATTTTGATATATAAGTGATAATTATTATAACGAAATCTCAAGCTAATTCTTGAATTTCGAAAAAAACATTTTTTATAAAATTATATCATGTATTGCATAAATTTCTTATCATGCATATTCATATCATTTTTGAATTTGGTATGTGGAAACCAAATATGCATTTCAAAACGCAGATTTTAGTGCGGCAAATTCATAATTTGAAATTTCATGTAAAAATGGCGCGTATAACGGCCATAAAAATTTAGCCAAGGACTTATATAAAATTTTTTTTAAAAGAAAATTAACCCCCTCCGTGATCGAACAAGTTTTTTTTGTTCGCTCACGGAGTGGGAGAGTAAGCTTTTTAATAGCAATTCTTTCAACTGAATTTTCAGGCGAAATCCGTCATTGTGCTGCAAAAAATATTGTAAAATCAAAATCTAACTCAAGAGTAGAATTACATGCAGCAATTTTTACATTTATTTTTTCAATTCTTTATCCGCTATCAGTTGATAACTATACTATTTATTTTCAATTTTCGATTTTAGCTGCTTCAACATTATTAATATGAGAAATACTGACATTTTCGCCTTATTTTTCAGTCTACTCTAATACACTAGAAATTATTAGATTCTTTTTAGTGGCCTTAATATCATTTCTTTTTATCCTGGGATATTGAATAGATAATTCTTTACTTATTACAATTTTCGCAATTTTTTTGGTGCCTATATCAATATTATGTATAATTCAATTTATTTTGAAAAAATCAAAAACAAGAACCCCTCCAATCATTGTCGATATTAAAAATAAATTTGATCTAGAAAAATATCTTAGGAGCGCTTTATGTTCAAATGATGTTGAAAATAAAGATGAAATCATTGGTATTTTTGAAATATTTTTCAAGAAAAAAATAATGCATCGAGATAAACTTCAGATTGTATGAGCTGCGAATTACTGTATATACGCTTTAAAAAACGAAGCTCTGGCTAAAATCAAATTGAGTAAATCCAAAAGTATATCAGATTGGAGTCTTGAGGCAAATTATCAGCAATACTTGTGTCATAAAGCTATTATCAGTGCAAATTCAAATGAAAGCATATCTTTTGGGAATTACCATCAAAATTTAAATAAAGTTAAAAAAGAAGACAAAAAATTATGCCTGAATTTATTAGAATTTTGGAGAGAAATTACTTCTAAAAGCCCTGGATTTTTCAAATTAACTAAAACACTTAATTCTATAGATACAAGAATTGAATTTCTCAATGATGAATACAAAGAATTGGCATCAAAATACCATAAATCTAAAGAAATATTGTCTCTTTACTCTTCATACTTGAAAAACATCTTGTTTGAGATCGAGAGATCAGAAATGCTTATTTTCAAGTTAAAATCATTAAAAGAAATTTATTTGAGCTCGGATAATACTGAAAATTTTAGCTATTTTGATACAAATAATGGAGTCTTAATAATTTCAAATGAAGAGAAAAATCTTGGCGAAATTCTTTATTCTAACTCAAAGACTGCAGGAATTTTGAATTTTCCTTTAGAATCTATTATTGGGAGTAATATAAAGAATTTTATTCCTTTTCCTTACAATAAAGAAATTACTGAAAAATTGTCTAATTTAATTGATTTTAGCTCTGATACAGAAATTTCATTACATAAAGGATTTTTTTTAATATCACCTATGAATTTTCTTTTAGAATGCACCGGAAAAATGCTATTTTCCTCAATTAATAACGTTGTTGTAACAATTTTGATTTTCAAGCTAAAACAAGCAAGATATCAGTCTGCTCTAATATCAAATGATGGGGTTATATTTAGCTGTTCAGAAGGCTTTCCAGTAGCTGCTGGTGCATCCCATAATAATGTGATAGGAGCTTCAATTAGCAATTTATTTTTTGATTTAAAACAGATTGACATAAAACCATTTATTCCATATAAATTGCCTAACTTTGCCAAAGAAACAATAATGGTTTTATCAAATTTAGAATGCTTTGATATGAAAATGCTTTATATTTTATTAATAAATGATTTTGGAGAAATTCAAAAATGGACAACTGACTGCTCTAATTCTCATAAAATCGAAACACAAAGGGGAGGAAGCATTCAGAATATGCTGCTCTCAGTAGAAGACCCTTCTATAATTCATGAAAATCACTCAGAAATCCTTGATTCTAAGTCTGATCAGTCATCAGATGAGTCTTCAAAAATGATTGAAAATATTTTAATAGATAAATATGAAGAAAAAACTCAAAATACAGATAATGAAAACCAGATTGTTTTTATTCATATGATGAAAATATCGGCAAGATCAATTAATGCTTTACATTGTGTTTTTATTTTATGCGTAATAATTACTTAGATTCTCATAGTATTAGGTTCAAATATTTCTGTTTTATCTTATGCTGTTTATAGCATTAATTTAGCACGAGACATAAGCCTTTCAAGATCAATAGGAGATATAGGAAAATCCTTTCAGCAAATGGCTTTCCTTTCGAGAATCATAGGGATTGTTTCCTATTTTCCAGACTCTGAGGAAGCCGTTTTGTATTGCTTTAATCTTTTTAAATCTGATATAGCCAACCTTGAAGATATTTACATAAATATTGGGTCAAATTTAACTAACTCCCCCTCCTCCTCCGTGAGTGAACAAAAAAAATGTGTTCGCTCACAGAGGGATGCTAATATTTTTTTAAAAATCTATAATTCAAAATATAAAAAAAAAATTCGCAAAAATTGGCTTGCAAATATTTATTTAATTCGTAGAATTTATGTTTTAAAATGCAATTTGTTTAAAATTAAACAGAATAGGTTCAGATTTCATTATACTAATTATTACTTATATATAAAATACTTTTTTTTTTAAAATTTGTTTTTCGCTCACCTTTTGTTGTTTTGGGGGATTTTTCCAATGGTTTTGTTGGTCACGGGGGTAAGTGAGACTCATGCTCCAGCCAAAGTATTTTTACAGGAAAAAATATAAATTTGTGAAATATTGGTCCTCTAATATATCAAGAAAAAGTGAATTTAATCGACACTGTTTCGCAATTTATTATATATGTAAACTTTATATAGGGAAAAGAATTTGTAAGAAAATTCAATACAACAGATTATTAGATTAGAATAGAGTTATAGCGGGTCGCAGGGGTTTATTTCAGCCCCTCGCCGTCCAACGGATAGCTTCGCAGTGACGCTAAGCGCTATCCTCACACCACCTTTTTCCCTTCTGACGTCACCAAAAAATGGTGACGTCGAAGGTCTTCGGGGAAGCCACCCCACCCGGTCGGGGTCTCCGAATCTCTGCAGAAGACTCCTTCAACCTCTGACAGGGCTCAGAGTATAGGGGAAACGCCTTCTGCCTTCTCCATGGCCTGTCAGAACCGTATCACAGGTTCATTAATGCTCCCATGGAGTGGTATCGGGATTTTGCGCCAGTAGGGTCGTCTTGCAGGTAAGGAAAAAAGACAAGGATCAGCCCCAAGTCAAAAACCCACCCCGGAGAACTATCGCCATGTGGCTCGCCTTTCCTGGGCATGGATCAACTCACAGGTCACCAGGAGTCCACGTCAGATCACGCCATTTTAATAATTCTTCAATACAACAGAAGATTATTCAAACACAGTTTTATTTTTTGCATTAAATGGGTATGGGGAAGCTTTTAATTATTGCAACAATTCGCTGTATGACGTCACTGGATGCAAAAAATCAGAAATATCTGGCTTAAAATCTGAAATGTTTGCTCTTTTGATAATAGGGATCGCAGCAATGGCAATAGGAATTTGCATTATGACTCCTTTTTGCTATTTTGCTATAAAAACTGAAAATATGCTTTGAAACAATATTAGAAAAAATGCATACAAGCATTATCATAAACTGAAAAAATTATAGAGGTTTCCCTCTATATAGCGCTAAAAGCGCAGACATTTTCCCAGGAGCTTTCCAAGTTCGTCGGACCAAATCGCTTTTTGGTCCGACCAAGGCATTGATTTGGTGCAACCTACCGATAAATTCCGATCAGAATTTATCGGCCTTACAGCGCGCCAAACATAGGAAACTTCTATATGCTTTAAAAGACTTGCAAATGTTCATTTTCAGCTTGAGTTAGCTGACCATGAAGAAACCCGATATAAAAAGCGATTAAATTTTAAAAACTATTGGAAATATATTTGAAGAGCTAGCTTATTTTTTATAATTACTTCATTATTCTGCTTGCTGAATATTTTCATTTTTTATGAAAAATGCGCAGAATATTTATATTGCAGACCTGAAATCATCAAATCCTTAATTCATTCGCAAGTTTTCATAACAAGCCTAAGTATATGGACAAGCGAAACAGGATTATACACAACTGACTATTCTTTACAAAATATGCTCCCATTTGCGCTTCCTTTTAGTGATAGCAACATTAAGCTTAGAGATATTATTTCTTTAACAAAGCACTCTCTTACATCGCTACGAAGTACGCAATGCAAAAGTATTTTTTCCAAATCCTACACAGAAGAATTGTATGAATATCAGAAAGACGGAGATATTCAAGAGCACACATATGGTGTCTATGGAGCTGAAGAAGTCGCAATGCTTGACGCTTATTATATTGCGTATTATGAAAATGCTAGCGTAGAAGATTGACTAAAGTTTATAGTTCAACTTCAAAAAATGAATGACAAATATGACGAATTTATTGATGAGAATAACCAGCATTCACAAAATTTAATAGATGACCAAATAAGCACAATAATCATATTTTTGGTTCTTTTTGTTGGCTTATCGTTTGGAATGTATATGGGGCTGTATTTGACATTTTTTAGAAGAGAGAAAAAATATTTGAGGAAAATAAATTCAATGCTAAAGCTAATGCCCGGGTAGGCTTTAAAAAATTATATAAATATTTCTTAATCAGATGGTAAATGCATATTAAATAGCTAAAATATTAAAGCTTTATTGCGAGAGATATAGTTTTTGATTCTATTTCCTAAAAATCATATTTCTATTGTGGGCTATGATAGCTTTGCTTTAGCAAAATTATTTTATTTCGAATTTTTAAAATTTTAATAGCTCATTAAATAAACGCTTAACTTAATTAAAATTACCTTCGTTTTGTTTATCCTTTCTTTTAGATGCTGCTATTTAAAAATACTTTTAGCTTTGCTCCATTTTAAATGAAGGAAGAATCTTCCTTACATAATAATCATTTTATTCAACAAAAATATTTTTTTAAATAATGACTAGAATCTATAGTGATTGCACCAGACCTCAAGCTAGTAAAAATTCTAACTCCCCCCTCTGTGAGCGAACAAAACCATTAGTAATCCCTATTTTTTGCCCAAAAAACCCATTCGGTGAGCCGAACAAAAATTTTTTTTATGAAAAAATTTTTAGCTAATTCTGCTTAATTTAAAATAAATTGCATTTTAAACCATAAATTTTACAAATAAACTTATTTTTTCTTCTCATTTTTTACAAATAAAATTAATTTTTCTCTTCTCATTTTTTACAAATTACAATTTTTATATAAATTTCGAAAAAAAATTTTTTCTATAAAATTTATATATAAATTCTTTTAAAAGAAGAATTAACCCCCTCCGTGAGCGAACAAGATTGTTCGCTCACGGAGGGAGGAGTAAGCAAACCTCGAAAATTCAATTATTTCTTAAGCCAATTTTTGAACTTTTCTGAATGCTTAATCATTCTAAAGGATCAATTAGAAATTCATTGTCAAAGCAGAAGGTTCAAGTCACTGTTGAATGCTCGATATGATGTCTTCAAATGGCAAGCTTGCTGTGAATGCAAAGTCTTAATATTAAAAATTGAAGTAATGACCTGGGATTATGAAAAATGATCGGATACTTAAGACTAGACAACGCTTGTGCAGCTCTCGAAATTATTGATACGTGTTTATATACTTCAATTTTTTGAATATTCAGTATTTTTTCAATAACTATAGCTTTATTTTTTGCAATTAGCTATGCAATAAAAATACCAAAAACAGTAATTTATTTACTCGAGAAATTTATTTATTTATGGCAAACTTTAATATGCATCCCTTCCATACAGCTTCTTTCCATCTTTATAAAATACAATTTTTCGCACAAAATGGAAGTTAATGAATATGAAAATATCACTAGATCTGCTGATTTTGAAATCCCTGCTCCTTGAAACGCGTGCTGTATATTAGCAATTGGGATGTGCTTTATTATAATTATATTAAATTCAAAATTTTCTGGAGAAATAAGACATAGTTGAGCAAAAAATATTATTACAGCAAAAGCTCATTCAAAAATCGACTTCCATGCAGGAATTTTAACATTTTTACTCCCAGTCCTCGGCTCAATATTTGATGAAGACTACATTGTCTATCTGCAGTTTTTTGCAATGCTGAGTTCATTTTTATTGATTTTAGAATCAATAATGTATCTACCATATTTTTGCTTATATAGCAACACAATAGCACTCATTAAGTTTTTTATTTTAGCTTGGATAGCTTTTATTTTTATTTTAGGGGAATGACTTGATAATATATTAATTATCAAAATATTTGCAATATTTTTGTCACCAATAATAATTATTTTGGTTATTATTTATACTATTAGGCTGCATAAAAGAATAAATAAAGGTATCCCAATGAGCATAATTGAAATGAAAAATAAATATGACTTACTCCTTGAGCGAATAAAAAATTTGTTCGCCAAAGAGGATTAATTTATTTTAAAACAAATAATATAAAATTTTATAGAAATTTTTGTTTAATATCTAAAAAATCCATTAGTTTTCTATAACAATTATTACGTATATATCAAATTATTTTTCCATAAAAAATTATTTTGTCGCTAACTGAGGGTGGTTTTACCCAAAATATAGAAATTTTTCCAATGGTTTTATTCGTTCACGGAGGGGAAGTTAGAGAAATCCCTTAGATATGAACTATGCTCTCTTAAGGCTGAAAATAAAGACCAAATTATTTATATTTTTGAAACTTTCTTTTCAGAAAATATTTTATGAAGAGATAAGCTTCAAGTGATATGGCTCGCAAACTATTGTTTATTTACTTTAAAAGATGCCGGTCTAGCAAAAATTAAAATATGTAAATGTAAAACAGTTTCAGATTGAGACTTGGAGGCGAATTATCAAGAATATTTATGTTATCGAGAAATAATGGATTCGAAATCAAATGAAAGTGTTGCTTTTGAGTGCTATCACAATAAATTAAATGAAATAAAAAATATCGACAGAGTACTTTGCAAAAATCTATCAAGTTTTTGAAAAGAAATTGCTTCAAAGCAGCCTAAATTTTCAAAATTGATTGACTCTATTAACTCTATAAGCAGAGACATACAATTTTTAAGCAATGAGTATAAAAAGCTGACAACTGACTTTCATACAAGAGAAGGATTAGATCTTTATTGCTCATACTTGAAAAATATTATCTATGATTATGAAAATTATGACAAAGTCAGCTACTTAACGTTTAATTAATTATATTTCTTTAACCAGAAACGCCAACTATCATATCACCTATACGGCCTCCTGCTCCTGCTTTGGATAACCTTTTAACCCTATTCTGAAAATCTCCTGGTATTTGCTCTAAGTGATCTTTCACTTCAGCGGATCTGATTTTAGTGAATCCCTTCCAGAAACAACTGCGTCCGTCAGGCACGCTAAAGATTCCAGTCTCTGCAGCCTGGGTGAAGTAGCACGCTTTTATAAATTTCGATTTCCCTAGCTCTCCCCTTTAAATTGGAGCAAAATATCGATAAATTTTTCCATTTTTTGGGTACTTTAACCCATTTTAAAATTAGAATAAACTCTTTTTAATATTGGAATTTTATTGATGAAAATATTATTTTTTAGGGAATTAGTTTTGACCTAACTTATTGGAAAAAGTACATGTAAAATGCTAATTAAACAGTTTTTACTCTTAATAGATTAATTTTAATTAATTCTTCATTAAAATATTAAAATTCAAAGTCTTGTCTCAATTTTTAATTTAAAAATAAGAGAAAAATTTCATATAGTATAAAACAATTAACGGCTCTTTCAATTGAAACTGAATTTTTGTTCAATTTAAAGGGTGGAAATAAGAGACAAACGTCCGAAGTTGAGCACATTCAGGCATAATACCATTATTTCTGGTATAAACTCGTTAGGTGAAGCCAAACCTCATAATCAAAATGGCAAATAAAGAATTTCTATTTTGAAAAACAAACTTTTATGACGCCATATTTTGATTATTAACCAAGTAAGCTACAAAGTAAACTCTTTTGAAGGATATTATTCAAACACTATCAAGAATATGAGCTATTTCGACTGCAATAATGGGATTTTAATTTTTTCTAACGAAGAAGAAAATTTTGGGGAGGTTCTTTTTGCAAACCCGAAGGTTGCTGAAAGTTTTAACTTCCCTCTTAAATCAATTATTGGAGACAATATATTCAGTTTTATACCTTTATATTATAAAAATTCTATTACTGAAAATATAAAAAAAATGCTTAATTTTGGCTTGGACACAGAAATAGATTTAGGTGAAAGCTTTTTTTTAATTTCACCAAATAGTGACTTATTAAAGTGCATGGGAAAAGCCTTGCTTAGTTCACTTAATAATTATCTAGCCACTATATTAGTTTTCAAAATAAATGACTATGAGCATCAAGCTGCGTTGATTTCAGACAATAAGACAATTCTTTGCTATACAAAAGGTTTCCCGCAATTAGTTAGAAAGCCTAGTTATAAGTTTAGATTAACTCGAAAAGGATTTAAAAGTCTCTATTTCTGATTTTCGGTTTCACAGTGTTTTTGCTGAGGGGCAGAGAACTACTATCTTCTGTAGCTCCAATCACAGGACGTCAGCTTTTTAACTTCAAACCTGAAATGTTCGCATGTCAGATTGCTCTCATTATGAAGCCTCTTTTATCTAAAGAAACTCCTTGTTGAAGCCGGTTAGGAATCTAATTTGACTCCTTTCGAGGCTACTGAATATTGCTGGGGATCTTAAAAATTGTGTTCAATGTATAAGGACCACGCCACTGAGAGACGGTTTGCTCACTTCTGGTCATTTTATTTATGTAGTAAAACTAGTTATAATTTGACAGGATTTCCTCTTACTCCCCAATCATTTATCAAGCAACAATTGAAAAATCTTTATTTTTTGAGAAAAAAATCCATGAACCTGTAAAATTTTTTTAATATATCAGCGATAATTTATAATAAATCCCTAGCTAATTCTGTTAGCATTTTAACCAATTCTTATCCTAAAAATATTTGCAAATGAATTAGTTTTGATTTTTGTGTTTTTTTGTAGGACTTTTAAAAAAAATAATATAAAATTCATATATAAATCTAGAAAATAATTTAACCTTGATGGTCAAAATTTTTTTCTCTCAAGAGAAGCTAGTAGAATTTTTCCAGATTTAGAAAATGTTGATCTGCAGCAACATTCTCCTTATTTTTTATCTTTGCATGATGAAATAATTTTAGTTTTTTTGACATCAAATACATTTGGAATTAAAATACCCTACATTATATTTATCAGCAACTATGCAGAATTCTCTGAATGAAAAATTAAAAATTTTAAAGTAAACCTTGATGAAGAAAATCTAATAGAAAATAGTCCAAAATTGTATAACGCACTGAGGCCATCAAATTTTAACGAAATCTCTTCAAATTATCAAGACGAAACTTATGAAAAAAATATCGATTGTGAAAATGATATCCAATTGACTATAGACAAAACAAGAAGGTATGAAAGCAAATTGGCATATACAAAAGATGAAGATGAGCCTCAAAAAAACAAAAATATAGCCCCAAATGCATTTATTCACATGGTCAAAGTTTCATCAAGATCAATAAATGTGGTGCATTTGGTATTTGTGCTAGCAGTAATATTTATATAGATTCTATGAATGCTGATCACATATATATTAGTTTTAATTTATGCCTATTATAGTATTAACGCTGTGAGAGATGCAAATGTCCCAATAATTTTAGAAAATCTTGGAGAATCTTTTATACAAATGGGCTTATTTTCAAGGCTCGCAAGCATATTTAAAGATTTTGGAGATAATATTGTATGACAATTTTCTTATAAATATTTTGCGATAAACATCCAAAATTTGGAGATTTTTTACTCAAAAGCGATATCTCTTTTAAGCAAAAATAATCTATGCTCAGCACAAGATTTTTTCATTCAAAAAAACATAAATTTATGGAAAGTTAACAATGGAATCTATAGGGAAAAAGCAAGCTTATTAGACACAACCTCTCAGTTTATCCAATTAGTAAATTATAAGTAGGGAAATGATTTTATGGAGAAATTAAATAGCTCAATAGATGTTTCAAATGAAGTTGTATTTTTTGTATTAAATGGATATGATGAAGCCTTTCATTATTGCAATCAATCAATGCATGAAATAGTTGCATGCCAAAAATCCCAGATTCTTGACTACAAAAGTGAAATTTTAGTTCTTTTGATTGTCGGAATATTTGCATTTGCTTTATGCATTTGTTTTATGACCCCATTTTGCTACTCTGCAATAAAAAATGAAAATATTCTGTGAAATAAAATAAGAAAGCATGCATATAAGTATTATGATAAGCTTTATCAGCCATGTATTGAAAGACTTTCAAGTATTCATTCTAAACTTGAAACTACAGTTAACAATGAGCTCCGATTCAAAAATGATCAGAATTTTAGAAATTCCTGGAAATACATATGGAGACTTTGTTTACTGCTAATAGTAACTTCAGCGTTTTGTATAGTTAGCATAACTGTTTTTTATGGCATGCTCATTAAATATTTATACTCCAGGCCTGAGCTCATCGAAAATCTCCTGAATTCTCAAATCTTGCTTACAGATTTAGACGTCTGAACTACAGAAGCATCATTAAAAATCACTTCATATTCAATAGAAGGACAAACTGAGTACCCAAACCCATTCAGCAATACTTATAAAAAATTCATAGACTCAGTTTCTCGTATAAATGTGCAACAAAAGAAAATAAGGGATCCAAAATATTCTCCAATTATTTCTGACAGCTTTAAACAGCGTTTTTATGAAGAGTATGCAAAAAGTGAAAGATTAGAGCATAGGATGGGTAGTTATGCAGCTGAAGAATACTCAATAACCGAAGCTGAATTTATTAGCCGCTTTGATGCTCAATATATAAATGATTGGATAAACTTAGTTGTTGAACTACAGGACTTGGATTCTATTTATGATGGCTTAATTGATAGCATCAATAAGTACTCTCTAAGCGTAATCAATCAGCAAATGAAAATAATAATTGCAGCTTTAGTTATTTTTATTATATGCTGTTGTGTGATGTATGCTTGCTTGTATTTGACATTTTTTATAAAAGAAAAGCGAAATTTGAAGAGAATCAGTTCAATGTTAGAAATCATGCCACAATAATAGAATTTTAGGAAGAATTCAAAGATTAAATAATATTTATATGCTACAGTTTTTAAATATGTATGAATCGTGCAAGGGATATTAAATAACTTAAATAAATAATTAAATTTTCTGCAAAATCAAGCTCTAAGGCGTAATAAGTATATAAGTACTGAAATGTGCAGTTTTTAAATAATTTTTATGAAAACTTTTTAAACTCATTAGATGGCTTGGTGCTTAAATCAAGAAAAGTTTATATTGCTGAATGCTTCTATTTAAAATTTGCAAAATTTTAATCCTTATAAGTCCTTGTAGAATTACAGCGAGCTTCTCGATAGTATTAATAACTATAGCTTGATCATATTTTGATGTCCCTATATATGCTATATGAATAGAATTTGTAGTTTTAACCAACTAGTAAATCATAATTGGAAATGATTTTATAAAGAAATTAAATAACTCAGTAGATGTTACAAGTGAAGTCACATTTTTTGTTTTAAATGGATATGATGAGCCTTCCATTATTGCAATCAATCAGAAGTGGCCTTAGCAGCTAGTCAAGTTTCTATGGAAGCACAAACTTCATATCCAATTCCTTTTAACAATGACTACACAAACTTAAGGGATGCTATTTCTTGATACCAATATCCAGATGATTGAATATAGAAATTTACTAGAAATAAGCCAATAACTTTTTGATAATTTAATATTTTGAAAATATTTGCCTATTATCAATATAAGCATAATTTGGCTATTGAGATTCAAAATTTAGACACAGGTTGCAATAGCTTAATTGATTGCATGAGTAAATACTCATAAATGCAAATGAATGCAATATAATTGTTTTAGCCATTTTATTGTGCTAATATTTGACTTTTCCATAAAGGAAAACAGCATATAAAGAAAATCAGAGATAATATCAGATTAAAAGTTTTTTTGAATATTTTAGCTAATTAATTAGAATTAGATTCATATATATTTTGCCGCCATTATGAGTTAGCTATTTAAGTTAGTGCTATTCAAAAGAGTTCGGCATTGCTGCATGAGGAAAAAGTTCTTTCACTTTCTCCTTCCTCAGTCATCCTCGATCAGGAGGTGTGAGCCCGATCTAACAGACAACCCCGTAATATGCTACCATAACCCCTCTGAGCTGGGGCTGATCATTTACCCAGAGTGCATGGATTTCATGACTTTTTCGCTCCAATATGGAGTGTTTTATAAGTTTATTATCATAAGTTCTAAGTAATTATTAAGTTTTATCAATAATTTGCAACTAAGTAATAATTAAAAGATTAAAAAGAAACAGAAAAAGGGGTAACCGATCCTTAAAAACACACTATATGAGCTATTTCTAATCTAAACAATAAAATGGCCCTATAAAAATTGCATTTATTGATGCCTTTCTAATAAATAATAATAATTTTTTTGTGACTCTAAATAAAAATGTGAATATTGAATAAATTAATTTCGATCTTTTCGTTTTTAATTATATTGTGTTGTTTTAATTAATTAATTAATTAATTTCAATATGATTGAGTTCGCTACTGAAATAAGCGAGGATTCTATTTTGAACAAAAAGGAAGCAGAGCCAAAGAAAAAAAAGTCAATAGAAGACACAATTTTTGAATTTTTCTTTATATTATACTATCATCATAATTGCAAAGAAAAATCCCTAGTAAAACAAAAATTAAAATTGGCAATTGAAGCTACTATTTGGTGTCTTCAAATGGTCAGTTTGCTATGGATTCCAAATCTCTTAATTTCAGATTGGGAGGCTAATATGACTATGTGAGTCGCTATAGGTTATGTAAAAATAGACAATACCTGCTCAGCCTTTGATATTGAAGATAAATGTTTATATATCTCAATGGCTTATGATTTTATAGTAATTTTAGGCATTTTTGCATGCTTTTTAGCTATTTACTTTTCCAAAAGCTTGCCAAAAATTATAATAAGCTTATTAAATAGACTTATCTGGCTGTGGCTAAATTTTTTATGCATCCCTTCATTAGAAATATTCACTTTGTTTCTTAAATACAGTTCACAACAAAAAAATGTCACTGAATATAAAAAAAATGAAGATTCAGCAAAATATGAAATTTCAAGCCCAATACAAACTTTAAGCATTATTGCAATTTTAATATGTTTTCTGACTATTTTATTATATTCTATTCTTTCATCTGAAATTCGCCACTGTGCAGCAAAAAGTACAGTTAATGCAAAAGCTCATTCAAAAATAGAGATTCATACAGCAATCTTTACATTCTCTTTCCCAGTTTTTTATTCAATATTTGCTGATAATTATATCCTACATTTACAGATTTTAGCATTAATTATATCAGTATTTTTAATAGCCGAGACAATTTCATTTTTTCCTTATTTTTCAGAATATTGTAGTATAGTCGTTATTATTCGGTTTTTTATCGTTGCCCTGGTATCTTTTCTTTTTATTTTTGGCTACTGCTTAGATAATTCATTATCTATTTCTATATTTGCAATTATTTTACTCCCTATCTCTATTATATTTATTATTATTTACACTTTAAAACTACACAAAAAACTAAGCAAAAATATTCCTGAAAGTATTGATGGAATACATGATCAATACCACTTAGAAAAATCTCTCAGATATGCATTGTGCTCTGAAAACCATAAAAATAAAGATGAAATTATACGAATTTTCGAAAATTTTTTCTTATTTAAAGGCTTACATAGATGTAAGCTTCAAATTATATGGATTGCAAACTACTGCTTATTTACTTTAAAAAATGGAGCTCTAGCGAAGATTAAATTGTCCAAAGCAAAAAGTTTATCAGAATGGAGCTTGGAAGCTAGATATCAAGAATACTTGTGCAATAGAATCATTACGGAATTCGATTCAAATGAAAGCGTATCTTATGAGAATTATTACCACAAAATCAATCAAATTAAGCACCAAGATAGAAAACTATGCGAAAATTTATCATCATTTTGGGAAGAAGTTACTTCCAAAAACCTATCTTTTTATAATTTAATCAGAACTTTAAATTCCATTGATGATGGGATTGAATTTTTAAATGCAGAATATAAACAACTTACCACAAAATACCATAATTCTCGAGATGCATTAATCATGTATTTTTTATATATGAGGAATATTTTGCATGATTATGATAACTCTGACAAGATTAACTACAAGCTCAGATTTTTTGATAGAATTTTTTCCAGCATATACTAATTGACCAAGAATAGCCCACTAAGGAGCCATTCTTGGTCTGCCAGAAAAAATTTTGACAAAAGATCCTAATCTGCCATTACCACTGAGTTTTGGTGTTTCCAAATTTTTTGGGAAAGCCAAATGCAATAAAAACAATTGTTCTTTTGCGATGATGCATTTGGCTTGTCAAAAAAATTTGGAAACACCAAAACTCAGTGGTAATGGCAGATTAGGATCTTTTTGTCAAAATTTTTTCTGGCAGACCAAGAATGGCTCCATAGTGGGCTATTCTTGGTCAATTAGTATAACCAATAATACTCAAAATTTAAGCTGTTTTAATAGTAGCAACGGAATTTTGCTTATTTCAAATGAGGACGAAAATTTTGGAGAAATTCTGTCCGCAAACTCTAAAGCTATGAGTTTTTTCAACTTGTCATTACATGATATTATAGGAAATAATATTCAAAGTTTCATTCCGGAGCCTTATAAAACAAAAATTCTTGATAAAATGAATCATATGGTGCATTTTAGTTCAACAACGGATACCTATTTTAATGATGGCTGCTTTTTTATTTCCAAAAAGAATTACCTGTTAGAAACTATTGGAAAAGCATCAATAACTTCTATTAATAGCGTCCTTGTCACTATACTTGTTTTCAAAATAAATCGAACTCAACATCAGGCTGCTTTAGTATCTGAAGAAGGAGAAATTTATTGCTATTCTGAAGGATTTTCTGAAATTGCAGGAAATTGTAATAATTTGGCAGGACTCAATATAAAATCTTTATTTCCATGCTTAGAAAAAACTGAATTACAACCACTCACCCCATATCATATACCAGGCTTAAAAAGTGAAACAATTTTGATATTTATGCACTCAGAATTTTATAAGGACCCCCCCCCTCATTTGTCCAATTTTCTAGTCTTATAGGAATAAAAATTTATTTAGGACCTCATTTGTCCAATTTTCTAGTCAAAATTTTGATAGAGAAAAAAAATTTCAGGACCTCAATTGTCTCATTTTCAAGTTTTTTTAAAGTAAAAAACTAGAATTTAGGGCATTCGAAAAAATCCAAAAAAACTAGAAAATTGGACAAATCATTTTTGACTAGATTTTGGGACAAATGAGGTCCTGAAAAAAAAAAATTCTTATAAAAAAAAGACTAGAAAATTGGACAAATGAGGGGGGGGTTCCTTAGCATAAAAATCCCTTATGTGCTTCTCATAAACGATCCTAATGAAATTATTAAATGAAAAGACGAAAATTGAAGGACTCAATACGATTTTTCTAGTGAAAACTCAGTAAGGCCAACTCCATTCTCATTTCAAATGCTCAAATCCTCAGTTTCTGAAGAAAACTCTCCACTGCTGTCAAAAGAAGCGCTTGGGCATGATTATTTATCAGACGAAACTACCAAAATAATAAAAGAAAAAAATAATACTGAAAAATCTCAAAGCACAGAAAGCTCATCTCAATGTGTATTTCTTCAAATGATAAAAATATCATCAAGATCAATCGATGTCTTACACCTTATTTTAGTTTTATTGGTAACTTTTAATCAGATTTGTGTGGTAATATTTACTAATTTGGCAGTTTTATTTTATGCTTTTAATAGGATTAATGCTGTTCGTGACTTAAGCCTTCCAAAAGCATTAGGAGATATTGGAAAATCGTTCCAACAAATTGGACTTCTTTCTAGACTCATTTTTATATTTTATCCGTTGAGCCAGGCAGCTTCAATTGTAAACTTCTGTTTTAGCCGTTTTGAAGAAAATGTGAAAAATCTTGATAATTTGTATACGAATATTTCGGGAAATTTAACAAATTGAGGTTCATGCTCTGGGAATGACATTTTTAGTGAAAATAATATTAATTTATGAAAAATTGATGATGATATATATAAGGAAAAAACGAATTTAATAGATACGATTTCACAATTTATTCAATTTGTAAATTTTACATAGGGAAATGAATTTATGAGGAAATTCAAAAATTCAGAAAATTATTCCAAAGAGACTTCATTTTTTGTGCTCAATGGATATGGTGAAGCTTTCGAATACAGCTATAATTCTCTATATGACGTTATATCCTGCCAAAAGTCTGCCATCCTTAATTTCAAAACTGAAATCTTTTCCCTCTTATTACTTGGAGTTTTGTTGCTTTCTTTAGGAATTTTTATTATGGCCCCATTTTGCTATGCTGTGATTAAAACTGAAAATATTCTCTGAAATAATACAAGAAAATTTGCATACAAATATTATAAAGATTTAAAGCAATCATGTCTTTCAAGGCTTTCAAATATCCATAGCCAGCCTGAAACTGAGGCTAATAGCCAACCTCGGTCGAATAAACCATTAATCTTTAAAAGTTATTGAAAATATATATGAAGAATCGGCTTATTTTCCTTAACAACCTCCATATTTTGCATCATAAATATCACATATTTTTACGAAAAATGTGCAGAGTATGTATATAACCGACCAGAGGTGACAGAAGCGTTAATTAATTCCCAGGTTTTATTTACAACTTTAAGCACATGGACAACAGAAGCAGGAATGAAAAATTCAATTTTTTCACTGTCAAAACAATTGACATATGGATGCCCTTTTGGAGATCCTGAAAATAATTTAGAAGACGTGATTTTTCGTATAAAAAAATCTCAAAAGGCATTTAGGGACAGTAAATATTCGTCTATTTTGCCTGAGTCTTTTAAAAAACCTTTTTTTGAATATGACGGAGACTGCGAGGTAGATGTTCATAGGTATGGAATTCATGCAGGAGGAGAACTATCAATACTTGATGCTTACCTTATTGCACAATTTGAAGGCAACTCAATGAATGAATGACTCCCTTTGATGTACAGCCTTCAAGAATTAGATGGCGACTATAATATTTTTATCAAAGAGTATAATCAGTATTCGCAGAATGTAATTGATGATGAAATGAATATTATTATTGGAGTTTTGGCTATATATATTATAACTTCGATCATAATGTATCTTAGTCTATATTTGGTCTTTTTTAGAAGCGAAAAAAAATACTTAATGAAAATAAATTCTATGCTGCAGATCATGCCTGAAAAAGTTATTGCTAAGCAAAATGATTTATAGTTATTTTTAAAATCATTTAGTCTCAAGATAAATTCGCTCTTAAATAAGTATTTATTGTTTTTAGTTAATACTTTAAAGATTGCATACAATATAGAGGTAATAAATTCAAATAAAATAATTTAGTGAATCGTTTTAAGTTTAATTTTTTTTCATAATGCAAATATAAAAATTTTGTCTTTTAATTAATAGGCTTCTTAATGAAAAAATTAATCTTTTTAAATTTTTCTTATGATATAGCATTATTTTGAATTATCAATCAAGGAATTCTCAAGTTAAAATTGATTCAATTATTAATTAATGTCTAATCCTTACTTACATAGAATCAATGCATTTTAGATCTCTATTTTATAACATTCAGATTGATTCCCTTTCATTTTTTATTATTTATATATATAATTAATTTTATTCAAAGCAGATTTTTCTCAATTTGGTGATGAGCTATAGAAATTGCCCGAGGATGGCGCTATTTTGCACCATCCTCGGGCAATTCAAAAAACCGGCCCCACACGGAAATTGAACCCACTTGTGGGGCCATTTTTGGTATGTGTAAAACATCGACTTACACGTACCAAAAATGGCCCCACACGTGGGTTCGATTCCCGTGTGGGGCCATTTTTTGAATTGCCCGAGGATGGCGCAAGATAGCGCCATCCTCGGGCAATTTCTATAACTATTCACGTCCAGCTAAAATTTATTTATTCCTTGTGCATAATAAATATATATGTCAAAATTAATTTCAACAAATCTTGAATGATTTGATGATAAATCATTATTCAGCCTCAAAGTCAAAAATGAAAAATCTTGATTAGAATCCGCTTTTGAGATTTATCGAATGATTTATCATAGGCAAAATGCGCAGAAAAGCTCTTTAAAAAAGCAAAAAATATTATTGTTTATTGAAAATTTTATTTGGTTTCTTTATGTGGCAAGTTTTTTATGGATTCCAAATTTAGCTATTAGTGATTGAGAAGAAAATAAAAATATTTGAAAAATTATTGGATATGCAAGGCTAGATAACCTATGCTCAGAGTATGAGGTTATAAATTTGTGTATTTTAGCATCCCTTGGTATTATAATGGCAAATATTTTTGGATTTTTTAGCATTATAATATTTATTTACCTATCAAAACGATTACCAGTAATTGTTTTTGATTATTTTTGAATAAATTGTAAAGTTTTATACAAATTTTTGTCACTCCCAATATTCACTTTACTTTTTATTTGCTTAAAATATAATTGGTTTAAGAATGATGATATTTGGGAATATTTTAAAAAAAATGAAATTTCTTCATTTGAAGTTGGCAATTATACACAATTTTTTATATTTTTGGGATTGGTCTACTTATTTTTTTTTAATATAGCCAATTCTATCTGCTCATCAAAAATCTGCCACTCATTGACCCACATTAGGCTGGACTCAAAAGCTCATTCAAAAATTGACATTTATTCAGCAATACTCATATTCTTTGTACCTTTGCTTTTTGAGGCATTAGGTAGCGAGTATATCATATTTTTTCAGACAGTTTTAATGATTATTTCTGGAATTTTAGTAATGCTAACTATCAGTGAGTTGCCATACTTTAGCGTTTTTATGAATTCTTTAGCAACAATTAAATTTTTAGGAGTTTCATTATTGTCCGCATTATTCATTTTTGCGAAGATCATTGATACCTCAATTGTGATTTGGCTATTTATGTTTACGATAATCCCTTGTATCGCTGGATTAACTATCCGAAAAGTAAAAATTTCGAATCAAAGAATTATTTCTAAAATTCCAAGAGACCTTCAAAGTATTAAAAATGCTTATTACCTTGAGCATAATCTTAGGAGTTATCTATGCTCGAAAAATATAGAAGAAAATAAGAATCCAATTTTATATTTTTTAGGCAGATGCTTTAATGACACCAATCTATATTCAAATAAACTTTTAGCTATTTGGGAAGTTAATTATTGTATTTTTACCTTAAACGATTATGGCTTAGCCAAAATAAAGCTCTGGAAAGCAAAATATTCTAGCCACAGCCTAGAAGGAGATTTTCAAGAATATATTTGTATAAAAAATGTTTCGGAGTTTGAAGGGCATGAAAGTATTCAATTTATGAATTATTTTCAACAAATTGGCGAAAATAGAATGGAAGACGCAATTTTATGTGTCAAACTTCTAGATTTTTGAAAAGAAATTGTATCTGTAAATCCAAATGCAAAAAAAATTAATAAAATGTTGGAAGTAATTTCAAGCTCTATTGCAAATATTTTAGAAAATTATTCTAATTTGCACCAAAAATTCCCAAAATCTAAAGAAGCTTTATCTTATTATTTAACATATATGAAAGATATTATGTTTGATTTTGATAAATCAAATTTACTAGCTCCCCATCCGTGAGCGAACAAAAACATTTTGTTCAGCACAAAAATTTCTATATAATATTTTTATAGTAAATATTTTTTCGTAATTAAAAAAATCCTAATTCGCAAAATTTATTTTACTGTTTAAAATCCAGCAGAATTAGAAAGAGATTTCGTTGCATTAATTATTAATTATTTTTTTTTTCATAAACAATTTTCTATAAAAAAATTTTTTTTCTCACAGAGGGGGAGTAAGTAGCAAGCTCCAATCTATTGATAAATTATCTATCAAGCAAAATGCTGATAGTAAAGACTTAAGCTTTTTTGATGAAAATAATGGATTAATGCTCATATCTTTCGAAAATAAAAATTTTGGAAAAATTGCTTATGCAAATCAAAAAGCATCAGAAATACTGAAGTACCCCATAATTGAAATCACAGGACATAATTTTTCATTTTTCATACCCCCTCCTTATGATTCTTATTTTAACTGTAAATTGTTTCATCTTCTTCAATTTGCAACAGAAGTAGAAATAAAAACTCCTAATCATTTTTTCTTGTCATTGCCTAGTAAATTTATTATTGATTGTATTGGAAAAGCGTCATTGATATCTCTTTCGAATCAGATTTATATATTATTTATTTTTCAAGAAATAAAACATTCTTCTGGATTTGCAATGATTTCTCCGGATAAAGAAATTTCTTGGCATAGTGAAAACTTTTCAAAATTTATAGGGAAAATGGCTCAAAATTTTGAAGGACTAAGTTTTAATCATTTATTTCCCAGCTTGCAAAATGTTGAATTACAGGATTTTAAACCATATAAGCTTACTGAAACTGAAATAAATTTAACTCCTTGTTATTTTGAGTTTTATGGCTTAAAGATTAATTACATTTTAATAGCAGATGATTCTTCAGAAACAAATGTTAGTAAATCGAATGAAAATATCCAAAATAGTCAGAGCAATCTCGAGGATCCTTCCAAATATCAATTAAGCTGTGATGTGACAAATCAAGGCCAGAAAGGTAAGTTCGTAAAATATTTTAATACTGAGTCGCAGCAAAGATTTTCTCTAAACTCTGAAAGCTCATCACATTTAGGAAATTTAAAAAAAATTGTGAATTTATCATCGCATTCAATAAAAATTTTCCATATTGTTTTTATAGAAATTTGCCTTGTATTTTCGATTTTTCCTCTGCATAAACTAGCTAAGTCATTGGAAAATCTTACCCTTTATAATTTTATATAAATAATAATTATCATAACCGAATTTCTAGGTTATTAATTATATTCAATTTAAAATAGATTAAAAAAAATTATAATATAAAATTAGTATAAAAAAGAATTTGAGTCATGAAACTGCACTCTCTCACACAAAAGGGAGAAAGTGGAGAATTTAATGAAATTAACCATATATTATCCGTAAAAATAACATAGATGCTTATTGTCATGACTTTAAACTCAATTGTTTTAATATATACTTCAAATGCAATTGTGGCTGAGAGCAATACTGACTTGCTTATTTTGCTTGGAAAAGTAGAAAAATCAGTTCAAGGAATAGCTCATAATGCTAGAGGTGTAGGTGTACTTGCGGGAAGTTCACAAGAACTGGTAGATTATTCTTACAATCAAATTATTAGTTATATGAAAGTTTTAGAAGAAACTCATCAAAATATAACGAATAATTTAAATGAATGGAATACATGTGGAGGAAATGATGCATTCACAAATGAAAATGCTCCGATTTGAGAAAATTTTGATGGGATTTATATAAAGGAAGCCAATTTGATTGATGCTGTTTCACAATTTATTAATGTTGTAACTGATATACAGGGAAATATTTTTCTTGATAAATATAATAATAAGCAAAATGATGCAAAAGAAGTCAAATTTATCAATTTAAATGGTCTAAGCCAAATTTTCAATTATTGCAACAGCTCTTTATACACCTTTACTGATTGCATTATGAATAACTCAAAAGAGCTCGAATCCTGAATGAATATATTGCTGGTCGTTGGCTTTGCAAATTTAGTTATTTGCTTACTCCCCCACTCCCATGAGCCTGTAAAACATTTTAAAAAGTCCATGTTTTATTTAGATATAAAAATTTTTGGTAATTTAGTTCAATTTTAAGAGCTTAAAATCTAAAATATAAAATTTTACGAATTGAAATCTACAATAAAATTTATAGAGCCTCACCCAAATTTTGGGAAGACTATTGAGCAGCATGAAAACCCCTTCAATACCTAAATACCTAGTCTTGATAATAAAAAATATAAGAGATATTGCAGCATTTCACTTCTATACAGAATTTTTATATGTTTGGCAAGTTTGGATAATATTTTTGTATTAAATTTAAAAAAAAAATATGTTTACTCCTTTGCAGATCTTTAAGGAAAATGGATTTTAAAAGAAAGCAACTGATTAAAATTCTAACTCCCCCCCCATCCTTGATCGAACGATTGACTGTAAAAATTCCTAAAAATTGGGGAAATTAACCCCCATCCTTGATCGAACGATTTTCATATCATGCAAATTTTTATATATATAAAAATATATTAGTTATCAAAAGCTTGGGAAGATGCACCTAATGAAGTTGTTTTCAGAGCTTTGAGACGACAGAAAGCTACGGAATCAACAATTCGAAGTGATTTAGTTATCAACCTAGGCTTAAAAACTCAATAATCTAATAAAAAAGAGATTCTGTAAATTTAAAAAAAAAAAATAATTCAATAAGGAACAAATTAAAATTTATACGGTTTAAAAGGGTAACTAATAAATCAAAATATTAAAAATTGATATTTTATGAAATTAATTCAATTTTTTGCTGTAAAAATAATTATTAAATACTCTTAACCCTCTTATTTAAAAGTAATAAAAAAACAATTTATATATATATTTTTTTATTTTTATATATAATGTTTTTTTCCCAAAAAAAATTTTTTTAAACCCCCATCCTTGATCGAACGATGGCGAGTCGTTTGATCAAGGATGGGGGGGGGAGTAAGAAAATTTATATTCAAAATTAAATTTAAAAATTTTATCTTATATATCCTATTTGTCAGTTTAAAAAATTTGACTTTTCAGAATTTTTCTTTAAATGTATTTTTCCTCAGAAATCAAAAGAGGAGTCGGATGCTATATATATTGTTTTATATGAAAATAAGTTATTTTGATGCTAGATATTGCATGTAACTATGATACATAATTATGCTTATTTGTGTCTATTCATTATAAAAAGAATTCAACTGGATTCATGATAAAGTGCGATAATAAAATGAAATTCAGTGTATTTCTCTATTAATCATTTATATAGTAGGTATGAAATGAAGTATTAAATATATTTTTAAGCCTGCTTAAATTGCGTTTTAAAAGTTTATCAGCAAAAATTTTTGCAATATCTCTTATTTCTTATTATCGGGTAGGGCGCTATATATATAAATATTCAATCCTTTCGTGAGAGAGCCAATATTTTTTGCTTACTCAAGGAGGGGCGGGGTTAGTAATTACAATGTTTTTTGCTAGATATAGCATAATTGCAGAAAATAACTTATGAAATAAAATTAAAAAGAATGCATCCAAGAATTATGAGCATCTTAAAAAAAATTATTTTGATAGGCTTTCAGAAATGCATGGACAAAACAATATTTTATTTTCTGACACAAAGAAAATCAGTGAAATCGGAAACTTTAAAAACCATTGAAAATATTTTTGGAGAAATTCAGTTTATTTCATTTTAGCTTTGGCTTTTTTTTTAGTAAACTATCTTTATTTGTATCAAAATTGCGTAGAATATTTGCATTTAAGGCCAAGTCTTCTTAGAACTATAGAAATTTACCTTCTATTGTCCAATATGGCTGATAATTATAATTAATATGGCTAAATAAAGCTAAACTCCTATATAATAAATTCCCAAGTTCTATATAAATCTTTAATTGTTTGGACAAGTGAGTTTTCAATATCAACAACTCCAATTGCTTTACCTATTTATTTATCTGGCGTTTACCCATTTTCTAATGAATTATCTTGCTTGAACAATGTAATATCTTCATTGCTAAATTCTGAAAGAGAAATAAGAAATAAAAAATATTCTCCATTGCTTTCTGACAAGTTTAGTGAAGTCTTTTATGAAAATACACGAAATATAGCAAAAATTGGAGATTATGGAGTTTACACAGCTGGAGCATTGCTACCTTTTGAAGCTTATTATTTAGATTTTTCAGGTTTAGACAATTATCTTGAAGTTTGGTTTAAATTAGTTAAAGAAATAAACGCTTTGGACAGTGAGTATGATTTATTGGTAGATTTAGCAGATAAAGACTCACAAAATGCTATTATGCAGCAATTGCGGTGAATTGCAATAACCTTGGGTATTTTTATTGTATGCTCATGAATTTTATATTTTGTTTTTTATTTACCGTTTTTATTAAAAGAACAAAAAAAGCTCGAAAATATGACACTCATTGCGAAGCTAATTCCTAATAAATATTTTAAATAAACTTATCTATGATCCGGTTGAAATTCCATTATGCGACTTTAGGAAGAAGAGGCATTTAAGTTTATATTAATATATATAATCAGTTTTTTTGATTTTTATTTGATGATCTTTTTATATAAAGCAACTGCAATTAATTTATAGGCGATTGTATCATATAAAATTCTTATTACCTAAATGCTCACTCCCCCCCCCCCCCTCCGTGAGCGAACAAAAAAATTTTGTTCGCTCACGGAGGGGGGTTAATTTTTTTTTTTTAAAAACAATTTATATATAAATTTTTATAAAAAATATTTTTTTCGAAATTTAAAAAAATCCTAATTTGCAAAAATTGGGAAGCAAATATTAATTTAATTTGCAAAATTTATGTTTTAAAACGCAATTTGTTTAAAATTAAACAGAATTAGCTCTAGATTTCATTATACTAATTATCACTTATATATCAAAATTTTTTTCCATTAAAATTTTTTCTATTAAAAAAATTTTTGTTCACTCACGGAGGGTGGGTTTTTGGTCAAAAAATGGCGATTTTTCTAATGGTTTTGTTCGCTCACGGAGGGGGGGGGGGGAGTCAGTAGACGGTATTACTTAGATTTTTTAAAGGATATAAATAGCTGAAAATTAATTTATATAAAAACATATGTTTAACTAAATTCTAATTTTATTTGCTGAAAATTTAAATAAAATAATAAGTCTTATTTAAATATAATTATAAAAGACTATAGTATGTTTCGATATAATAGAAAGTTTTATTTTTATGAAAAACGAAAAAATCTGCAAAAAATGCATTGCATGGCTTCGCTTGCTCTTATGCTACAAGCTCAACCGTTTTAATTTATACAGCTACAGCTATTATTGGGGGAAGCGATATTGAATTAAACTTTTTATTAAGAAAATCGAAAAATCAATAGAATCTCTTGGCCATTTTTCAAGAGGGTAAATATACTTACCGATCTTAGCAGCCCACAGGAATTAATAGACTATTCTATAAGGATTTTATTGTTAATTTAGAGCTTTTAAAGGAAATTCGACTAATCGGGACAGAAAATATAAATAATTGAAAATCGTGTGGAGGATTAAGATTATTAAAATTCAGGCACTAGCCATATTGGTGACGCAGCGGCAAATACCTCCCGTACGGGGAGGTTCTACAGCTTTTCAACTCCAACCCAGAGGATCTATGAATTTCTGGTACCCTTCTGTCTCCTCCTTGCCTTAAGGCTTCAGTCTTAGTGCTTATGGATTTCTATTGCCCTGCTACGGGCGATTAGAGTAGCCTGATTCCATGGATCCTTGGAATCTATCGAGCAGCGAATGGTCTTCCTTGACAGCTACAGGAAAAAGACTACTGCCTTAAGGCCCATGGGCCGAAATCCCCAGTTTCTTGGTAGAGGAATGCCCATGGGTTCTCATATCAAAGGACGTTGCTGAACACTCCATTTACAAGCTTAGGATAGCTGCAAAACCTACCCAGATGCACAACTCTTGAGCATGCACTTGATTATCGGCTAGGAACCCGCCCCAGTTCGCCGTAGCCATAAGGTCTAGACTGCTGTGCTTAGAGGGCAAGTTTGCACGTGCCATCATTTTAATGTATATAAATAATATCGAGGAAATGAGATTTTCATAGACGAAAATGTTTTCCTCTAAGATGATGACAATGCTTTTCAGTTAAAAAAATACATTTTATTAATGATATTTCAGAGTTTATTTGTTTTAATTATTATTCAGGGAAAATCTTTTATTGAAAATGAAATAATCATGAAGACCAAACCAAAGAAGTGCAGTTTTTCAATTTAAATGGGATAAACCAAGTTTTTCATTATTGTAATAGCTTTACTATAGAATCAAAGACCGTGGGATGAGCAATCTTGGTCATTCTGAATATATTTTTAACAGCTGCCTTTAGAATTTTAATGAACTAAAAAATCTTGAGAAGATGAAGATAACAGCAAAACTAATTCCAGCGAAATTTTTGGGATAATTTTAATAATTGAACGCTGAAAATTAGTTTATGTACTTAATTTATAGAAAATATGCAATAATTAGATTTTTATTATTTAAAATAAAATTTTAAGAAATATAATCTGGAATTTTCGAAAAGTTTAAATTTTAGAAATTACACAATTTTTGATTACCTTTTTTTTTCTCCAGAACGAAATATTCAGAATATAGGCTTTTTTCTTTTAAACTCTGATTGGGAACATTTGCCTCTTCTGATCCTGGCTTGGCATGTCTCTATTTTGACTTTTAAAATAGGATTAACAGATTTCTTAGTTTACCAGATATTTCATCCCTATTTAACTTATTATATAAGAGTAAGACCATAGTTAAAGCAGACTATCTTCAGTTCATTAAGCATGATTAAAAAATAATAATGCATATGATATCTTAATTGTAAAAGAAATTTTTAATAAAAATAATAAAACATTCTTTTAGCAGCCTAAATATTCATTGGGTATTCACCTACCAAATTAATAGTAAATTAATTACCACAATTTTATTAGCTAATTTAAAGAAGTAGCAATTTTTCTTTGACCTCTCACCATCTTATCTATTCATCTTTTAATGTTTTTTAACTAATTAATAATTTATGATAGATTTCGAAGCTGAAATAGGTGAAGCTTCTTCTTTAAACAAAAAGAATTATGGCCGAAAAGAAGAAAAACCGATACTAAATGCAATTTTTGAGTTTTTCTCTATTCTATACTATCAAAAGAGCTATTTAGGTTTGACTTTGCCACAACAAAAAGTCAAAATAGCAATTGAAGTCTCTTTATGGTGCCTTCAAATGACTAGTTTACTATGAATTCCAAACCTCCAAATTGAAGATTGAAAAGAAAATATGATTATGTGAAGAATTATTGGATATTTAAAAATAGACAATACTTGTTCAGCTCTTGGAATTGCTGATACATGTTTATATATCTTAATGGCATGCGTTTTCGCTGTTTTTTTTGGTATGTTTGCTTTAGTTTTAGTTCTTTATTATTCTATTAGCTTGCCAGCAATTATATTTAGCGTATTCAAAAGATTAATCTGTATATGGCTAAATATTCTGTATATACCTTCTTTGGAGTTATTCACGATATTTCTTAAGTACAATTTTTCACAGCAAAAAAATGTTTTGGAATATGAAGAAAATGATAATTCAGCGAATTTTAAAATATCAAGTCCTATACAAGCATTAAGCTTTATTGCCATTATAGTGAATTTCTTGATATTTTTTTTGTATTCTATGCTTTCAGGTGAAATTCGCCATTGTACAGCAAAAAGTATAGTAAAAGCCAAAGCACATTCAAAAATTGAGATTCATGCAGCAATCTTTACATTCGCTTTTCCGATTTTGTATTCGATATTTGCTGATAATTATATAATACATTTGCAGATTTTAGCGCTTATAAGCTCAGCATTTTTATTAGCTGAGACTATTACATTTTTGCCTTATTTTTCAGAATATTGCAGCATTTTAGTAATTATTCGGTTTTTTACAGTCACTTTAATGTCTTTTCTTTTTATATTTGGCTATTGCGTTGACAATTCTCTATTTATTACTTTATTTGCAATTATTTTATTCCCTATTTCTATCGTTTTTATCATTATTTATGCTTTAAAATTGCAAAGAAAATTAAGCAAAAATATCCCAGATAATATATCAGGAATAAAGAGCCAATATAATTTAGAAAAATCCCTCAGATATGCGTTATGCTCAGGAAATGTCGAAAATAAGAATGAAATTATTAGAATTTTCGAAAATTTTTTTATGTCTAAGAGCTTGGATAGAGATAAGCTTCAAGTTATATGAGTAACAAACTATTGTTTATTTACTTTAAAAAATGAAGCTTTAGCAAAAATAAAATTATCAAAAATTAAATATACTTCAGGCTGAAACTTAGAAGAAAAATATCAAGAATATTTGTGCAATAAAATTATCATGGAATCAGACTCAAATGAAAGTGTATCATATGAGAATTATTATCATAAAATCCATCAAATAAAACAGCAAGATAGAAAACTCTGCATCAATTTATCAGTTTTTTGGGAAGAAGTTACTTGCAAAAAACCATCATTTTCTAAATTAATCAAATCGCTGAATTCTATTAATGATGGAATTACTTTTTTGAATACCGAATATAAACAGCTCACCACAAAATACGATAATTCTAGAGATGCCTTACTCTCCCCCCCTCCGTGAGTGAACAAAACCATTAGAAAAAATCCCTATTTTTTGCCCAAAAAAAACACCCTCCGTAAGTGAACAAAAATTGTTTTAATAGAAAAATTTTTATGGAAAAATTTTATATATAAGTGATAGTTAGACAATGAAATCTCGAGCTAATTCTGTTTAATTTCAAACAAATTGCGTTTTAAAACATAAACTTTATAAATTAAATTAATATTTGCTTTCCAATTTTTGCAAGTTAGGATTTTTTTTTAAAATTTTTAAAAAATATTTTTTCTATAAAATTTATATATAAAATTTTTTAAAAAAAAAAATAACCCCCTCCTTGGGTGAACAAATTTTTTTGTTCACTCACGGAGGTGGGGGAGTTAGGACTGTATTTTTTATATATGAGGAATATTTTGCATGATTATGACAACTCTGATAAACTCAATTACAAGCTCAGATTTTTTGACCGAATTTTTTCCAGCATAACAAATGAAGCCCAGAATTTAAGCTGTTTTAATTCGAATAACGGAATTTTGCTAATTTCTAATGAAGAAAAAAATTTTGGGGAAATTCTTTTCGCAAGCTCAAGAGCTGCAGAAATTTTTAAACTTTCGACACATGGAATTGTGGGGAATAATATAAATCATTTCATCCCAGAACCTTATAACCAAAAAACAGTTGATACTATGAGCGAAATGGTTCATTTTAGCTCAATAACAGAGATATACTTTAATGATGGCTGCTTCTTTATTACTCCGAGGAATTTCTTATTAGAGTGCATTGGGAAAGCATCAATAACTTCGATTAATAATGTCATTGCGACTATACTTGTATTCAGATTAAATAAATCAACTCATCAAGTCGCTTTAATATCTGAAGATGGAGAAATTTATAGCTATACTGAAGATTTTCCTAGTCTTATAGGGCATGATAATTTAGTAGGAGCTAATATAAAATCTTTATTTCCGGATTTATACAATTTTATATATAAAACTATTTTGTTTTAAAAAAATAGATTGATATTTTGAAAAATAAATGGAAGCATTTTTAATGTAAAAATGTATAGAAGAAATAAATTTTCAGCCGCTAGTTCCTTACAATTTATCTGGTTTTAAAAATGAAATGATTTTAGTTATGTGCTATACAGAGTTTTATAATATTAAAATCCCTTATGTGCTATTGATAAATGATCCTGATGAAATTCTTAAATGAAAAGATGAAAAATGGAGGCAACAAGACAATCTTCAAGAAGAAAACTTTGTAAGGCCTATACCATAATAAATATGCGATTTAGCCAGGGCATTGCCTCCTGGCAATGCAACCTCAAGAGCATATTTAGTTATATTCGGCAAGGTTTTAGTAACCCAGAAATTGACAGCTATTAGATAAACAATTCTGATAATACAAAGAGCCTAGCCCGAGTTCTTATTCAGGATTAGATTTTTACCTCAAGGGAAAGAGTGAGTTCGATTTGGAAAGAAAAAGCTTAGCATCGTCTACAGTAAAAACCTAGACCATTAGGGCAACTTCCTAACGTTAAACTGAGAGTTACACCTAGCCTGTAATAAGTAAGTAAGACCGACACCACTGTCATTCCATATGTTCAGATCCTCACCTTCTGAAGAAAATTCTTTACTAATGTCCAAAGAAATGCTTGATCCTAAGTCAGATTGTCTATCAAATCCAGACGAAACCACAAAATTAGCAAGTAATCACGCATCTTCAATAGTAATAAATCTGCCAAAATAATTTAGATAAAATTATATTTTTTTGTAAAAATAATATATTTTTGTTTAAATTTAATCAATTAATTCCTTTGCATCTATATAAAGGGAAAAAATGATGACGAAAAATCCCAAACAGAAAGCTCATCTTTAAGCGTTTTTCTTCATATGATGAAAATTTCATCAAGAGCAATTGACGCATTGCATATTGTTTTCGTTATACTTGTAATTTATAATTAGATCGTTGTAGTACTTGCCACCAATCTAGCTGTTTTATTTTATGCTTTTAATGGTATAGGTATAGTCCGTGATATAAGTCTTCCAAAAACCATAGGAGATATAGGCAAAGCATTTCAGCAGCTTGGCGTTCTTTCAAGGCTGCTTTATATGCTTAATGGATTAGAAGGCATCGATAGTGTCCTCCAGCTTTGTTTTAATCGTTTCCAAGAAAATGTTGTCGCTCTTGATAATCTGTATATAAATGCTGCCTCAAATTTAACTGACTGAAAGTCATGTTCAGGGACTAGCATTTTTACTGAAAAGAACATTAATTTAGGGTGAGGAGGGTTAGGCCGACTGCTGTAGCTATGTCTACGATTTTTTAGTAATAGCTTTTTTTACTTCAAAATGGCGCGACATAGGTATTGGAAATTTTTAAAAAAATTCCCAATTAAATCACAACCTCTTTATTAGAGCCGGCCTATCGCGATAGGGGGTATCGACTTAGGCCGACTCACCAAAAATTATCGGGATAGGCCGGATCCGAAAATTTGTATAGTGTTAGGCCGGAATTTTTTTTTGCCAATAGATTTAGGCCGTATTTTTAAAATTTTTTTTTAGCACTAGACTTAGGCCGGAAAAAAAATACAGTCGTGCTATGCCGATTATATATGCTATTTTTCAAATAATTAATTTAATAAAATATAGTAAGAATATTGTAGGAATATATGAAATAATCCGAAGCCTTTAATCTATATGATATAAAACTCGCTTAAATTAATATTGCTACGCTTAGTAAAATAAATTTATTCTATTAGATGATCCAAGTCTTGATCTACAAAAGATGGAAGCATCTTCGTCTTGAGGTATTGTCCAGAATATATCTTTACCAGTAGTAATCTTTGCAACAAATAATATATGGGAGCATAAAAGTCCATATCTATTTCATTTGCCACAAGTGCATTCTAGGAAAATCCTTGCTAATTCTCTCCTCTTTTAATTGATTTTTATAATTTGTATCTATTATTCATCTTCAATATTGACTAAAACTGAAGACTTCATCCCACCCAGTGACTCTAACCTGATTATACCTTAAGTATTCTGCCTAACCCTCTTCACCCATTAATTTATGGAAAATTGATGATGGGATGTATACGGTAAAAACCACTCTTATGGACACTATTGGGCAGTTTGTTCAGTCTGTAATTTTCATATAGGGATATGAATTTATTACGAAATATAATAATGGAGGAAATTTTTATAAAGAAACTGCATTTTTTGCTATAAATGGGTATGGTGAATCTTTTAAGTATTGCTATGATTCTCTGTGTGATGTGATAAGCTGCAAAAAATCAGCAATTTCTGACTTTAGAACTGAAATATACATACTGTTGGTATTAGGGATTATAGTGCTTTCTATAGGCATTGTAATAATGGTCCCATTTTGCAACTCTGCTATCAAAACTGAAAATATACTATGAAATAATATAAGAAAATATGCAACTAAAAATTACCTTGAGCTTAAGCAGTCTTGTATTTTAAGGCTTAACTCAGTCCACAATCAGCATGAAACAGTTATCTTCAACGGAAATCGATCAAAAAATTTGTTAAGCTTCAGGAGCTATTGGAAATATATATGAAGGGTCACCTTATTTTTAATAGCAACTTCAATATTCTGCATAATAAATATTACTTATTTCTATCAAAAATGTGCAGATTATTTAATATTTAGGTTCGACAAATTTATACGAAACTGTCAGAAGTCGACTTAAAGAACCTGATCTAAGTAATGTTAAGACAAACCGTTTAAAGTCGATTATGCGAATAATATAAGAGTAGCGATAATCAATTTTTTTTGACATAAATTGAATAGTAATTTTTTTATTTTTTGCAGTCTGTTAAGAACAAAAATAGGGAAGTCGGTTATAAGAAATAGAGTGAAGTCGTTTAAATAGTAATTGATCGAGTCGAATAAAAGAAATCGTTTTTTGAAGTCGTCTTTGTGAAATATAATCAAGTCGAGTAGTGCAAACATAAGAAAAACATGATAAATGCCTTCAAGTCTGGATTGTGAAATCTATAGAGGTCGACTATAAGAAATATCATAAAGTCGATTATAAGAAATAAATTCATTCTCTCGACTTGACAGCTTTCATCATCTGATAGTGAAGAAAAACGATAAACCCTTTGAAGTCTAGGCAAAAATCTAAGTCGTTTTTATGAAACCGTTAGAAGTCAGGTTAACGAAACTCAAGAAGTAGGTTATAGACAAAAGCATTCAAGTCGATTAATTTTTACCATTATGATAAAAATAGGCAAGTCGGTTATAGCAAATTTTAATATTACGAGTAATACTAATCTTAAATAATAAAACTTTAAATATTGTTAAAAGAAAATTATTAGAAATTATTAAAATTAAGTATTTCTATCAAAAGATCAATTCTTTCAGGAAACAGACCTATGCTTCAAAAGCCAGTAGAAATATAGAGCATAATCTTCAAGTTCCTTATCATTTCTTGGGTGGAATCCGTTTTTATAAGCTCTGAGCCTCTTCATTCTGCTTCATAAATTCTCGATATTATTGGTTGTGAACCTTCCCGTGCCAAAGTCTCTATTATGGTAGACAATCGAATGCAGATATCCAATTGCTGGCAGCTGCTCAGCCATCACTAAAAATTTCAGTTGGATTTTGCTGGATCATTACAAACTGAATTTATAATATATCCTTCTAAATTTTCCCAGCTTCTATCATTTCCAACATAATATACTTTGAAATCTTCAGTTCCTCTACTTTTATTTTAATGGAAGATTCGGAAAGTAATGTTTCCTATTCTTCTTCCTTTTGTGAAGAAAACGGAGCTTTACAGGATGAATTTTTCGAACTTTTACTATTAAATGAACTTATTGATACAGGATTACTTGATAATTCTGAATCAGAATATGAATGAAATGATAGTGATACAGAAAATGTTGATACAGATGACAAAACATTGGAGTTTTTAAGTCGTTTAGATGGAAAAATACTAGATGAAATAGATCCTATTCAGGAAACCTTCAAATATAGGAAGACTGAGGTGATCATTGATGATAAGAAGACAATCGATAAGAAAATCCTGAACACCAGAAAAATAAAAATTAGATCAGATTCAAATTTTATCAGAAAAATAAAATTGATATCAGAATCAAACATTATCAGGAAAATAAAATTTAGATCAGATTCAAATTTCATCAGAAATAGAAAATTCATATCAGACTCAGAAATCGAAAAAATCGCGGATTACGTGGGTTCAGAAAATTTTACTAAAATTTTATCCAAAGATTTTAGAAAAGAAGAAAGTTAAAAAATTTTTAATCGGGATGGCCCTGAAATAAAGGCCTTTAAGTAATAAAGATTTCTCTCTCTCTCTCAGTTCCTCTGTCATAGAGACCAAATAACCATTTAGTATCGCCATCTATTGTTGCCAAATGAGTTTCGTCGACTTCAACCGTTGGATGACCTTCGCCAGCTTCATTCTCTATGCCAAGTTGAGTATCTGTGAAATATTCTTCTGTTACTTTTTCTTTAATCAAAGCTCTTATTTTCTTGAAGAGCTTTATCACTGAATCTCTTGAAATCTCTGAGTCTTCAACTATAGTAATAAGAGGATGCTCTCTAACGAGACAACGAAAAATCAACAGCACGATTTGCCTTATTTGTAGCCTGGATCTGTAAAATATAGAGCTTCTTCTGACAGATAAGCTTATGTTGCAATTTAAACAACGGAGAAAAAGGACTTTCATTGCGCAAATACATAACACAATTTCCATGGCATAAGTCACACATATGTTTGGCTTGAGGATTCCAACTTCTTGGCACCAGGCGATTGCACTTTCTTCTGATCTTAACATTTCTTGGAAGTGTCCATAGATGGGATGCATAAAACCGTTCAGCCATTATTATTATTACTTAATAAGAGAATTTAATAAGCCCCTTAAATAATAATTAGAAATTATAATTACGCTAAATTACTTCAGCCTTCTAGGAGGCTGTCCTAATCCTTTAAATAGGATTAATTATTTAATAAAAGTATCATAAAGCAATTATTTTAAAAAAAAATTAATATATATTAAAATTTTGCTATAACCCGACTTGCCTATTTTTATCATAATGGTAAAAATTAATCGACTTGAATGCTTTTGTCTATAACCTACTTCTTGAGTTTCGTTAACCTGACTTCTAACGGTTTCATAAAAACGACTTAGATTTTTGCCTAGACTTCAAAGGGTTTATCGTTTTTCTTCACTATCAGATGATGAAAGCTGTCAAGTCGAGAGAATGAATTTATTTCTTATAATCGACTTTATGATATTTCTTATAGTCGACCTCTATAGATTTCACAATCCAGACTTGAAGGCATTTATCATGTTTTTCTTATGTTTGCACTACTCGACTTGATTATATTTCACAAAGACGACTTCAAACGATTTCTTTTATTCGACTCGATCAATTACTATTTAAACGACTTCACTCTATTTCTTATAACCGACTTCCCTATTTTTGTTCTTAACAGACTGCAAAAAAATAAAAAATTACTATTTAATTTATGTCAAAAAAATTGATTATCGCTACTCTTATATTATTCGCATAATCGACTTTAAACGGTTTGTCTTAACATTACTTAGATCAGGTTCTTTAAGTCGACTTCTGACAGTTTCGTATAAATTTGTCGAACCGATTATTTATATTACAGGCCTGAAGTTACCAAACAACTAATTACATCTCAAGTTTTGTTTACAAATTTCAATATATGAATCACAGAAGCAGCTATGCAGACCCCAGGGTTTTCACTAGCAGATATGCTACCGCTAGGCAGTCCTTTTAGCAATGCTATATTAAATTTAGATGAAATAATAGCTCAAATAAAATCATCTCAGCTTACTTTTAGAAAATCCAAACATTCTGAGATTTTACCTAGAAGTCTTAAAAAACAGTTTTTTGAAAAAGATAGCTGTGAAATTAAAGAGCACAATTTTGGGGTTTTTTCAGGAGGAGAAATCTCAATATTTGACGGATTATTAGTTTCAAGATTACAAGGAGACGCAGTCGATGTGTGGCTTGCTTTGATGGTTAGCCTACAAGAACTAGATACCGATTATAATGAATTGATTGAGAAATATAATCAATATTCACAAAGTGTGATAGATGATCAAATGAGCGTGATTATTGGAGTTTTGGCAATTTTTATTGTCATTTCGATTGTGATGTATTTTGGGGTTTATTTGATATTTTTTAGAAACGAGAAAAAATATTTGCAAAAAATAAATTCAATGCTGCAGATTATGCCTGAAAAAGTTATAAATATTCGTGATATATAATTAAATTTTAAAAATATTAAGCACTGACTTTCTTCTTGATAAAAGTTCTTTTCTTATACAGTTTTTAATTAAATTTTGTATTTAGGTATGATAAACTTACTCCCCCCTCCGTGAGCGAACAAAACAATTGGAAAAATCCCATATTTTTTGGCTAAAAGCCTACCCTCTGTGAGCCAATCAAATTTTTTTTCATAAAAAAATTTGATAAATGATAATTATTATAATGAAATCTCTAGCAAATTCTATTTAATTTAAGCTTCTTACATTTTAAGACATAAATTTTGCAAATTAAATTAATTTTTGCTTCTCAATTTTTACAAATTGGAATTTTTTTAAATTTTAAAATTTAATCTCCCTTCGTGAGCAAACAAAATTTTCTTGTTCACTTACGAAGGGCTGCTTCTAATCTATACTGATCGAATAAAAGACAGTTTGCATTATTTTTTTCCATTTAGATAAAAGGCTTCTTAGAATTAATTCAATTTTGGCAAATGGAAATCAAAAGAAAACTCGCAATGAAATTGACACATGGAATACCTAATGTGAAAGGGAGTTTAAATAAAGATTATTTATTTTTATTATAGGAATTGCCTGAGGATTGCGCTATCTTGCGCCATCCTCGGGCAATTGGTATAGATTTTTTAATTAAATAAAGTATTTAAGACCTTGAAGTAAAATTGCAAGTCCAGATATTTAAATCTAATGAAAAAAAATCGTTACAAATTAAAATTTATCTAATTTTCTTTTAATATCTCAATGATAAAATGAGCTTTTAATATATGGGCAATTAAGATAATATGTTTGTTGGCTTATCATTTCTTATATTAAAATTTACTTCATTTGCATGAATACTCAAAATCATTCAAAAATAACATATATTAAATTAATATCTTATTATTGCTTTGCATAAAATTAACTAATTTTTATTTTTAAATAAAAGTTATGAATAGCCTGGTTTTTGATTCAAAAATTTTAATAATAAAAATTGATATTTAAAATATTTTCTTTTTGGAGCGAGAGCTATTATGAACATTTTTATCTATGCAAATAATCCTATTCATATAATTTTTAAAAATGATGAGCGAAGTTTAATAAATTTTTATCAGTAACTTTAAAATATACTGGCACTGAATAGCAGAAGCTTATTACAGTAAAATTATTTTAACCAGTGCGACAGAGCAGGAAAAATATGCCAAAATTTTGAATAATCCCTATTTCTAAATCAACATTAGTCTTTTAA